>OZ016502.1:31683438-32283438 GCA_963966595.1 Physocephala rufipes
TCGGGTACAATCAGAGTTGTGCTGTATTGAGTCCGTTCTCTATTAATTATTTTAATTTTGCTTTTTTACTTTAACTTTGGTCTGTTCATTAGCTTTTGTTTCAGTTCGTTTAGTCGTTTAGTTCGTTTAAGTCAGTTGTTGTAAATAACGTCGTTCTTTTAAGCGTCGTAACAATTTCATTTTGGCCGTTAAAAATATTCAATTTTTTAAATTCAAACATTTTTCGAAATTTGTCCTTAATTACTTTCATAAAAAAGAACTCGAAACTTTGCAATTATTTGCAAAGCAAAGCAATCGTATTCTTTTTTAAAAAAGAATTAATTTTGGAATAATTGATTTTAATCAGCGGCTTAATTGATTTTCTTTTTTAAGACCTTGTCCTTTAATTTGTGTCGTATTTTCGGTCCACCTGAGTTTCTAATTGTGTCTAATTGTGTTTGTCGTCTGGAGATGTTCGTTTGTAGGTTTTACCTTTTTGATTTTTTATTAAACTTAATCAAAATTGGTGCGTGTGCCTTAAATATAATTTTCTTTTAACTGAAATGAAATGTATTTAATTAATTTTTTTTTAATTTACACCATCATTAAATATTTTTTCTGTCACCTTTTGTCAATGAAAAAATTTCTGTGAACTTAAATGAAATAATTCTTTTTCATTTTAATTCTGTTTGAAAATAGCTTAAAGAAATTTAACAATTATTTCATCATTTCAATAGATATTCATTTTTGAAGTATTTAATAAAATTTAAAATGGTATGACATCTTTTCTAGAACAAACACCATTCAGAGTTAGATTTATGAGTGTCATTTATTTCTTTGCAATTATACATATAGGATATAAATATTGTTTATATTTAGTTTAATATATCATCATCATGTAATAATCTTCTTACTTTGTATTGTATGAATTCCTTTTGAGAATGAAACATCTATTTTTTTTGTTTACTTTTAATAAACGATTAATTTGTTTGCTTTATTATTAGTTTATATACGCATAATATTCTTTGAGACATTACAATATTTTAATATTTTGTTGACATTGATATATATATATTTAATTAAGCATATAATATAATTAAGAATTTCTGATGTTGTTGCATCTTAATCGGTAGCCTTAGTTCCAATTCTTCGCTGTTGATTTCTTTTTTCATGTATTGTAAATATTCTTTCTTAAAACTACATTTAACGATATATATATATTTTTTTTCAAAGTTGTTTTGCAAAGACCTTTCCATTTCTTTTAAAAATTGTTGTTTGTTGTTGTTTGTTTTTTTAACTACAGTTGTTGTAATATTTTTTTTCCACCTTTACAGGAATGTTAGTATATTTCCATTCGATCTTCTTTTCAATTTGTCCCTTGCGGGTTTTGTATTGGTATCAATCAATAATGTTCTCTACTAGTTAAAGATTTTATATAGAATATATTTCTATTAGAAATTTGACATATATATATGTAATAATAATAATAATAGTTGCTTTTTCAATATTTAAATATTTTAATAATTTTTCCTGTATTGTTTGTTGCTAATGTTTTTTCTCAATTTCTAAATCTATAACGCATTAACTTTGTAATTAGTGTATGCGCTTTATTGAATTACATGGAATAATGAAATATTTCTAATAAGTTTCTTTTCAAGCTTTTTAACCGTGTTTTCGCTTAATTTTTTCTTGCAGTTTTTCTTTTAAGTAAATGTACCCCGTTTTATTATTATTATAGTAATTGTATTCCACGTAAATAAATATGTTTCCCCAAATATTGCAAGACATGCGCGATTCAATTTTATTTAAGTTAGTGTTTTTGTACTTGTGATATTTTTTTCAAGTTTCTATTTAATAATCATTGTCTATTTAATAAATGAGAAAAATTAATATTTTTCAAAATTTTTCCATGCGATTTTGGTACATTTTCCTATTTTTTACGAGAGTATATAGTTTTTTATTTAGTGTTTCATTAATATACGGTGCATTTTTGTTTCTTCTTCTTTATTCAAAGAAAAAGCTTTTTAGAAATTTTACGGGCACAAAAGTAAAATTTTGGTTGTAAAATTTGCACGATTCTCGCCGTTTTAACGAGAGGAATTGTATGTGAAAATTTGACAATTAGTCAATCCTGTGCTATTGAACGATTTTGTTAATTCGCAAAGCGATTATTTCACAATTAAAGAATCCCTTCGAGATTTATTAGCAGGAGAATAACTGAAGAGAATAGCCCGGATGGAGCTTTAAGTTCAAATAAATTTTCATACAAAATCAGGAAATTGAAGATTTAAAATTAGAACTTATTGGAAAATTTCGTAAGGATTATGAAAGTGCAAATAATTGCACTTTTAATAGAAAACAATTAATTAAACCGAGGCTCTTTTAAGTTTTTGGAATACCTTTAAAACAAACAGAAAAATAATATTCTTGAGTTCTTTAGGGAAATCTCGAATAATCTTCTCTGCAAATGTCTCGAAGTGGAAAGCATTAAATTTATATAGCCCATATTTGTGCGAACATTTCTGTTAATTTCAATTTTATGTTAAGTATTAATATTAATTTTCTCTGAATTATTACTTCTCGAAAGTACATTAAATTCTCGAAAGTACATTAAATTATTGAGGTTAAAGAAATTAATCCAAATCGATAAGTGATTGCTCTTACTTCTTCTCAATTTTTCTTGTAGTCTATATTTCTTGCCATCCTATACTATCTTTTATCCTTATGTATTCTCTGATATTTGAAAGAGACTAAATCAATTAACATTCATTTAGTTTTTAACATGAATTAACTTTCAAAACACTTTAACATATTCAAGATTTATGTCTTTTATGATTAATATGTCTATATATGATATATAATATTGTATGTATTGTATGTAGATATAGTTGAATACATAAACACACATAAATTGAATAGCTTTTTAAATATACATTTAATTTGAACATGAATAACATCTTTTTATACGAAACTGCTATTACGCATGGTTATATAATTCCTTAGTAATTTCAATTGGTTTATCTGATGTTTATATTGCATTTGTCTGTAAATAAATACTTAGTTGTTTTTTTTTGCCGTTTCACTAGATGACAACGTTGGCTTACGCTACGCTACCGCTAAGCAAAATGCCGGGCTGGATTAGCATTCCGCTGCGTAATTACGTAAAAGCGTAAACGTCAACGAGCCACCCGCTAATCGGTATATGTTTCTTTTTTTTATACTAACTCCCTTTAATACGTTTAATGAAATAAGAATAAAATTATTCAATATTTATTCTTCTCATTAAGTTAATTAGCCATTTTCGCGCTGTCTGGTGTGAACACCCGAATAACGGTGTTGTTGTTTTTTTCATAGAATGTAAAATAATGTGTTTATTCATAACATATTTTCATATAGAAGAAAATGTATTCGATCTAAATTTAAGAGAAATAACCCCCGGCAAAACCGCCTCTACGCTCTTCCACTTACTCACTCGCTTACTTTTCCGTTTTCATTCTATCTATTTCCGCTTCGGACTGACGAGATGTTGACGCTTTACATTCTGTTGTTTCTTGTTCTTCCTTTAGCGTTGCCTCCTTCTTCTCCCATTCCGTATCTTTCTTATCGTTTGAAGCATTCGCTGGCAAAGCCTTTAAGATGGCATGCACTTCCTCCGCCACCGCCATCAGAACGAATTCGAATTGTTGTCGCGTAGCCACAAGGCCAGCACGTTGATCGCGCAGATGTTCCAATGTTGCAGCAATGTCAATTTCACGGGCTCCTTTATTCATACGTCCGAGCACCATATCGAGGAGAATATAAGCGCCAGTACGACCGGCGCCGGTACTTCCGTGGACAACGATGGGACAAGAGCGTCCACGATAGGATTTGTTAACTTTTCTGTAATATTTAAAAAATATTCGTTTTTTATGAAATGAATTCTCGGTTGTCGAAAAAACGGTTTGAGATGTCAAGACTAAAATAAATTCACCTTCTGAAATCCAGAAGAGCCTTTGGTTGTGCTGGGACGCCACCTTGCGGCCACGATAGAAAATGAAACTGTGTTACGGTGCGGGTTTCGCTGGTGCGTAAATTTTTCAAATAAAATGATCGCACCAAATAGTCATCACACCAAATGTGCTCGCTTACCAAATGAACCTGTAAAATGAAGAAGAATAAGAGTTGTCACACACACATATATATACCAAACTGTTCTCACTACGGAAACTTAATATTATCCTTATACTGACCTCATAGTAATGGTAGACTTCAGCGCCCTCTTCCGGCCAATATCGTGCACAAGCAATTTCAGCGTTTTCCTGTAAACGACATAAGGCAACTATCACCACCGCGCCCTGTTCCCAAATCATTTGCCAAAAGTGTGAAAGTGTCGTCGGTAGAGGTCCTTGTGCGGCAACGTAAGAGGGCGTCCGAGGATCATGATCAGTCTAAAGTGATTAGCGAGGTGAGAGAAACCGTTAATGGTGAGGGAAATTCAGTCGAGTTAACGACGGCCAACTTACGATTGTCGAGGCATTTATGTAATCCAATCCTTCAGCATTCGCTAAATGATTGAGCACGACACGTGAGTGGTCGTAGGGAAGTGGTGCTCCTGGACGATTTAGTGCAACACATTGGGGTTGAAGTGCCGCATCGCTCGTACTTGGTTCAGCCTCATAACGACATAGTGCCTCCCATTCTCGCTGCAATCGTCCTTTATTTCTCAGATGGTCTTCCATGTAAGACTATTGAAGTAATGAAGAAGTATTGAATGTATTGCCAAGAGGATCTCTTGAGAATTTGTTTTCTTACCAGCACCATGTGGCCGGTTGAAATATCCATATTTGTTAAGGCTGGTTCCTCGCTCCAAGACGATGTACTCGAACGTGATGACGGTGGCCGATCGTTATCCTTGCTAAGTGTCGTAATCCGCCCACTGACAACTGGTTCAGATGCTGTAGTATTCTTGCTGGCCATGCGGGCACGACATAGTTCCTGATAATCTTTGCTACAACTCTCGGTAGCCGTAGTACCCGTCTGAAGGCCTCCGAGTTTATCGCGGTTCTTGTCATGTCGCTTTATCAATATCAGGGTCGCAAAAATTACAATCACAGCAGCTGCGCCAGCGCCCGCGAACATATAGGCCATTATATGCGTCATATCGGGTGACTGTTTAGCGAATTCCATGCGGGAAGCAGATACTGCATCATCACTGTCACTCTTGATTTTGTCACCGACACCAGCGCGAATTACGGTTACGCCCAACCGACGTAAGATGTTGTTCCTAACACCGCGACTCTCGTTAATGATTCTAGCCACGTCAGTGGCAGTTTTGCGTTCGGGGTTGTTGGAGTCAACCCGGAAAGAGACTTCGTGTGGTTGAATACTGAAGAATGTGAGAGGAGAAACTTACTATAGAAACCAATACTAGAGATATGAGAATTTCGGTGCTTACGTTAAATAAGCAAAGTATCCTTGCATATGTAAAATGTTCGCCAATTCATTCACGATGCGGACCCCATCGCTCCAGCTGTCTATACTGTGTTATTAATAGTGCATTTCAGAAAGGGTCTATATCATAAGAATCGTCTACTTACGGGTTCTTAACGAACACATGCGCGTATTCGGTGTCGACAGAATGCGGTGCGTGGTCTTCATCGGAATGATTCTTGACAGTCTTCTTCTGTTTGTTGGTCTGGCTATGATCTCTCAAGTTCTCTGCCAGCAGCTCTTTAGTCTGGCTATCTCTCGATGTTGCAGAAGTGTCATTTCTTTCAGTTCTTGTTTCTGATTGATCGGCATGTGGTGGTGGTCCGATGAGTGGCCCAGGCTTTTTTACATCTAAACGCTCATGTCTCGTAAAGCCTAGCATATTTTCCAATAGTAAACGTGCCTCCTTCTTGCGTTCGTCTTGATCTAATTGACGATTAACTCCCGGAACAAAGAGGCGACCCCCTTCGGTATAAACGGCTTCTGGTTGTTTGCTTTGTTGGGGTGTGATCGCATAGGTGTTGGCCGCCAAAATAGCTTCCTCTTCGATTGGCGTTAAGGAATTACGACGTAGATGTTCTTCATACAAATTGGGTACGGTTCCGCCATCATCTCCAGAATGTTCATCAGAATCGATTATCTCGTTGGAATTGTAATCGGTATTCTCATTTAATTTCCATTCGCCTTCCCCAATTTGATTATTCAATTCACGGAAATGGCCACGAGGGCCACTTTGAGAATTCCATAACTTAGATCGGTCGACTAATTGATTGGTTAGGTGACCCTCATCATTTTTGCGTGTAAAGGAGTTTGCATAATTTCCTGGAAAATATATTTCATTTGAGTCTTCTCGGCCTGACGAAATGAATGGGGCTGGCACAAGCCTCTTTGGTTGCTCATTATTGTCCAGTGGTTTCATTGCCCGTGGCAACGAATATCGTTGGAAGGGTTCTGGATCAGGTTCGGAAGCGGCCAACATTCGATGGAGTTGCATTCTATTACGTACGTACTGCTCTCTTTCGTTCTCTAATTCCTTTTCACGTTCTATGCGTTCACGTTCACGCTGTAATAAAGCCGCGGCTAACTCGGGGGACTCTACTGGTTGTGGATAGTCCGTACTGCTGAAATGTGTTAATGAGGGATCATGTCGTACCGAACGTTGTGACAGAAAGACGCCATTTGGTGGGTTGTAAAGGTATTGTTCTTTCGAATATTTCGGCGGAGTAAAGCGAACGAAAGCTAATGCACCGGATCGATCTATAATTTCAGGATTAGGAGCCAGATTTGCACAGAGATTGGGCGGGAGGAGCGTGTGTTTCTGCAACGAATACAATGAACCCTGGACGCGACACTGAACGAAAGGATGATCCCATCCTAGACCGGCACCTTGCATTTCTTCCAGCATAGTGGCCAGGATACGGGACTGATCTTCGGTTAGTGGTGTTCTGTAAGAGTATAAGGAGTGCTAGGTCCCACAAAGAATGTCTCCAGAATGTAATGCTGTAAATTCACCTACCTTTCAATGTCTTCGACATCGACACCAGTAGTGGGAATGCACTTGCCAAAGATATTATCTACCGAGATAAAGTAATTGGGGTGAGTATAAATGGGCTGATTTTATGCAATACAGAACGCATTTAGCGAGTACACCTACCATCGAAACAGACTTCACTACCCTCCAAGCATAAGGTTTTAACAAAATGGCATCCTGTAATAAATAGAAAGCAACCAATTTAACAATTCTTCGAACAGTATTGGGTAGATTTGAAGAAAAAGAATCTGTAAGTTAATTTTATAAAAAAGGGCAACAATTTCCGACAAGCATTACTTTGAAGAATGATAATGGCCTTAATGAAGTGCTTTCGAAGATACTTTAAAAGGCTTTAGAGTGAAAAATGTTGTTCCATTATAAAGCAGAAGAAAATAAGTTTTACAGAGAGAGATAGAGGGAGAAAGTGAGAGCAAAGAATGAAGAGAGAGAGAGAGAGAAGTTCCTCTTTAATTTCCTCTTTTTACTCGATAAATTGTTTGCCAATATGTATCAATTATTTCTGTCCTTCTAATTAAATAATTAAATATTTCATTTGGTATTACGTCAATACTTTTAATATAGTTTTATTGATAATTAATATGTAAGCTCTACATCGTGAAACTACTGCATGGTATTTATTAGCTTCATCGAGACTATTTATTATTTCTAATTAAGTTTGCGTGAATGTGAGTATCAAGCAAAGATATCGTATATATATTTCTGCAATCAGGATACAACTTTCAACATTCCTAAACCTCCTCTCTCTCTTCCCCCGCACCCCTTATGCCTACCTCACACAAATTCATTTAGCCTCGCTGTCACGTTGCATGTTCGGAGTTTTAAAGATGAAAATCTACCATCGATCGATTTTAATTTTCTCTCTTTTTCTACAAGAGCATGTTGAATCCTTTTTAATTTATTTCTACGTGTTAGGGGCGTGTGATGATGACCTATTTATAAGTCATGTTTCGTGACCTAATGTGTGATGGGTGCATGCCGTGTGACCTTCTGTTACGAGCGTGTCTGTGAGTCGTGAACTCTAAGCGATTGTTATGACTAATTAATGTCTACTCCTACATTTCATTTGAGTTATTCATATAATTATAAAAGTCTTAATGATTTATTATTAACTTGTTTGCATAATCGAATTAAAATTTTTAGTATTTTCGACGCAATTTGTAATTATTCGGAGTTTATTTCTTAATGAAATATTTATACTAGTTTCCATTTCAAAATTAATTATTCCCAATATTCAAAAAATAATTAATGGCTAGAAACATAAAAATTAGAAAGAATTTGAAATTTTATTTGGTGTGCGATTCAGTTTATGATTAGGTTTATGCATAAAACACCCGTAGAATAAATGAGCGGACTATGCCCATTTTGAAGGACAATTTTTTTTAATAAAATATCAATCTTGATTTTGAAATTCCTAATCCCGATATCCATTATTATTCATTCCGACCCCCTTTGTTTAATTCTCTCCCACCAAAAACCTTTCCGTTTTTATTAAACCCAAATAGCTCTGAGGGTATGAATTCTTATTATACTTAATTGCCTTGTAGTTAAACACGTCGCGTAATAAGCGTTCTTCTAATTTGAACTTTTCCTATCCAATGGCACCCTGTAGCAGAGAAGAGGATATCATGAAAAAATTTGATTTTACAAGTGTTTTAGTTGACACTTATAGATATTGATTGAATTACCAAAGAAATTTGCAAAGGAAAATATAATGATTTTTTTCTGAGACAAAAAATGTTTAAGAATGTGAGAAAAAGCAATGACTATAATCAGTGTTCTGTCAGAACCAGAGTAACGGCTATGGGGTAAGGCAATACGAATCGCAATTTTCATAAAATTAAAATAATTTAATTCCTTAATAATATTGTGATTAAAAAGTTTAATTTAAAATGTTTTCAAAAAGTGTCAAGACAAAAGAATTTTGTCAAAGCAAGATAATACTTCGTTGATAATTAACAAGAAAATTTTTGGGAGCGGAAGAAGTAATTGATTTAGCGTTGAAACAAAATTGAATTGTGAGCGAACGTTTCTGATATTTTTATTTCAATAAATTCAAATTTGATATTGATTTCGGATTTTAGACTAATCATAAAAGCATGTTTTAGAGAATCTTCCTAAAGTTTTAGATTTTTTTTATTTTGTGAATTTTTTTAAATTCTTTCACAGTGTCTTTAGGGTAAAATACATCAATCTATTCGGTAGTTTTTTTTTCTTGTCTCCAAACAACCTTTCGATAACATCTATTGCAGTACTATTTTGTCTGTAATGCGTAACTCAAATGAAAAACACTCTTCTTGGTACTTTCCTTACGTTTTACATTCTATGAGAGTTTTATTCAATTCCCGAACCATATTGGTGTGAGTCCTTGCTATTTCCCTTGTTGTTTCCCGAAATCGTTCAAAAGAAACTCTCAAGAGAAATCGAGAATCTTTCTCGAAAGTGAAATGTATTATTGAGTCTGAACTCCTAATAAATCAAGAACTATCTATATAAAATTATATAAATTGATCGTGGAAATTAATACCTATTTTATGTGCACGTAAATCTCATCAAAGTAGAGTAATCATACCTTGAAGGAAATTACATTAAAATTTAAAAATTTATTTCTACTACGGGCAAAAGCCATTTATTATTATTACTATTATTATCTGTATTATATAATTTTTATATATATAAATCTTTATTATAATCTTTATTATAAATATATTTTTATTTCTATTGCCAAAGAGATTAATTCAATCTTTTCATCGTTTTCAAATATTATTACTTTATTTTATTAAAAATAGCAAATGCTTTCAAATCCATTTTCTTCTTTGTCAGCTTTAGAAAAGAAAAATTAATTTGAATAGCCTTTTCCAACATCCGTCTGACTTTCAAAGAGCACGTCAGGAACGCAGTTATTGCGATAATAAATTCAAATAAAGATTGAAAGAAGAAGGGGAGCGCAAAGCGGAAATAAAAACGAGAGCAATGGCTTGACCCAGTCTGACATACCCTAACATGCCCCGGGGAGGCTTGACTGGCTGTAATTTTTTGTTCATCTCCTTAGTCTTATTCATTTCTAAACGAATGATGCCTTGGCAAACTATTGACCGGAATTGCATAATCGAAGCTCGAGCAAATGCTCGTCCACCAAAATGTTGAACCAATCGAATTGAGACTGAAGTGCGTTTAAATTTTACGATCTAGAATATCTTAATTGGATTTATTTTCAAGAAAATTCGAGAAATTTTCGAGAAATGAATGAATTAGAAGTGATTCGATGGATTAGAAGAGAAAATAATACGCAATCTGGATGAGAGCCAAAATTGAAGTGAGAAAGAAATAATCGATTTTATTATTTGCTTTCTTTGCTTTCTAAATTGCAAAGCGTGCAAAGAATGTCTAAAAATCAAATACATTGCAGTCGTTGCAGCAAATAACTGACAAAATATCTCTAAAACCATTTTATATTGCACACTCACTTCCGCATACACACAAACATACTGAGTAAGCATATTAAAGCTTTTTTTAAGGAAAATAAGAGAGCAATAGAACGGTTCTGTGGTTTGTCAGGCCGCGACGATACCAAATGTCGCAATTGATTTTTTTTGTTGCTTGGTCTTTAACACAGCTCGTCAGCTTTCACACAACTACAAGCACTACTATTACCATCACAGAGTAAATTTTATTAAATACGTATTTGATCCTTTCGTCAGCGATTCTTGATTTCTTGGCTACGCTTTCGTGGACTGCGTGTGTGTGTTAGTTGGTAGGTTGTGTACGCTATTTCCGCTTTTAAATTTATTCTTTCTTCTTTAGTGTTATCGTTACTGCCATTTTGCCGTTTTATGTCCTCGCCGTTATCTCAGGACGTATTTTGTTTCATACACGACTGTATTCAATCATTTACCCTTACCTCATGTTTCTTTCTAGAAGCTTCTATTTTATAAAAAAATTGTTGTTAAGTTTTAGTTTAAATTCTTACCTTTATATACAACACTAACAACCTACAACAAATACAACGCAACAACACAAAAAAAAACAATAATTTTTAAGATTTTGTCTTCTGGAATGACAAACATGTTTTTGAAACTTTTCTTTCAACGGAAATTATCGTGAATAACTAGAAAAGTTGAAGAAAACTAACACGAATGATGACGCTGATCTACGTGGTATTTGAGAATACATGGCGAAGAAATGAGAGACAATAACATCCAACAATACCAACCACCCTAACTGACACCCAAGCAATTTCAACGGTACCCAAAGTTTCATCAGTGAAATACTTTTTCTCTTCTTGTAAAAGTTTCTTTCACCTCAAAAGAACACAAAGGCAAATGGCGTAGAAGATATTATATTTCGCATAAAGAAAAACAAGCAACATTATCAGAAAATTTGCCACGAGCAGAATAATCAGGCGAGAAACAAAGGCGTCGGTATTTGCAAAAGTATGGACTTGCTTATAAATAAATCGGGTTCACTTTGTTCTCGGGCAAACGGCAAAATACGAGAACGGAAATATGTTTCCTTTTCAAAGAAAAGAGGTTTTATTTCCTTTTTAAAGTAAAAAGCAATAATTATCCCAAGGACAAATATCAGTTAGGGTTCTTTATTTATTCATACATAAAAAACAATCACAAAAAATTTAAGCATAATCATTCGGAAAATTGTGAAATTATTTACAATTTAAATGAAGTCGAGAAACCTTACGATTTGTAAACAACAATTTTAGTACAAAGAAAATATGATTTTTTTAAATTGAGAGCTGTAAATTTTCTTGCATAACTTGTTCAAATAAAAAGCTTTATTTAATATTTACTAATTTACATTTTACAAAGTATTTCTCGAGAATTTAATCAAACGATATTTTTTTGAGTTTTAGTAATGTAATGAACAAATTGGTGTTTGCCGTGATACAAAATTGCCTCACGTGGAATAAAGGTATGCCCTATTTGTGTTTGTGCGCGGCTGGCTTTATGCTTTTATGAAAATGTGAAAATTTGTTTTGTATGCGTTGGCATGCAATCTGAATATTTAATAAATAGGCCTAAAGGAAGAAACAAGAAATGGAAGAATATTATGAAATAAACACTCACACATACGCTTTCATATTCCCGAGTATACACACATAAGTACACACATATACACACGCCCACGCAACCCATACGCACATACACACTAACAAGCACACAAATCTTATGCCAAATCGACGTGAAAATAAAAGGGAAACTCGTACACAAAGAAACCGAATAAAATAAATAATGAAAAGGACAAGCACGTTCTCCCACGTATAATAAAAGACAACATACCCACGCACATACACACACATATATTCACACACATATATATACACACACAAACGTACACCTGCACACCTACTTACACATACACACACACATAGTACGAAAACATGATACCAAGAAAAAAAGTATCTAGAATTTGTGAAATACAGTTTGCAAAACTTTCGACGTAAGGACGAAATGATGAAATGCTGAAAAGTCCAAAAGGAAAGGTAAAAAGAAGGCGAATGGATGGATGAATGGAATGGCAAACAACATACCCGAAAAACAACAAATCAACATTATCAGCTGCAGGATATTTGCACACAGTAAAAAAAGAGAATAATCGTGCCACAAAAAAGACGTGCCAAACTCAAGCGGTTAAAGGCAAAACAGATACCGTGTGTCAGTTATTGCGTCCTCCTCCCATCCATTAGTTCATGCGATATGAGTATACTATATGTATAAAGCAAAACCGCAATAATAAAAAGGCCGATGAAATGACAAAGAGAGAACCGGGGCAAATTTTTCGGCTTCGGTTTGGGTTTCGGTTTTCAAATGAACTGTCACTGGGTCGACGACTAGGTAAATATATCTGATCAATTCTATACCACTGAATGGAAATAAGGGTGGCATAGGGTGTGGAGAGAAAGGGGTTGTGGTGAGAAAGACGGTTTAAGAGGGTGGAAAATTGATATACGTTGATGGGAGGCTTTGGATGAGGAGGAGAGGTGGCAGTGTTTTGCCTCTGGGGTGTGTTGGCTCTGAAAAAAATGCTTAAGTTTTATGAAATTATGCGCATCAGATAGAATTTCGCTTAATAACAACCAACATTTTTTTTAAACAAGCAATAAAATTTTGGCTTTGCTTTGAAGCACATTGTGCTATTTCGATACTAAATTCTCCGAGGAAAATCTGTGATAATTAATGTATTATGAAACGAATTTGTTATGCAATAGCTTTTCGAAATTTTTATTAAATAATCGTAAAAAATATAAATATAAAAATATATAAAAATGCATGTTTTTTATGCTTTTTTCGTTTATAAAAGCCTTCTATTTCGAAAAATACATAAAAATACAAAAATATTATTAATTCGATTTTTAAAAATTCATTTAGGGCGTATTTGATCTTTGATTAAGCTCATTAAAAATCTGTATTAAAAAGATTTTCCAAAATCAAAGGCAAGAATTTACTTCGTGATAAAAATTTTATATTTTGGAAATTTAATGTTAATTTTTATTAATTAAATTCAAAAAGCATTTTTATCAAAAACAAATAAGAAACATCCAATTAAATTGGTTTTGCAAAAAATCGATGAGTACGAGAAGCACGATGAGGAAGCGAAGGAATAGGACAGGTTGGCAGCCTGCCGAAATGCACAAATGCTGAATTTCCGAAATAGAAAGAAAGCAACCTGACAACTGCAGCTGTTGCTGTTGCGGCAATCATGCAATTATCATCAGTTGAAGGCAACGGAACTTTACACCAAACTTTATCAAACTGCGACCACTTCACGTGAGTAACAGGGTACGTATGCTTGTGTCGGTGCTGCAGTGTATATGTGAGTTAAGCTACAGTGTGTATTCGTGTGTGTGTATGTGTTTGTATCTCTGCAGGCGAATTGTCGCATCTAAACACATGCTTCCTTGTATTTAACAGCATGTGCTAAATTCTTCCTTTTTCCATTTTGAAATGGAAAAACAAGCACCTGCGTCGGACACCGAAGGCTCCCAAACAGAATGACACAAAAAGAAAAAAGTGAAAAATGAAATGGAAAAGTAAAAAAATGTATAGAATAGAATTAAAAACGTGTAAAAAATGACTGTAGTGATTCATACCGGACGTGTCGTGCGGCGGTTGGTGATATTTCTCTGCTGGAAAGCACGAAAAATGAAGGATGGAAGTGTGATGTATATCGTATTCAGTGACACAACTCGTGAAAACGGAAAGAATAAGATGAGGATGATAAGATGACGAAAAATTATTCGCATAAAAATTGCATAAAAATTGCAAGCAATTTGTGAACACGTTTAAATTGAAAAGAGTACGATTTACTAAAACAAAGCGAGAAAATAGAAAAAAATTAATTTCACAAATTATGAATATTATTACTCATTTAGCCATCCCTTTCCTTTTCTTCTTCTTCTTCTTCTTTCCTTGTTTTTCATATAAACTCAAAAGAATAATTTCGTTTCATTCGCAAAATTAATCGCAATCACAATCGAAATTTAGTGATTTTTTGCCATTAGTGTTATTTTTTTTTTTGGTAGCGTTCAATTCCGTTCAATGACGGAATGGTACGGTAAGACACGGTACGGCGTGTCGCAAAATGCATTTGCTGCACTTTAGCAGATATTCATTCCTTTCAATTCATTTTTCGGAATTACAAAGAAAAGACTTTTAAGCACTTAATTTCATTTTATTTTTCCTCTTTTCAATTCCCGTTACTCGATTTTTTCAATGGTTTTGTTCTGCCCTTTGCCAACACCCCACACTTTCCTTCCCCTTTCTCATTCCTCTTCTTCTTCTTCACCATCATCTTCTTCTTTTGCAATCCTTTGACTGGTTGATTGCAGCACTTTCCGATAAAAAAAAGTTTGAAGTGTTGAGTAAGTAAAATATTTTCTATGCGCAAATAACGCAAAAAAGGAGAAAAAAAGTTGTTTGTTGGTTCAATGGAAAAGCCATTTGTCAGAAAACGCTGTAGAATGAAAGCAATTTATATTAAAAAAAACCTCTTCTGAACTTTTGGAGTGTATAAATATTTTTATGACTTGTAGTTATTGTTATTGCTTTTAAAGTAAACCATACTAAGCATAATTTATTTCCAAAACCGAATTGAAAATTTCATTTGCGATCAGAGTTTTTCGTTATTTTTTAAAGCACTTTAGTACGAAATTTAATTAAATCGAATACTATACAGAATTAAAATTTCACACACCTAACGATAACAACAATACCAGCAACAACAATAACAACAACTTTTTATCATCTAAAAATCAAATATAGAAAGCCATCAAATATAAAAAGTATTAAAAAACCCCCCTAGAGATATAATAAAAAGCTGTGTGTCAAGATAGAGGAAGATCGAAGATCGAAAACTATTTCTAGTAGATTTCTCTTTTAATAAAAATTGATTGACAATAAAATTGAAAAGTTGATTGTTTCGAATGAACGACCTTGGAAATGGCAATAATACGAAAATGAGATGGAGAGAGGAATGGAATTATATATTAACAATTTTTAATGTATCAAAATGTTGAAATATTAATGTTGATCGTTAATCGTGACTATGACGAATGACAAGAGATTTTTTCCGGGGAGGGGGGTTCGATTACCCTCGTCAGTTAGACAATAATTAATAGAAATTGATAATTCAATTACGATTGGCAACAAATCAAAGTTAATCATTAATTATTAATGACTGGTAAGAGATAACGACAATACTCTGGGTGGGGGTCATTTAATATCAAACAAGATTAAGGCAGTTAAAACCTATTACAACAATACTGTTTAACAATTTAAGGACATTGACTGCGAATGAAAATATGTTTGAGCTCTTTCTATGACTTGAGACCCTTGATTCTTAAGCTGTTCTGATTATGATTCTGCTCATACACTCTCTCTTACTCTCTCTCCCTCACCGTGGCTCTCTTAAAGCATTTGGAATGTGTTGGATAGCGTGGAATAATGAGAGATTATTCACGTCAACTCATGTCACAAAGAGAAGCTTATTATCGAAAAACGGAAACATTTAGCCCCACCACGTCTCCCTGCCTTAACCACACTTAAACAATTTTTTTGCAGTATTTGCAAAGAAGTGGCAAATATTTCTTTTATGTGAGGTTCCCAATTTTTGCTATGAATATTATCTTAGAAGGGAATATAAAATTTTATGATCACTGAAATCTTTCGATGAGATAGATTTTTCAATAATAAAGCAAAATAAGCACAATAATAAAATTTAATGGTATTAACGCGATAAGAGATCATAAATACTGCAGAAATTTATTATGTTTGTTATGTTTATTATGTTATGTTTTATAACAACAACAACAACAATACATGGATAGACTAAAAAGTATTTAAATTTTCAGATAAATATCAAAACTCTGTAATGATGCCATTATTTTTATGCATCATAAAATAAATTTTCACACACAAAACAAAAATGAATGTGTGTTAAATCAAAAGGACCACCTATCTATCTATTTATTCTCTCTCTCTCTTTTGTATGTATCTCTTGCCCTTTTATTAAAATAAACATAATAATATTTATTTATATACGTTCAGAGATAAATATTCAGTATATTGTTCTTTGAATGCATATAAGTAAATATTATGATATTTACTTTAACAAAAAGTGCATGCGAGGAAAGTTGCACGTAATAAATTTCACAGAAATCATATTGTGTGTAAATTTATTTTATGCGCCATTACCTAAATTACATTTTTTCATTTGCAAGCTAACTCTCGAAAAAGCAATTATCGGAAAATTTTTTTATGTTCGCAACGTGTGCACCACAATCAGCAGGAACGTATGGACGCATGAAAATATTACAAAAACAAAATTTTTTAATTTCGTAGCGGTAACAACGTGATTACTCTGACTATCCCTCCCTCCGGAATTGTTCGATGCACGTCCGGTTATTCGATGTTTTTATGAATTTTCGAGTAGTCGATGATTGAGCTCAAACAACGGATGTCAGTTGGTTATCAGTACAGTAAAAGCTTCCGTTTGCTTTTATGTTCACCCTTTCTCTCTACCTTTCTCCCCCTCTCTCTATCTGCCCCTCTCTTCCTCTATCACTCTTTGTTTGTGTGCCTTTGCTTCACAGTTATTTTCATTGGACATTGATTTTTCATTGAAACTGTACCAAAATCCTTCCATTTTGTGTGACATTCACCCATCCACCGTTCGACATGTATATATACACACACATACACATGCACACAGACCTAAAATAAGCCATCAACAGTTCAAACACAAATCTTTTGCTTCCTTTTGAAAACGTTTGCCGATAAACACATTAATTAGAAAATAAACAGTAAATCATTGGAGCGTAAGAAAGCGTAATCGATAAATGTGATTGCAATAACAACACTGCGAAAAGTGTCCTCTCGAACTGACAAAGGATTTTGTTATTTTTTTCAAAATTCGGTTAAGCCTTTTAATCTTTCTAAATGGCATATGCTTGTTTCTCAGGAATTATAACGCTTTCGGTACTACATTCCCCGCACTCCTCCTTCCATTATCATACATATCATGGATATCATTATCTCGATCATCATCACTATTATAACACACATAACCATTACTCCAGCCCTAGCACCTTCTTCTAATTACTTACCCACATTTCCTTCAGCATTGACGATGAAAATTCCAGTGGGTGCCAACGACAGCAACAACAACGATACCAGAAACAATCCCAAGGTATGGCCTGCTTCTGTTATCACTACTGTTGCTGCTCCTGCCTGTTTTTGCTTTCGTTGTTGCTTTTGCTGTTTTTCTTTGCCTCGCCGCCAGGGTTTAATACCTTGCTGTTTTACATTGCTTGCCATGATAATCGGCCCACCTAGAAGATAAATATGCAATAGGAATAATCAGGATAATACCAAACGAGAAAAGACTATGGACCGTAATGAGTTGAGATGGGTGGGTGGGGTGGGTGATTATGTAGGAGAAGAATAATGGAAAATTTAACAAAAGTCAAAAGAATGCTGCACCACACTAAGATTATCATGTAATGCTCGATGTACGATTACCCCCAAAGCTTTTGGCTACATATATTCTAATAATCTCTTGTTGATATTCTGCAGGTTCATTCAATGCTTTAATGCACTTGCACATACGCAGATACTCTCTAGTGTATGCTACAATTGATTACTCAAGTTTGCCAGTTGGCAACCGGAAGTAGCAAGTTTTTAATCCAGGTTTGTATGTATGAATGCAACAAATACACCTACATACCTACGTATACACATAATAACGCTCATAAAGCCACCCCTTTTTTTAGTAGTATATGTTAAAAATGAAAAGAAAGATATTCTCGTAAGCAAAAGCAAATATTTTTCTCTTGGAATCCTTTTTATCATTTAAATATTCCAGCAATGCTTCCTCGTTTAATCATTAACTCACACTCTTCAACACTTCTCTCGTAGAGAGAGGTCATTACCAGAATTCCTTGTTCGGAGAAAAACCAAAAACAATTTCAATTAATTTCGAGATTTCGAGAACAATTGCAAAGGACAACTACCCTGGATGGTGATAGAGATAATGCACTATCACAACCGCATACGTAGTAAAACGAAGTGACAAAATGGCATGATGCTTGTCAAGCATGGCCGCGAGTTAAGAGCTTCGAGCCATCAAATCCCTTTTTGATCTTTATTCTGCTCGTCGCTCATTCACACTTAGTCCTTTATTTTTTTAAAGGATTTTCTTTAAACAAATTGCTTCGAAGTAATTGAAAAAATACGATGCTTTTTTATAGTTTTTTTTTTATTTAAATAATGTTGAGGTTTTAAAGTCGCGTTAAAGCATTGGCGAAACGTTAAAGACTTAACAGCTATTACGGTGTTATTAATAGTTTTAGCAATTCTCACACCATTTTTTAGTATTTTTCATCACCAGTAATTGCGATTTTCAGCAAGAATAAAAGCTTCTAAATTATTTTCTATCATAACAAAAAATTGCTGATGCGTCATTTCATTTCATTTCATTTGTCAATGAAAATAAATATTGAAGCTATGTCCGTTTCGATGATCGGTGGAAGGATTATTCAGCGTTTATCACTCAAGTTTCGTCATGAGTGATAATTACGTTAAGTGCGTGGCTTATTGTTTTAATGACAAAGAAGCAAATTAAAAATGTCATTAGTTGAATGCAAAAGCAGTTAAAGTCTCCGTCCAATTAAATTTTTTCCTTTAAGCAAAACTTAGTTGTTAATTCTGAATAAATCCTTTTGCCTTGTTGTTTTTTTTTTCATGAATTATTGAACAAAGTATCGAATAAAAATTTAATTCGATCTACATTTAAGCCAAATAAATTTCTACTAACGTTTTCTCGATTACCGATAAAAGCATTTTGATGTTTTGCGAATGATTAAAAATAAAGAATTGTTCATTCAAATAATATGAAAATGCATAGGAAATTCTTATGTGTGTACGAGTATACATCGAAATATTAGTTTAGTGCAAACATTACCATTAATCTTTTTTTGTTCGCTTGAGTAATGAACTTAAAGTCACAAAGGCTCAACAATTGCCATTGGAAAATTTAATTAAGTAAAGCTTTTAAAAGACTCCTCTGATTGACAATCGACATCTTTTGATGTCCTAGCTGTTTTGCATGTATGTGTCGAATGTCTTTGTCATCGATACGCATACGAAAATTTAAAGTCACATAAACCCATGTTAAAGTCATTTGCGTGGGATGATCAAGGCTCTGACTATGATGCACTGGGTGAGCCATTTTCATAGACGGAATATGTGACAAAAATGTCAACAACAGATTTGCAAATGACGCCCGAATCAAAATGAAAACTTGGTTCTTACGACAAGGGTTGACTGAAGAAGGAAATCGAACTTCGGATTGACGCCATACAATTTGATGTCATACAAAAATAAAATACACCGTTTATAAACTGTAACATACAAATACAAATATATAGCTAAATTCTAAAGACCAGTAACGATATTGCGTCAATTTTTTTACTTTTGCTTCACAATCAGGAAGTTTTAGATACAATCGCCGATAAAGTCGTGATAATTCTCAGAAATGGATGTAACACTGGTCGGATCCCACCCATTTTCAACACCGGAGAGATCGGATATACTGAGAATATATATATTAGTTTTCTTTTAATTGTGGCCTTCCTTGGAAAACCGCACACTTTTTTGAGGGTTTGTTATTAGTTGAACAGACATGATTTGGCATCGAGCTTACTTTAAAACTTCAGAAATTCATCTATGAATACAATTAATTATTCTCGTTATCTTTAAAAAGCAGCTATGACACGAGATCGACTTCGCCAGTTTTCAATACCAAAGAGTCTCGGAGGACGGAATATTCATCATTAATTTCATGACAATATATCTGTTCCCTAAAGTTCTCTATTCTAATCAAGTCAGGGATTAATTCTGAGTCAGAGTATATATGTAATTTTCTATATTTGTTGCGTTTCCTTCAGTGAATTCTTTCCTTTTGAATCTAAGACCACATTTTGGAATATCAGACAGATCGAGGGCGTCATAAATATTTAGAAGGTAAATTTTTAGGTGGGCAAGGTATATATTATTACATTTTGCATCCATAACACTTTTAAGAAATATGTCTACATTTAATTATTTATATATGAGATTATTCAATTATTTACATTTATATATGAGAATATCTACGTATAATTATTTAATAATAAAATTGTATTATTTTATAAAAAATACGTACTTCAAATTTAATGTTACATTTGAGGAGATCTCACGCATTGGCCATAGCATTGACCATAGGGTTGATTATCATTGTCCTATACTTTTCAGATGTAGGATATAAAAGTATGAAAAAAATTCGAAGCAGCATCATTAACAAAGCTTTTCTTCAACAAAACACGGAGATCGTTTCATGTTTTTCTGCCACATCTTCCCCTTGATTTTTTGCGACATTTTCAAAACAGAAATTTTTTCCTGCAGAATTTTTGTTTGTAAAGCTCGTTGTTTATTAATTTATTACGGTACGAAAAGCACAAATTTATTTATCTAACTTCTTTGCATTATGTTTATTTTATTTTGTTAAGATTTAACTAATTAAAATTCTTATGATAAAACGAATGGAAGTAAGAGAAATCTAGTCAACAGCAAAAGTTAATTTTTTTGACGGACGACAAAGTTCAAGAAACAAATTAAATTTGAGAGTTCCTTTTTAAAAATTTTTATAATCTTTATTTAAAATTTTTAATCATGATTTGCGTTGTCTTAGAACGATTTGAACGAAGTTTTGGAAAATGATTTAAGTTTTCTTTCAATTTTTTTTAATCTCTTATTTATATTCTGTTCTTCCTTCAACCATCAACCACTGCTTTCCTTAATTTGTCATGCATTTAGAAAGTTTTTCGTTTTCTCCAAATTTTCTCTTCGCATTTTTTCCAAATATCTTTCCTCCTTTCGAGGGTCGATTGAAAGGCCTTCTTTGTTTATTATTTTCGAGCTAAAAAGTTTATTTGAATTACATAAAATTTCTAAACTCTTTTTGTTGCAACGCTTCGTTACATCGCCTTCATGCAGTCCTTTCGACCACTTGGCTTAGTAGCAATTAAAGTTGAAGAAATTCGTGAAATTATTGTTGATTGAGCTTTTGCCAAATTGCAAAACTAATTTTCTCAATTCCGATTCTAGTCTATTCGTGATAATTTATTCTTAGAATGCACCAGAAATCTGGTTCAAAAGCTGCAACTCAACGCTGACAAATTTAAGATTTTTGGTAAGTTGCTCAAACTAATAGAAATTTTAAAGTTTCGAAGTTTCTTTACGAAAAAAAGAGAAGGTAATCATTTAAAACTTTTCGAAAGGTATTAAAACTTTTATAGAATATTTGTTTTTGTTTATGAAACGAATTACGAAAATCCGAAAGATAACTTTTGCATACTGGAAATTTTTCGAAGTAACAAAAGGGAGTCGGGTGAAAAATTAAGTGTCCAAAAACAAGTTAATCCAAATAAGGAAATTTTTCATACAAAATGCTTTTAAAATTGTACAAATTTATGAAAATTGGTATAAGTTGTTATTAAAACATTCTGAAGAAAATCAAACGACAGTTTGTGCAAAATTTTTAATAGAACTATTACGCCCTGTTTTCAATATTTCTTGATAAACTTTTTGATCAAATATATTTAATTTTTTCAAAATGTGTTTATAAATCAAATGCATGTAGTTTATTCGAAAAGGCGAACGGACGGAATATTTTTTTCGTGGTTGGTTAAATTTTGATTTAGATTATATTGTCATCCATTTCTAAACTCTGACTCAAATTTCAAATTTCTAGCATACCGGGAAACTGGCTTAAGCGGTCTTATTTCAAAATTTTGTCGACATTTCGAAACGATATTAATGTTTTATGCTTTTTGAAAAGGGGCCCAAATTTTTGTCTCAAGGTAGGCGGTAGACTTATTAATTTATGCCCATTGTTGCATTGTCATCTATTTCTGAGCCATGTTTAAAATATCAAATCTACCGTATTGGGAAGTTAGTCTAAAATCAATTTTAAAGGTTTGCACCGACATTTTGAAAATATTCAAATTTACTAGTATTGGTATTTACTAGTCAAATTTACTAGTATTTAGTATTGGTATTACCATCATGTTTCTGAACCATGGTAAAATTTTAGACAAGACTTCTGTTTTTTTGGGAAAGCTCGTTTGGAAATAAGATTTGTATCAAAATTAATTTCAAAATTGATTAAATTTAGTAAAATAGCTTTAAAGTTTGACCCGAACAAGATTAAAAGCATGTTTATAAAAACATTTTAAGAAGGAGACGCAGATGAAGGTGAATCTTTTTATTTATCAGACTACAAAGTAAAATTATAAGAGAATTTCGAAGTGAAAAATGAACCGAGGTTGGATTATATAATTGGATTTTTCCTTTGTTTTCCTTCTCCAATTAGTGATTACAACAAAGTTTACCTTCAACCTCTCCCCGTCGAACCATTCCCGCTAGCAAACCACTTTCAAAAACGTGTTTTCTTCGTTATTTGATCGATAATCAAAAGAACTTTTTTATTTAAACACGCTGTTTTCTAAATTTAAACCTCCTCCCAAAGGAACTCGAACCGAACCCATGAAGAAGGCGCGCCCTGGAAACAGCAAAATGAAATCAGTCCTTCCTACCCCCCACCTCCTTACAATTCCACTCAATTCCTTACAATTCCTTCAAATAGAAAGCAATAAAGTCTAAACAAGTTTTAATTCCAGAAAGCGATTTATTTTAATAATAAACAATAAATTTTCAGCTTGGCTGATTTCCACAAGAGTCGTCAAGCCATCACGGGCCAACACACGGTAAAGTGCTCGTAAGAGCCAAGACACGCGTGTGTGTGGCAACCTTTTAAGTTTTCTACTCAGGTTTTCTATTCTCAGAAGTCCTTTTGCTGTTTGCTGATTATGAATACTACGTACAAGTTTGAAATATACCGAGAAACAATGAAATTTGTTCGACATTGTTTTCGTCGAATTCAGTTTTGTTTTGTGGTTTCTTCCACGTGCACGGATTGCTTTGCTCGTACTTTTATGAAAATCTGTATTGTTTTCAGTTTCTCTAGATCACACAGAAGCCAAAGTTTAGTTAAGTTGAATCCTTAAGAGATTTTTTGTAATGCAAAAAATGCACGCAGATTTATGGAAAACCTTTTTTTAGTTCTTGACGTAAACGCGTATATCATTATTAATTTAATAATAAAGCAAATACATGAAGAATATCTGCGTTTAGGTTTTTTTTAAATGAAAAAATATTATATATTATAAATATTGCAACTTAATTATAAATATATAAACACCTTTATTAAGTTAAGCTTATTTGCAAATTACAAAAAAATGTATATTCTTACGTCATCATTATATAATATTTATTTGTAATTTTTGTGTGAAAACAAAGTTCATAAAATATTTAAATATCCGGTAAAGCAGAAAAAATTTAAGTAAGAATAATTGAAATACAATTTTTGAAATATTTAATAAAAAAGAATATTTAACAGCATTTAAATATTTTAAAGAAATTTTAAAGTATAATTTGCATTTCTAATTTGAAATTTCTCGCCAAGCGTGAGTTGATAATTCTTTTATAAAATAAAACGCATTTAGAATGTAATAATACCAAAAGCCAAATAACTTTGAAGAAAATTCGAGATTTGCGAAAAATATCATTGATCCCCTGAAAATGGAAGAAAAGAGTGGGCTGCTCTTCTTGAGTATCTACATTAATTTTGCGCAAAAAGTTCGATGCAGGGAAGTTACTATCATGTAATTATATATAGATACATGACACACTCACCCACACAGGCTCACATACAACCCCACAATTACCTTCCCCCAGAATACACACACACAAATATACATACCCTCACTAACACATCTGAAGTAACACAAATCGAAAAAGGATGTACGTGGCGGGCAGAGTTCAATCGGTTTGGATTTAAAAAGTGAAAAGGCTTAAGAGAAATGCATTTGAAAAAACTAATAAGAAGATACTGAATGATACTTTTTTTCGATACAATAAACATATCTTGCACATAAAATCAAATGAATTTGAGACTACTTTAAAAAGGAATTATTCACAATTGTATAAATAACTCACCCTGTAACCGTTGCATTTAGTCTTCATTCAATTTACCGCTTGCGAATTATTTTCTTCTTTTCATAAAAAAACATCTTCATTTTACTCATCGAATCAAACGCCATCTTCCTGTACCACCCACCACCTTGCACGAGATCAAGTGAGGTTGACTTACTCTCCTTGGCCTCCTCCTGTCACGTTCAAACGAACTCTCAGAAATCTGCACACTCAGAACTATGCTTATTAGCCAGGCCCACAAAAAGAAGAATACATTTTTTCTTTCTTGAATACTTTCTGAAGCAAGGAAAGAGCGCTTATTTAACTACTCAACCACTAGCGAGCACTAACGTGTCTCTTGACTGACCAGGTCGTACTGACTGAAGTTATCTGATAGGTCGTAACACTGAACCACAAAAATGAAGCATCTATTTGGAAAAATTCCAGCCACGTTGGAGAAATTTCGTCTTCATTATTTTTTCAATGGTAAAGCGGTCTTTGAGGGGTTGGATTGAAGTGCGCTATAGTGCGCAAGACGTGGTGAAAGCTTTCTTTGGTGCGATTTCCAATGAAAAGCCCACACACTTCATTTTAAGGATATTCTTTGGGAAATTATCAAAGTACGCGTCAAAGCTTTCAAACGGTTACAGCGAGTCATTTTAGAGAAAGGAAAAGAAAAAAATTGAAGAGAAAAAACAACAAATCCATTCGTGATAGACATCGTTTTTAAGAGAAAGCAGAGAAGTTTTAGAGTTTGCATGAATAAGCTTTAATAAGCTGTGATTATTGAATTAGTTGTTGCATTTGTTTTAGCTGAGTTCATGTTTTTTGTGTGCGATTTTCTCGATATCGTATTTTTATCGCTGTAGATTTGACAGTGAAAAATAACCTTGATTATTATTTTTTCTGGTACTTCATCCATAAGTCTAAGTCAGTTGCTGATTTATTAAACGTATATTCGAGATAATTAAAATTGAAAAGCCAAACGTCAAAAGGAGACGGAAAGAAGAAATTAAATATTGAAAATATTGAAGAAATTACTTACGGAATTAAGGAGATATAGTTTTAGAAACCTCTTCATTCCGTCAAGATTTAATGAAACACTTTCTAAATGAAAATTAATTTTCTGAGACAACAGAGTTAGTTATAAGTGTCAAGATTTCACAAATATTTACAAACAATTCACGTTCTAAAAACAACTGTGGATTATTTTGCAATTGTAAATGAAACATTTTGTATGAATATTATGTTCGATCGATAGAGAGAATATGACATTTCATTTCCAAATGAAAGTAGAACAAATATAAAAGAGAAATATTCAAATATAAATTGTAAGATCGAATATATTTTTCTAGGTGCATAAATTGTCTTTTAATTAAATAAAAAATATTGGCTTTTCATCTTAAAATTTGCATAATCTATTCAATTTGCTAAAAGCAATATAATAATATTATTTTTGATATTTAATTTTTACAATGATTTTTAAACTGGTTGAAAGATTTAAAATTGCCCTAACTACGTAGTAGAAGATAAGCTGCAATAATATTGTATGAGCTATAATAATAAGATAATATAAGATAAGCCATAATAATACAATGTATAAATGAATGCACGTATTTATTAATGTGTTTAGCCGATTTATATAAACCGCTCGTCTTGTTTGTAATTGGTATCATCGCAAAATACTCCTTCCTACAAACTTTTTTATATGCATTCTTAAGCGCTTGTGGAGTATTATTTGCAGTTAACGAAATCATCGACATTTTAAATTTATATCATCCTTCAAGACTTGGGGCTAGACGCAGATTCTCATTTTCATTTATAAAAACTCATTTAAATTAGATTAATTTTAATTTACAATTGAATTTTGAATTTTAAATTCAATTTTATGATTTATAACAAAAATTTTATAAGAGGAAAAGCTGTATTGAATGATCATTCGATATTTTAAACAAATTGTTTATCCTTCAGAATAGAAAAATCTCAAAAATGGAAAAATTCAAAGTGGAAAATCTTTTATTAAATGTAGTCGGGATTAAAAAGGAGGACTTATTGAAAGCCCAACAAAAACTAATAAAAGAGGAATTTAATTGAATTCAATGGAAGTACATTTAAAGAGAACATATTGAAATTTTCTATACTAATTATGACACGCCAGCATCACATAATTTCTATAATACTTTCACTATTACGCAATCCTTTATGAACTTAGAAAAAAGATGTCTTCATCTACGGATGTATTGGCAATTTTCTTTTGCTAGTATTCTGTATTGCGTTGTTCATGACTATTATTCGTCTCAAAATAGTCCAGAGAAAGTCCAGCGAGAACTTTAGAAATAAAGGTAAAAATATTTAAAATACACAACAGGTAGATACCCATACACACACGCACACACACACTCCCACCCACACACATATCAACGTTACAGAAATGCAGAATGCATTGTTCAAATATCGATTGGTATAACGGTATCTACACTAAAACCAGTGGTAGGAGAGAAAGAGAGAGACCTGTTGAATGTACGCTCTCGACAGCGTTACCATTTCGGAATTTTATTGCTTTTGGTTTTAAAATTTCTTAAATGAAAAAAATTGAAATAAATTCGAATTTTTGGGGAAAATGGTTAATTATTTTAATCATATAGTATTTTGAGTTGGCAACTTACCTCAGTTTGATATGAAAATCCGTACTCATTCACAACTTTAGTCCATATTCTGCATAATAACCGTGAAGTCATACAAAATAACTGTTAAATAATCGGTAGGATTGAATGCGAAATTTCCTTGGTTTTTTTTTATTAAATTTTGAAAACAATTTTTTTACATTTTTCAACGTTTGTTGTGTTTACTACGGTTTTTGTTGTATTTGGAGTTAAACTAAATAGCAGTTCACGAAACAATAATAATATTTTAGGATTTTATAATAATCTTTTCCTAAAAATCCTATTTTAGGATTGTAAAGAATTTCCTTATTTAATATTTTTAGTTATTTTTTTTGTAGATGTTTTTGAATAAATGTGAGTGCAAGTGTAAATATTTGAATGTGTGCGTAGGGACGTAATCAACAATTTTCCACTCTTTGAAAGAATTAGTACAGACGTCAGAGATGGCGTCATTTTGCAATTATTAAATATAGTCATGAAAAAATATAAGTAGCGTAGTTTTCAATATTCAAAAAAATATAGTTGCTAAAATAATTCACCAAAAACTTGTACAAAAGTTTTAATAAATAATTCAAATAATCCTTTTAAATATTTAAATTGAAAAAAATTGAATTTCTATCAAAGAAAATATTTTTCACGCAATTTTGGAATATTCTTAATTCGTCGTCACTTTTTGTTTTTCAAAAAGAAAAATAGAATTTTTACAAACACTAAATTCTACCAAAAATTGTCGATGGCCAGTTCGAGAGTAAACCACCGAGCCAAATTAGAAGCAAGAACTAAGAAGGTACAAAGGATAAGCACAATATCGTGAACAACACGGAAGGATTTGAGTTGGTTTTTGTATGTATGCATATTTTCTATCTTACACACGTATATGTATTAGATATATATATTTTAGTTTTTATTTTTGTTTCGTATGAAAAGAGGCGAAGGTGTCTTTGATGACGTCGAAGTTAAAGTTTTTATAAAGGTTGAACTAACGAGTTTCACTAACGAGCGTAATACCGAAGTCAACGCGTAAAGCCAGCAATTATAATAACAGTACCAACAACAACAACACCAACAACAACAACAACAGCTGCAGCAATAACAGTGGCAGCAAAAACAGGAGGTGGCGATAGAAGGTGGCCGGGCGCTGGAGTTTCTTCACCGAGACGATGGAGAAATAAGTCAGATGAAAGATTGCGTAGAAACGAAAGAAACGAAGTGAAGAACACTGCCTAAGCTACCCCGCGAATGAATGGCAAACATTTTTCCTTTCAAAGGAAATCACGTACTGCAACAGTTTTCTGATTTACGTGAAAATGCATGAATGATCATAAAAAATAACTTTAAAGAGAAAAGATTTTCAAAAGAAAACAGTTTTAAAAACTTAAATTATTTCTACTGAAGGGAAACAGGTGGATTAATGTGAATATTTCAAAAGAAACCCTTTTCAAAAACTTGTCTCAGCCCGCACTGCGATACCCTTTAAATTGTTCGTGTTTCTTTTTGTCGTGCGTTGGTTTTGTTTTTATATAGCGTTGTTGTTTTTGTTGTTGTCGTTGTGACTTTGAAATAACTCACTTTTCAACTTTTTCTTTTGTTAATTTTCTCTAAGAAAATCAAATCAATTTTAAACTCCACCCTTCATTTTTTTCATTCAATATTAAAAACGAATATATATTTTAACCAAAATATATCAATATTTTCGAACAGGATGATGACTATAGATGTAAATATATATATAATATGTATCACTATTTGAACGCTGGTTGTGTGGAATGTCAACTGAATGTGAGAATTCAACTAAAAATTGAACTTTTTTTCTTTGGTGCTCCCTTCGTAAAGCTTCCGCGATGGCATCACCCGAAGGACTGCGCGTATGTTTCGTTAGTGAAACACGTCGTATTAGATATTTACGTATGAGTATGTAGGCGAGTGTGTGTTTGTGTGTACGATTGCGTGTGTGCGTGTGTCCATCATCAGCATCGATAATGACATTCGCATCGTGGCACTTTCCAAGCTTTCGTGTTAAGAGCTCGTCTACGACCAACCAGTTTGTGTGCAAGTGTTGCGCGCTCCCTATTTGTTGTTATTGTTCTTGTTTTGCTCCATTCAATTTCTATGTTTTCCTCACGCGAAATAACTTTCAGCAGCAGTAGGTTAAGAATATCACTTGAAATGAAGCGGATATCGGAAGCGTATGAGCGAGAGAGCTTTATTCTTAACTAATAAGCGAATGAAACTCCAAACGTTGATTCTGAAGACTCTACAGTGGTGGCTAACATAATGTGAAAGGCAAAAGTTAAAATTATTAGTTTTTAGTTTTAGATACATATTTTTCAGTTTTGTTTTTACTTATTTTTTATAATAAAAACTGTTAGAATAAAATACTTGCGTTCACTTTTGAAAATATATATATCGGCTTTTTATATGCAGTTTTTTATTCAAGTCGACAATTGTTTATTATAGTTTTCAGCATATACGATGATGGTGTAATTAGTTATGAGTGGTGGTGCTTAAGTATTCAGAATGTATAAAATTGTTTTCTTTAGACAATGTACATAATTAAGACAAAAAATATTAAGTGTAAAATCGCTGATGAGGCTGTTCTTCATTTAAATCCAAAACAGTTAGTGTAAACAAACAAAATGACAAGAAAATGTGACATTTTTGAATAATTATTCATTGGAGATATTCTCATGCCTTCGCTCCGATTTTAGATTTCATTATAAGCTTACTCATAATTTCATCAACAAAATTTTAATAGATGTCATTTCTTCTTAAATTTCATTAAAACACAAAAAATTTATTCCATTAATATTTTAATTATCTATTGAAATAATTGTATAATTTTCAAATATTTAATTCTATAATTTTCAAACATTTTTCAAACAAAAATATATAATTTAATTTTAATATTCGTTAGTCGCCACTGTCGGTGTGTCGTAAACTCGCTAGGAAGGAGTTTCACTTTTACTTCTGCGTAGATGTCAGCTGTTTCCCAGTAAAGCTTTCCAAAACGATTTCAACTCGGCCAACCGAGTTTTGTCGGTTCCGATGAATACGAAAGTTCCGATTATGTCAAAGGTAAGCAAAGTATTTGTAAAGACCGTGGAAAGGAAAAAGAAGCTTTATAAAGTTTTGTCGAGTAATAAAGAGAGCAGAGAGTGTGGGGAAGGAGTTTGAAAGGAGAAAAAGGATCGATTTTTGGATTGACCAACACACTCTCCACACCCATTATCCACCAACGCAAATAATGTTAAGTGTTGCGTAGCGTGCGCCACATGAAAATTTTTAAAGTTTTTACTAAAAAAATTATCGTAATTTTTAACAATGTTGTGAAAAGAGATTGAGAGGAGAGAGAAATTTATTTTGGACATTTATTTTGTTAATTTGGTGATAACAAAACAGTTTAATTCAATCAAATCAAAATAATTGAATCAAATCCGTGAAAGCGTGATGAATGAAAATTATCCACATATTTCTTCAACTTCCGCAATCTGATAATTTTAATTAGAATATAAATTTAATTTTTGGTTTAGTTGTTTTTGGCCAGCACATATTCTCTACCTCTTCCAACTTTAATTCGTGGCATTTTCTTCCACTCCTTCCAATGAAACGAACTGGAAGGGATTGGTGAGTTTGCGCTGTAGTGTTAGGGAAATGTATGAGAGGGAGAGGGGATGAAATAGTAGCCTGTTGAGTGTTAGAAGCTATTAAATATAAGTTTTGCAAAAGTGGCAAACTCAACAATAAAAGCTTCATTCTGACCAACATTTAATTCTATATCAATTCTATTTGTTGTTTTTTAATGTTCTTCCTTTTGTCTTTGCTGCTGCACCACCCCTTTCACTCTTCCTTATTTACTCTATCGATTACCCACGGTCAGAATAACTGTGTATTATATTGAATGGAAAAGGCATTTAATTGCAAGGATTTGGGATTTTTCTTTAGGAATTATTCCCCCAGAATATTTCCCCGTTTCATAAAATTGTTGTAGCTTTATTTGTATTCGATTGTGTTAGTGTTGTTGTTATTTCCACATACTTTTTTTAACAGAGGGGCACACCCTGTATACATACATAAGGTATATTATTATTATGACGACCATTGCGATATTCCTTCGGTCATTTAAATATCCAAAAAGCGAAAATTATCTAGATTTTAATGTAACTGAATAAGTAGTATTTGTGTGATATTTATATTTATATTTCTATTATAGTTTTATAAATAAAAAGTTCTTTTCTTTTTTAAATAATTTTTAGTATGAGAATTTCTAGACTCCTAGATTCGCAAATTGCAAATAATTTCTAATTTTCGTAACAACATTATTTTCATAAAAGAATGAAGTTTCCTCCACTCCATTTTTCCCTAAACACCCCCAACCGTTTGTTCACAAATTTATTTATTTCAGGATTTGGAAAAGCGCAGGCGTGATTAATTAAGAAAACAATGAATGAAAATATGAACGATGAATGCGGTAGAGACACAATCAACAGGTGTCTGCTTTCAATGTTTATTCATTGTTCGGTTTCTTTATCGCACACTAAGAATTTATCCTAATAAGCTTCTGCTTAATATGTTATAATATTTGTCTTGACTGAATTTAGACAAATCTCATTTAGATATTTTTATAGAAAAGATTTTCATTATTTCAATTTAATTTGAAATCTTTGAAAATCTTTGAATTTAACTGAGGCTTTTGTAAATTAATGAAATTCCTCGATTGAATTCTTATCAATTTTAATCGAATTTTCCACTTCTCTAGAGATAAGCCTGTAACGAAACATCCTTACGGTAAAATAAATGTGTGCATTTTTTGCATATTTTTAAAAGTGTTTTCTTTCAATCTCATTGTTGGATTTAATGGCAGAGAGAAGTTGGAGAACTCAAAAATTTTATCTCATTAATTCCACATTTATTTGTAATTACACTCACACATTTACACGCGCACATACAATGTCCAAACAAAATAACACTTATGAACTTACAAAGTCGCTCTTTTTTAATCTGCTTATTCTTTCGAGACATTTATTAAAAATGTAATAAGAAAAGGAAATCCCAATAGCATACAAGGCCACAGAAGAGTTAAATAACGAGTAGCTTTGTGAGAGGTTAAGATTAATTCATGGAGCTCAGAGATCCATTGAAATGAAAACCTAATCAAATTCAATTAGTTCAAACGAACGCAATTACAATGCGATTAGAATTATAAACACGATGAAATCACGCTTTCTATTAAATCCTCTTATTCTCTGATCAGTTTGCAGTACGAGAAAATCCCGAGATCCTGAAACGAGGCCCAAATAGCAATAAGGAACGCTTCCAAACTTTCGTTTCGATTATAAAGGGCAATTTTAATGAATTTGTCTGCAATCGCGAACCACTAATTGTGTGTCGAACGATTGAAAATCTCAACGTAATATGAATAAGTCCTCAGATAAGCCAACCATTTAAAGTGTTTTACACCATCGGAATGTCGCAAAAGCCATGAACCGAAAACGATTATTAATTGTAATATTTTGATTAATATCGGTGAGTTGGAGTTTAAGCTCCTAAGGGATAAATGAGGCCTAAATTGATACTTTTTTCTTCCGATATTCCGTTTGTCGAAATCTATTCTGACAATTAAACAGGTTTACCAAGCATGCGAAAAACAAAGGTTTATGTGTTCCAACACGTTCATTATTCCCGCATTTAAAAGATTTCTTTTTCGTATTTCATTTTAGCGATAAACCTGAACCTCGCCTTGAATGAAAATCATGTGACCATAATCTAACACGGATTTTCCTACAAGTGATACGAATATATTTTCCCCATTTGTTGAAAAGCGGAATAAACAGCATGGATTAATGCTTTGAAAATAAATTACTATGGCAAAAAATGTCACTTTAACCGTTATTTCGAGTATGACGACAAATTTCGTCATACGCCTGTTAACGGGTTAACTGAGGAAACTCACGCTTGTCGCTTTACAACGATAATGTACAGAATTTCTGGACTTCTCGTTCCGTCACTCCTTACGGTATTTAAAAATTCTCGATGACCGAGAAGTAAACAAAATTGTGACATACATGAAAAAGTAATGAAGAGAAAAAGAAGATGTGAAAGTGTATAAAGAAGGACCCGTAGTCAATATTTTATTTAGTTCTATCTCTCGCATTCCCATACATATCCCCAATATACATATGTGTACATTCCAGTTGAAGATTCCACAGATCATCAGACACAGTGTACGTGATCCCATTATTTCTTCTTTCTCACAATGTCTGTTTGAAAACTTCATTCATTCATGTTTTAATTAAGTTTAACATTAAAACATAAAAAGGACATCAATTTCAAAATATTGAAGTAAACAATAAAATGTTTATTGTAAGAAAACAGACAGATAGAGACCCTTCATTAGATGGTGTTTATTCGATTTCATTCAAATGGAACATTTTCTGATATCTATTTATTGTCATTCTGATAAAATAGCTTACCCCGTCTGTGGTTCAATGACACCCCCCGCCGCCCATAACTATTTACAATAATTCCTAGTCTTCTTCAAATAAAATAAATCATAAAGTGAACTATAAATAACTTCGATTCTACGATTCAATGATGTGTTGAAGCACCTCAATTGTGTTTGATGAACACTCCTATGTTGATGCTACGAAATTAAATATCCTATGCTCCTCCCACCCCCTGCCCTTACAGAAGATAATTAATTTTAACACATCATTGAATCGTAGTTAAATCGTAGTAAATTGTAAATTGTAAATCGATACAGGATACTTTATAATTTTTTTATTTGAAACAAGTTAATTAATAAAAAATCTTTTTTATACAGATTGTTTTTGAAATGATATGAATTTATGAAAATTTGTATAAGTTGCTACTAAAAGGCTTTTCGTGTTAAATAAAATCAAACGACAGTATATGCAAGAATTTGAAAAAATTACTACACACTTTTTCCAATAACTTTTAAAACATTTTCAAGACAAATAAATTTGATTTTTTTAAAATCGAAAATATATAATTTTCCTTTGGAGTTCCTACCTCAGACTGAACGTGGGCACTTGGATTACACTCTATTTTGCACTGTCTTCCAGTTCTGAGCCACGGTTCAAACCTCGAGCCTGTCACCAACGGGAAGCTTGCTTAAAATCAATTCTAAAATATGTAGCTAACATTTCGAAAAGCACAAAATTTCTGTCATCAAAGTAGGCGTGGGTGGTCGGTCATCCAGTTCCAAGGTAATTCCACAAGGCTTAAAATCAATTTCAAAATTTGTATCGACATTTTGAAATGACCCGACATCTTCAAGGTGAGTGTGGGTGATTAGTAATTAGTCATAATTTATAAAAAGTATATTGCATTGCCATCCACTTCTAAATCATGGTATAAATTTCGAGCCTTTAGCTCACCGTTGATTTACAATAAATTTATTGTCTTTGTAGCAAATAATTTCTCGCTTTTATTGCTTTAGAGTGGGCGTGGTTGATTAGTTTATTGTTCATGTTTGGATGTCATCCGTTCCGGATTGAAAACAGACTAATAAAAATGTTCTAAAAAACTTTGAATTATTGCAATTATTAATTTCAATTTTCGTTTTTATTTAACAGTGGATTATTATTTTTTATCTAGTTATTTTTCACTAGAATTTTTAAGGATAGGAAAATACATTTTGCGAACTCATTTTTTTCATGTAAGAAACTTCATGTTTTGAAAGTTTCGAATAATTCTTAAGAATCTTAAACTTAATTATTGAGGAAAAATGAAAAAAATTGAAGATGTTGTTTGTTGCGTTAATTTCCTTAGAATATATTCATAATTTCAACAGATACATTCTGCATTGTGTCTCTGAATTCATTCCGACAACGCCACTTACAATCATTAGGATTAAAGGATCAAATGGAAATGAGAATATTATTCTGCTAAGACAAAACCGTCCTAAAAATAAAATAAACATTAATGTAAGTTCTGTTAACTGAAATATCATTTCGTAAATATCATTTCGTACCTTTTGTTGTTTTGGAGAATTTGAAATTATAAATTGAGTAAAATATAAAAACGTAATATAAAATTTGTTTCCAAATTGATTAAATTTTTGAAAAGAAAACTTTATTCTGTATTTTAGTAAATTCAGCTGGAACATTTGCGATTGATCTTGTCTGCTTTACAATTGTTCTAATCACATTTTTAAATTTTCATTATTTTTTCTTTTTTCAAAATCTCTTTTTTAGCCATTTAGTCTAATTCTCTTTTGCAATCGGAAAACATGGTAAGCGTATGTATTCCGTAATGTTGCTGCGTAACATTGCGAAATACATACGCTTATCATGCCATCTTACATGACTAGAAAATGACTAGCTATTGAAGGTATCTTTGGTGACTACAGAGCATCAGTTTGAATATAATCGCACTGAGTCTAAGCAACACTTTTTGGAAGGCTTTGTAGATTTTACATGAAATTTAACTACTATAAAGACGTTTAAGGAATGTACGCATTAGTTGTTTTATAGGAAGGTGTCACCCTACGGTGATTCGCCCCGTTATGAAATATTCCAAACCATGTGAAAATTAGATGAATTCAATTTAAATAAAACGACGCTGAATTTTGTATATTTTTTAAATAATTTTTTGTTTTTAATATTTAGGCATTACTATTATTATATTTTTAACGGAAATTGTACAAAAAATAATTAGCAAAATTTTCAAAAAGGGAAACATAAAATTTTTATCTTAATTGAGAGAAAAAGTTCAATAACATTTCATAAAAATAAGAGGGCGAGATAGCTTTTAATTGATTTAACAAAGTTTTCAATTTGAATATATTCTACTAGAATTTCTTCTTGACCGACTTGCGATTTTTCCGTTTAAAAATGTATTTATTAAATTTTTATTTTTAATTTATTTATTCATATTTTTGTTTGCTATTTTGCTTTAGAAAAATTTAGAAATATTTTCCTTAAGAATAGAGAGCGTAGGAGATTTTAATAACGAAAAGGGAAAAAATAAATAACAAGAAAACAAGAAAAAAAAAACAAAGTTTTGGTAGGCACAGAAAAATATGGAATTATTTTCTTAATTATAGAGAACAGATTTTCATAAAGAGCTAGATTTGTTTGTTAACTTTTGTATGTGTGAGAGTGAGTGAGTGTGAGAGTGTGGTAGAGAGTGTTGTGTTGTTTGCGTAATTTTTGGTGTTACTGTTGTTGTTGCTAAATAGAAAAACTATTTTAATATATATTTACTTAAATAAAAATACAATTTCTTTTAAACACTAAACGTATTGTATAAATTTACACTAAACTTACAAACAAACGCATTTAAAAATTTTACAATAATTAGGATTATTCATTAATTTATTCGTTAAGGAATTAAATTAGATCGATGTATGAGAGTGTATGTGTGTGTGCATGTATTGTTTTGTATGCATGTGTACGTATTGTATTGTTGATGAGAAAGCCTTTGTACAGTTAATTTCTACAGAGAAATGTGCTTGAAAGCAGAGAAGAAATGATTTTGAAAATGAAAATTGAATTCTTCAAAAAAGCTACTGCAATGAATTCGACAATGATGCATTACCGTAGACAATATTCTCTCATTCATAGCCATTCATAATTATGAAGATATTCAATGGAATAACGAAGTAAATTTTTATTGTCAAACGTGGCGAAACTGAAAAGAAATAATTCTAATTAATTCTCTATTAATGAGCAAGTGTTTTGTGTCTTGAAAAGTGATGAATAGATCACAATGATTTCTTTCAATTAATTAAATAATAATTTATAATAAATTAAATAATTCTCAAAATATTTAAGACCTTTCGTTTTGCTGAAAAATAATTACAAATTAATTCTAAGAAATGTGTTAGTAATCTATTCCAATTGAGAGAAAACATTAGTAATATTTCATCATGTCAATCAATCCATTGCAATTTTTTAGTCTCTGAAATTAGCATTGTTAATGTAGGGTGAAATGTTTACAATGCATAATTTTCAATCAATTAAAGAGCATACATTTTTCATTCTATAATTTCTATTTTGACAATAATTGAGCGGTTTTTCTATGACTTTGTCACGATGGATGATGATAAGCCTCAAGAAGTCTGGGCAAGGGGTATAACACACAAACTTTAAAATTAATTAAATAATAAATATACTAAAGAAATTGAATAATAAGACAAACAGCGAGACAAGAGTAGAGTCAATAAATATTTGAGTGGCGTTTCTAGGCAAAACGACTGATAGGAAACAAGAGTTTTGATTATTTGTTACTTAAAGTTTATGAGCGTCTGTACGTATGTATGTACGTTTGAATTATTGTATTTGTATGGTATCTAAGTATATATTTGATATATATTTATAACTATATAAAATATATTTAGGCATTGTGTATATTTAATACGAATACGAGGACGAAGATGTGTTTGTTTTCCTTTCATACTTTTGTTTAATTTTCTCACTTTTGTTTAATTTTCTTAGAGTTGTTTTTAGTTTTAATAATTTTTATAATTGATTTCATTCAAAGAAAGTCAATAAATTTATGAATACGAGTTTGCATTGGCGTTAGATAGTATGCATCATTTATTACATATATATATTAATTATCTTATCGGCTGATACTATTTTGTTATATATTTTGCAATAATATAATTTCTAACGAGGAGAAAACTATAAAAAATAAGCCTTCATTGATTTTAACTAAGAAATACTAAATTATTTTTACAAAAGTTTTTCTTAAGATATATATAAACGTATTACAATTTGTTTTTAGAACATTTCGTTGTATTTAAATTTTTTAGTTCTCAATTTTATCTTATTTTATTTGATTTTTGTTCGGTTCGGTTTTTGCTTCGTGACTGAACAAAAAATGTTTTGTCTATTAAAAAGACGTTACAATAATAAAATTTAATTAAATATAACATTTAATTATTATTCGCTTTACTTTTTGTTTTGTTTTGTTTCTGTAAATTACTTTTGGACAATAGAAAAACGAAGCTCGAATTAGTGTTTAAGAAATTTTCGTAATTTTGATAAATTTATTATAAATCGATAGTAGACGATATTATTTAGTTTACAATATTTACGATTTACTAAACTTTTTCCTTTTCATTTTTGCAAAAACATCGATATTTCGTTATTAAACTAAGCAATTTTTCTCCAAACTTTTCTTCAACTTCTTTAGACCAAGCTGTGCAGAATTATCCAAACTCGTATTAATTTTTTCTGCAAGATTTCAATTTGAAATAGTTTCGTATTTAAATCGCACTTGCCAAAAATTTGGTTTACGTCTTTTTAATTGAATTTCAAGGCTGTTTCAATTGTAGAATATCTTTCTTTCGTGTTCGATTCGTTGAATTGAGTTTCTGATAGAAATAGTTTCTGCCGAAATTCTTCTGCAGTTTATAGGATTTGCCCTTGAGGAATTTCGTCAATGACTGCACGTACGGCCGTATATTTTCATGATCGTCCGGCAAATGTATTGAGATCACATCGATTTGGATTTTGTCAAACGGCAGTGTTTGTAGAATCTAAAAGAATTAAATATTTATTAATATTTATTAATAATTTATTGTTCCCCCAACAAACCTCTAGCTCAAGCCCATGAACACCGAGACTGAGCAGATCGTATTCGACACGACTGCAAGCTAACATTATCGTATATAAAGGAAAGCACTTAAGACGCGAAAAGAACCACGACGTCTCCTCATCCAGTAAACTATTAATACGCACTTCAGCCTCTTCGTTGTGTATCGTAACCTACAATGAAGGAGATAAAAAAATACAAACCGTTTAGTTTTTATTTGGATAATTAATCGATCGCGTTCAACCAACCTCTTTTGGATGCGCCGTTTGCGACACACACGCGTGCACCACTTGCAACTTCGAATGTTGTGCCGCCGTTTGTTTACGCAGTGCAAAGAATCTTCGTGGTTCCGGCTCCACAATTACGCCCGCCCAATTCAGCGTCCCCGCCAACCAAGGTGCTGTCATCATTTCGCCCATTGTTCCGGGTAACGATTGTATGACGGAACCATTTAATTTCCCACCAACCAAATCCGACACGTAGTGAGCCATTCGAGGCGTCAACTCTTGACGTGCCGTGAAGTTCAGATGCTGTGATGATTGCTGATCGGATGTATCGTGATTCTTAAGAAAATGCATAGGATATTTCTTCATTTGGATCTCACGTAGGAATGCAATAAGCTCAGGATCATCTTGAGGGACGCCATACATTTCGTAATCTCTCGACATATTCAAACGGAATTGTTGATGACGGATTTCTGAGAGAGAGAGAGATAGAGGATATTAATGAGCCAAAGCGTTCCTGAATGACGGTGGCAATATATTAAATTTAGCAAATTAGCGTCAGATCATTCTGTGGGGGGGAGAAATTAGATGAAGAAAAAAATTATCAATATCCTTGAAAAAACCATAGAAGGCTTGTGACAACGCACGTGTCAGCTAAACAGAGTTCGCAATAAAATCAGGTTACGTTTAAAATACTCCAACCAACCTTCAAGACGAAAACCGAATATTTGAGAGTGGTTTTTTCCGCACCTTTCAGGCGAATATATTTTTGCATTTTTTATATTTATTTTCATTTAGCACGCAGATAATAAAAATATGCAAATATCATAATAAATAAGTATAAGAAGTAGACCATAATATTCGTAAAGGACTTCCTTTATGGCAGTTTCAGTTACTATACATTATTTCTGAAGGCATGCGGAAATTAATGCCAATTTGTCGTCACTAATGTTTTTTTAGGAATTAAGAAAAAAAAGGCAAAAAGTAAAAGATTTCTGTGATATCATCAGAATAAAGTGAATGATGTCACCGGATCATTATCGTTAACGATATTGCCCGAGAGTTAAAGAGATAAAGTAACAACAAAAGTAATGCCCCCATAGGAATTGATATGTGTAAAAAAACAATTACAATTTGATGAAGACTCGCAATCGTCTAATTTTAAAATCTTTCTAAATCCTTTAGCACTGACTTCATAATGAATATTGTTTTCCTATGAATGCTTAGAATTATGACAAAGTTTAACTCTGAAACGTATCTGATGAATCCAACACTGACTTCCTTGTACGACTAACAGATTTCTTATTAAATGAAAGGCCCACAACTTTAGTCCTTTTTGAGTACTCCATGAAATTCTTCAAAATCTTAAATCCTTCAAGAAAAGCGGCCCTTTAGCCCAAACGATTAAAATAAAAATTGGAGATACTGGCATAGATGCCGAGGAGAACGACATTATGTCGTTTTTGAGTTATAGACAAAATTCTACAAAAACCCAAAGAAAAGATATATCCCAACAGTGTAATCGATTATAACTAAAGAAGGAGATGCACAATTAGATTTAAAAACAATCCTAAATACAATATTTAAACTTTCCACAGGTAGCTGTTTGAACTACCCGAGATACAGACAAGTACACGTGACCTGGCGAAACGTATCAAAATCGATTCAAGAATTATCCAAAAAATTATTTAACTAAATCAAAAGTTTGCATAGTCTCGACTCATTTTGTTTTTCCAGTTGTCTTCCAACAGTTTGATGTAACTATGCTCGCATACATGTAACGAAGTCACTCATAATGATATCAAATATTTAAAGGAAAATCGATGGAACGGGACTGGGTGATTCTCACCTCGGAATAAGCGAATACTTCCCTCATTGCGTTCAAAGGAATAAAAAACCATAATTTTGAAAATAATAAAATTGAATTCAATGTGTTTTGAAGACAATTTTTAAAGTGTGGTAAGGGCATATCAATAATTTCATATAAAAACGTTGAACCATTGCCCACCAATGTCCTGTTTGTGGAATACATTTTAATTTTTTTTTTATTTTAATAACTACAGTTTAAATAAAAGACACTCTATTTAAACGACACCCCCTTCATTGTAGTTCTAAAAATTGTGTCTATTTTGTGTGAAACCATTGCAATCATTGGGTTGTAGATTCAGCTATTCCATTTCATACCAAATACTTCTGAATGAACAACCTTTAATTAAATTTTATTCATTGTTGAAAAATGAACTTAATTCTGTTTTAAAGAGTATCTCATGTTTACTTAATTCAAGAAGTATTATTTCATTTATATTCGGGTATATTTTTTCAACTTTTATTATACAAATAATTTATTTTTATTAAGAGTAACTTGCAGTTGGGACAAATATGATACACTAAGAAAAAAAGGATTACGTGAAACTAAATCAAATCAAATAAAATAAAATTTTAGTTATCAGAGTAATTATCAGATATTAAGAAAGTAATGTAATGCAGCTTTAGAGAGATCGTGCATTTATTTAGAAAAATATCAATTTTAATGTGTTTACTCCAACATTACAATATTACACCATTGTGACATAGCCATAATTGGCAAACTGTCACTCGTACTCGTAGTAACGAATAGAAATTTTGGTTAATACGAGACGAGATGCTTCGAAACTTGAAATAATCACGTTAAAGTTAATTTAATAATAAATAAAAAAATTAATCCCAAATAATTAAATACGATTTTTTAATATTTCTAATTTCTAATATAATTAAAAACGTACTCAAAATATATTTCATTTTAAAATTGTATAATTTTTAATTAAGCTCATGGAGAATTCTAGACTGTGTTTCATAAATTTTTATTTACTTTATTTCGAAATATTGTTCATAAATAACTAACGGTCAAGAATCAAATGAAAATTATTTGCTGTTTACAAAGGCTACTAACTCTTTTGAGTGTAAAGGCCTGACATTATAATTTCTTTGTCTTTTTACAAATCCTTTAAACTTCCTGATGTAGGTTACGTCCTTCGAAAAAACACCTTCCGTTTTCTGTTAGTTCGAAATAAAAGTTATTTTGGTATTATCGAATAATTGCAACTCTTATTGCTTTCGAAAAGATTCCAAGAACAAATTATTACGACTAATTTAGACTTTAGTACTATCAATAAATTTTCATTGAAGATAAATTTTATAGAATACAAATTTATCGTAAAAATAATCACATTTTTCCTTGACATACATTCCAATCGAAATTATATCGTATTTTAGTAATTTACGAGTTTGATTTGATTCGTATAAATCATCATGTCATATAAGCAAGAGATACCATACCCTCGACTGATACGTCCAAGTCGATCCAGTTCATATTCTTTTTGTCGTATCAAATAATCGCTCTTCCAACACGTATCAACGACGAGCACGAATAGAATTCGAACAGAAGTGCAATTAAATTTAAAAACATCGTAACGATATTCACAAACACGAACAAAACAAAACAAAAGTCTTCCCCTTTAAAAGTACGCTAAGCTGACAAGATACAACAACCCACCCACCCGCCCATTCAACCGCTATATGATAAATTAGTACATCGTACGAGCGTTATAATGTACGAATATATAATATATACATATAATGAATAGAAGGCCAATAAATAGAACACGAAATGGGTCGTCGTTCGTTCGGTGAAGTAAAAATCAATACTTTACAAATATTATTAATTATGTACGAGCGAGTGCATGACGAGTTCACAAACGAACAGATTTAGGTTGCCATCATTAAAATTCGAAGAACTCTAAAAACCAAAGTCCTTTATTGCACCATAAGGACTCTTATATCCTTCACATTCATTCCTTCTTTCCTGTTTTTGCTTTGTAGTCTATTCAATAATTTTTGAAAAAAATATTCCTCGTTTTTCGTGGCGTTGAGTTCATTGAATCGTTGGCGAAATCGTGATTAATCAGTCTTAATCTTTTGAAGAAAATCCGGAAACGACAATGCCATAGAATTCTTAAATTTACCACCCTGGCAGTTTTTTTTTGTGCAAAATCAAATCAATAAAGCAAGAAAAAATGCGAAAAGTATTTAAAGGGGTCACGCAGACAAAAAAAAACGACCCCTTAAACGACGACACAACCCTCTTTATGGTGGTCTATAGAATGTCACGTGGGTCAAGGTATTTTTCATGTTTGCCTTTGGAATCGCTTAACCGTGATTAATCATTAAAAGCAACAACAACAAAGGTATAATTTTAATAAAGAATGAGCCGTCAGGACATAAAAAGCTCTCCGCGGCTCATAATTAGTATAAAGAGTTCGAGATGGAGATAAGCAATGATGAAGAATGTTCGTAGAAAAAATCGAGGAGAATAATTTTCGACAGACTCGTCGTCCTTTAAGTAAATTTAATTCAAGCGTTAGCGGGTGTAAAAAATTAATTGCGTGCATTAAAAAAAAATTTAGAAAAAAAAAATAATTTGAAATATAAAAATGAAAACGTTCAACGAAATGGTAAAAATAACGAATTACTGACACAAAAAAATAATTGTAAAATTACGAACTTTAGCTTCAAACGTGTTTCTCGCTATTCGTGCATTCCAAAATGAATAAAATTAAAGAATGTAACGGCAAAAGAGGCATTAAGTAATTTGCATAAAACAATTGAAATGGAATGGTGAAGATTCAGTTAAATTGCAAATTTAATAACCGTCCGGGCTCGAACATATGCTTCACAAAGTTAGTTATCTTGAAATTATTATCGAGAGAGATTCTTATCATCACGCCCAAAGACTTCAAACTGTAAGAGGAAAGTGTGAGTGTAAGAGAAAAAGGAAAATAAAATGTCTTTCTGAAACGATATTTTTAACGATTCTCCTCCACAAAATTCAACTACATGCAACTACATTCAACTACATAACGTTAGTTATCCCAAAAAAGACAACCCAAATATTCATAAATAACATTGCGGCGTCAGGCTCGAATGAGCTGAGGGTTGTTTGCAATTAATCTTCATCAAAACCACCTCTTCACCATCACCACATAACCAACCAGCACACACACACATATACAGTATTGTGGCTGCAAACAAGGGTCACCACTCTGCTCAAGTTCTTGACACGCCGGAGCACAAGTCGTAGTATCCGGAAAGTGGCGCACACTATTGAGTATGCGCTGGGTTAGTTGGTGGTTTTTAGCATAATTTTAGTATGATAGTGTGTACTTGTTGAGAACGTGCAGGAGTTTGGTGAAAATGAGGAAAACCGAAAGCAAAATGCGGGCTCTTGAAAATTACCATCACTACGGACAAACAGCAATAACCATTGCAATAATAAAAATATAAGCGACTTTCATTCGTGACTTCGTCCACAGAGACAGACAGACAACGGGAATGCTTTGAAGGAAGTGTGGTATAGTGCAAAACCGTAGGATGGTACTTAATGTATGGATAAGGGTATAATGTCGAGCGTATACACTCTTTAACCGGTTCTCTTGTTGTGCCAATTCATGGCTCGGTGCAGTTTTTCAACATGAGTCTAAAGTGGAATTATATCACAAAATCTCATCAGCAATAGTCGTGCACAATCACTAACTGTAGAAGCGATGGAAATGAGGCTGAATTAGCACAAAAGAAATAAAATTGAAAAGAAAGAGAAACAGAAAGGAAGAGCGAGAGAAAGAGAAAGAGAAAGAAAAAAAGATAAAGCGGGGGAGGGGAGTGAGGGTAGAAGCAAACAGATTGTGTTGTAAACCTAACAGCCATGCTCCATCATCGTGTGATGCATAATCATGCAACCAATTCTTGTGCAAAATATTGCAAAAATAAAGCCGCGATGGTGGAGATTTTAATCGCATGCGACTCGTTCGTCTGTTCGTAAGTTTTTACTAGTCTGGCTATTTGCAGTTAGAGGGTATGTTGAGTGTTTTTGTATTAGTGTGAGAGGAAGGAATAGGGTTGGCGAGAGTATCGTTAGTTTTGCACAACTCACTATACGGTTCACTTCAATTTACTTTGGGTTGTTTCTTGTTTATGAATATGAATCACATCCGGTGAATAAGTGAATACACACACATATATACACACATACACACACGTACGCATCACAAAACCCATAAATACATTATGAAAATTGTTATCGTTGTTGTTGTTAGCATTTCTATCGTTTTACTGTTGTCAAAAATTTTTATTCAAGTCGTCATTACGAAGGCGGGGTTATGATGATTTTAGATTTGATTATTATTGTCGTCCGCTATTGTTGTTGCCGATTATGTTGTTCTCTTTTCTTAGTTTGCATTACTGCACATGCACACACAGAAACACATACACGTACACGTAATGCGTATTTGGCAGTTATGTCATCTGGCTTATGAAGCAAAAGTTGAGGAAAAAAATAACGAGTACAAATTTTCGTTTTGAAATTGCGTTACATTTTTCACACTTTTTTTAGGAATTTTTAATTTTATTACTGCACAACCGATGACGCAGTAGTTGTGAATTGTTTAGTATTACGCAATGCGTTTGGAGAGACGTCAATTTTTTTAATAATAAAAACAACACCGTACAACACTCACATCTAGCGTATTGGTGGGATGAACAATATTTAAGCTCTATGGAGGTGAAAGGGGCAGCCAAATTAAAAATAGAAAGAGAGCCTTTTCCCTGATGGCCAGGAGGGGAAGATATAGTTTAATGTTAATTCAATCCTGAAAACAAAATTCACCACACAAACGTTTACAACATATTGCACATTTTCCGTGCTTTATTCTGAAGCAAAATATTACACCATGACCATCCCCAACACAAAAATGTACTTGCACCAAATTTTATCGGTTTTTTTCAGGGTTTTCAATGATTACTTCTGCAGAATTATCAAATTAAATACAATAAATCATTCCCAATAAAAATCACGTAATCAAATTTGTTACAAAACCCATTCGGTTTAAGAGAATGACGAGAGAGAGAGACAAAAATAGATTATTTAAATCGCCGGCATTTGCTGAAGCTTTGAAACAATGTTGTGAATTGATTTAATCACCAGTCAGAGTCAACCGACCAACAAACCAACCAACAACAACAACAAAACAACAAAAGCGTATGGAAGTGTATTGAAGAAATTATGCGCGAAACTCCCCGCGATGGCACAGCGCGACATGACGTCACAGACGCATGAAATAACTGAACATTGAGTTATTTGCGAAATAAGACCACCACTTGAAACAAACCAACAATTACTGGTTTTGGTGTTAAACTTTTGCAAAATATTTAAATGGAACGGAATGGCGTTTTGGCTCGATGGCGAGACTTGGTTGGTTGGTGAAGAGATTTCTAGTAGAGGGTTAAGCAAGTAGTACTACAAGTCAAGGAATGAATGGCATGAATGACGTTGAAAATGACTGCTATAAAGTTCAGAGATTTGGGCTAATGCGATTAGGTAAGGCTAACGACTCTTTGTTAACGATTCTTCACATGATTAAAAAAAAAAGCAACAGCCAAGCAATCAAGCAAGCAAGACGAGACGAGTCAAAGAGAAGATCCATTGCGAACCGGACGGTGCGAGGTTAGAAATTTGAGAAGGTAAAAACGAAATAAAATACGTAAAAAATAAAAGAAAAATTAACGGAGCAAAAGGAAGCAAATGTAGATCCATAAATGAGAAATCTAATACAAAATCAAAACACAACATTTTTTGAAATCCAAAAGGCTACATGTGGCCTGAGGCAGAATCTTAACGGAGTGGTATAAAAGTGCGATTATAGATCATTAAAATAAGCCGGTTAATTAAGTTGAAATTAAACGAGGCCCAAAAAAATGAGTGTGTGAGTGTGTGTGTGAGAGTGTGGAATATCTGTGGGTAACAAAAAAAAAAGAATTTTCTTTGACGAATAAAAATATTCGTTTAATAGCGAAGTCTTGCCTTTCCTAAAACAGATTACTTTTTAACTGATTTTCATTCGGACAAAAAACCATATAAATTTCTTTCTTTTTTTTCTTACAATTTTTCTTTCCTCTTTTCATTAATTCAGCTCATGCAACACGTAAATCTTCAACATTTTCAAGATTTATTTATATCTTAAATAACTAGAACGTGACGAAAGCAGTCAAGTTATAGTTGCAAGTAATTCCAACGATATTAAACCAAATTTAAATTGCTTTTGATATCATTTCATCAACATCTGAAAAAATCGAATAATTTGCATATTTTTTTTTACAAAACAAAAATTTAAACAAAGGAAAAATTAAAAGGAATTTTCTTACCAAACCATAAATTAATTCAATTCCAACAATTTAATCGAGAATATGTTAATACATTTACTACTAAAACTCTTTCTTTTCTTGCTTATTAAGAGAATATACCAATAATTTCTTACACAAATTCTCAACACTTTGCAAAAGTAATTAAATATTAAAGAAAAATTATGGAAAACAATTAAAGTAAACGCACACTAACACTTGCACATACGAATACTTACACACTTACTCACTCACACACTGCCACACGTTTTCGGAGTTTGCAAAACTTCATGAATCGATGACATTTTTGTCGCCACGTCTAGTCAAAGTGGCGTCCAAAGTGACAACCACAATAATAGCAGTTGCAACAACAACAACAACAATAACAAGGATGACGACATTGATGGCATGAATGCAGACGTTCGTTGCGTTGTTGTAAGACGATGACATGTGTCTGTCGTTACGTTACGTTTGTCTGTCTGCCAAGGTGTCTGTTCGCACCATCGGAATAACTTCCTTTATTCATCAGTTCTTCTTCTGCTTCTAAATTTAAATTGAATTTCGCTAGAAACTTTAAGAATTTATGCGTGTGTGTAAAGCAAGAAACTACGCGACTAATGATCGCGTTCTGTTGTACGATAAACGCCGAAAGGAAGAGCAAACGAAAATTGCAAAAACTTGTCATGAATATTCAATTGATAAGCGATACACTGAAAGAAATATTTGAAAATTGTTTGCTAGAAATGCAATTACAATTAAAATTATTTAATCAGCATTATAATCAAGAGTTATGTTCAGATTTATTCATTAACATAAATGAGCATAATTTATTAAAAGTTAAAATTTAAAAGTTCATTAAATCGATTCATTTGGGGCTAATTCGTTCATTTGGCGAGCAAATAATTAAATGTATGTCATATATTTTATTAATTAAATAAATCTATCCTTGTCGAAGAATTGAAATATTTTAAAATTGCTTTTAATAAGAAATTACGCATCAGAAAAAAATGTCATTAAAAAAATTCCACAACAAAACACATGAGAAATATTTAAAGATAAGATTAAAAATTATAGAAAAATTCCAATATTTATAATTCGTCATGTTGGTAAACTTTTAAGGAGTAATCATGTACGAACGAACGTGGAGAATATCGCTAACTTTTTAAGTAAATTGTTAACAAATATTTACACAATATTAAACAAATAAAACAATCGTTCGCAGTTAAAGCATTGTTATTTCAAGTACGCCCACATTCGCAAATAAGAATGAAATAATCAATAGTATTACTAACGAATGATAACTAGTATTATCTTGCCTTAAACTGTTATCGATATTGTTAATAATTTTAAGTATTTTGCTCATAATTTTCTTAAGTAAAATTACTGGTAATACTGGTGTAAATATTTTCAGTATTTTTTTAAAATGTATTTTATCCTAATTTTTACTTAATTTATGGATTTAAACTTTGATTAATAATTTGTTTTCCATTTCAAATATTTAAAGATCTGGCAGTTCTTTTTTATGACTCGTATGGAATAATTTCATGTTATTTATTGCTTTGTAGAGTAATTGACAGAGAGGATTGTAGTTGAGCAAGCTTTTTGGTCATCTTTCAACTTATTTTGAGCAGCTTTGTAGTGGTGTCAGTAGGTCTGTAAAAGCATATGCATCTGTCATAAAAAACAGTTTCATATTTGGGCTTGTTTTCACATTCAGTCTTCGTCCATCTTCTCCTTTTTTATTTTCGACAACTTACTACTAGAATTTAGTAGAATTTTATATATATTTCAAAAACGACATAAAGGCCTTTCAATTTGAAATTTTGTACTTTGAACGTTTACAACAACCAGTTCTGAATTTCTCGCAATAATTGCAAGCATCATTTCATATAAAAGTTATATTAATTGATTTAATTTTATTTAATACAAAAATAAAAAGGCTTAACAAATGATCTTTAAAGCGTGCTTATTTATTAATTACACCAAGTTATTTTAGTTCAGTTTCTAAAAAAGAGTCAGTTACAGAAGCAATTTTCACGGTGTAAAAATTATTTCATTGATAATCAAAGGATTTATCAATTAAAAACTCACGATGTGTGACTCATCGCGATATATTTATGAATGCGTTTGGTTAATGAAAGAAATTTGCAAAAACGAAAGAGAAAGCACGTTAATTTCGGACCGGTAGAAGCTCATATCATGTACCCTACACGTGCATCATCCGAATTAATAATAAACAAAAAGGATTTTGATAATTTTAAAAAAAAATTTAAATAGTTAACAAATTATTACAACAAAATTGTTTAGAAGATTTGCATAATAAAATATATTACAGGATAATCAAATGGACATTTAAATAATTTTTTGATACCAGCCCCAACACCGATATTTACACCCCCTCTAACAGAATTTACATCAGATCCAAACGATCAGCATCCTTCTCATCGAGGGCGGGAATGGAAAGGAAAAGAAATTCCGAGCAGGAAAAAAATCCTCATTTAAGAATTTCTCAATTAATTATGCAGTTTTATTTATTTATTATGCAGTTTTATTTATTTTTATTTTCAAATTCCCGAGCGATTTTTAAAGCGAGTAAAATCTTATTTTCAGTTCACAAAGCAGAAAAAATGAATTTTTCTTTGTGTGCGCACAAATAGCGTTCTTGTTCACAATTTTTTTTTCTTCCAAACCATTCCGACCGATTGTTCTCACTCATTCTTTATACACTCTTCTAGTACGTTAAACGTCAGTAAACAACAACGTCGCAACGTAGTGAGAAGTGGCAAATGATGGCAGAAAAAGTGGTCACGGGTTTCTTTTATAACATCATTAGAGACTTTAAACGCCACTTTATACATATACACACATTGTTAATTTAAACATGCGTAGCTGAGATTATTGTTGTCACTCATTTTGTTATCACCGACTGCTGACTTGTAGGAGTTGTCAACGGCAATATAAACTGTCAGTCGATTGTGACAATCAGCGACACTTGAGACAAACGTGTGACTTATTTATTATGGTGTCATATCGTTCAAGCTGTTGAGTTTTGTTGTTGGAGAAGTTGTTGGGAACCCCTTCTGACTCCCCTACCTCCCCCTCCCACCCTTTAGTTGTTGCTTGAATGCGACAGTTGTCCCTCCCGTTATTGAGTCGAGCCGATATAGGATCGAGCCGTTGACAACAGGAAGTCACTTTCGAGCAACATGTGACTTCTTGGCGAGTGATAAAAAACGCCCTGTATTTCCTTTCCTTTTTTAATAATTTATTTTTTTCTATTACTTCGTAAATTATAAACTTAATCATTTCAATTTGATTTGATTCAAGAAATATTAATGTAAATTATATCAATCCTTGCAACCCTTCCAGCCGCCTACCCGGAATACATTCTTCCTCACCCCTCGCTGATTTTAAATGGGTTTGTGTTTTTTTAAAGATTTTGCCCATTTAGACTCATTTAGGCTTTAAGTATGTAAACTGATATACGAAGTGTGTCTAGAATGTTGAAGATCAACAAACACACTTCCTTCGTATCAGTTTTGTGAGGTAATTTTTTGTATGAAAGTTATTAATCGTTATCATTGCGGAAAGCAAGAACTGAGAAGGATGAAGACAAGCCTTCCAGCCAGCCGGCAAAAGATATTGAATAAAACTTAACGAAGAAAAAATTAACGAAAAAAACCTCGGAAGTGGATTTCGAAAGAAAGTGATATATCATATACTTCATAGATAAAGAACAAAGAGTGGATGAGAGAGGGAGGGAGAGAGCGAGAGTGATGGATAAGTAAGAGCCATATATTCTTATAATGAGATAAAAGCAATCATTAATTCATCAACACGACTCACCTGTCGTATCCATATAAACAATTAATATACTGAAGACTGTCGCAAACGATAGGATGCATAGGGCGATCGGTAGGAGCTGACGATATGGCGACGGACCCAGTCGCGGATCGAATTTCTGTCCTTTCTTACATCCGGCAACATTATGGACGTGTGGATGAGGTTGATGATGATGATGATGGGGATGATGATGAAGATGATGATTGTGATGATGTGGATGTGAATGTGGATGTGAATGTGGATGTTGATGTTGATGTTGATGATGCGTCACAGACGTAACGACGTCTGTTGACACTCCCACTCCAGCTGTCGTCTTCGGGCAACAATGTGGAGCGACAAGCCTTGTTGGACTGGAGAGTGGTGTTGATGTGGTGCTAGCCGATGGTGAGCTGCCAGCGCTGCTGAGTCCACTGCTGGCACCACAATCGACTCGGTCGTCACCATTATCGTCGTTGCTTTCGTTCTCAACGCTAGCAACGCTATCGCTCACACAATTCGACGTCGTTAGATCATGATTTTTATGTTGATACTGCTGTTGATCTTGCTGACTATAGGGGTGATGATGATGCGAATGATGGTGATGATGTTGTTGTTGCTGCTGTTGTTGTTGCTGCTGTTGATGATGATGGTAGGGATGGTCTTGAATGGGATTGCATTGACAATTAGTGGAAGGTGAATTATTAGAGCCTTCACATTGATGTGTGGTCTCTTCCGAACCGTCGACTGTTGTTCCATCGAAACGATGTTGCAAATGATACGCCTCACCGATTGAAGAGGAATCAATTGTTGCTTCTCCTACCGCTTCATCTTCTTTTAGTTTTCCTACTTGAGTGGTGACATCATCACAGTCTTGCTCATTGCAGACATCATCCTTATCATTATCATCATCATCATCACCTTCGTCATCGTCATCTTCAAATTCTTCCGCCTGCAATGCGTCAGAATTGCTAACTCCATCATCGGTTCGATCGGGCAATGTGGGTGTGGGTGTAGTAGTATCATCTCGGGTAATAACAGCGCCGGCGCTAGCACGAGTGGCAGATTTTCGTAAAGATGATTTTATGGAATTGACGCATGATGAGGTAGCGGCATCTTCCTTCCCACAGATTTGCCTTCTGTGATAGGGCTGAGTGTTGGTGCCGTTGTTGTTGTGGCTGTTGTTGTTGCTGCTATTGTTGTAATTCTGAGCGGTTTCCGCGCGTTCTGGCAGCGTTTTAAAGAGAGCGGGATGTGCGGCGGAACACTCAGCATTCATTTTAGGATTTCACTCGATTCGATTCGCTTGTTCCTTCTGACAAAACCTCCCCGACGTGAAATCAGTGCAATTTAATGCAAAATCGGCCAAGGCAATTGTTGCGACGTGAACTCAACTCAACTCTATCTACAAAATTATATCGAGGCAGCTGAAATGAAATAGAAAAAGTGGGAAGGATAAAGCATAAATAAATTGTATTTAATTAATTAAATTTTATAAAAGATTTCACTAAAAAAGAATACGAAGGAATAATTATGATTTATTATGTTTGTTTGTGTATGCAAAGTTTATAACTCTTCAGTACTCGAAGGCAAATACTAACATATACATACGAGTACATACACACATACATACATAGATGCATACGTCTCCCCACATAATCACAATGATCGTCAAAATCTGTTGAATGTTTTGACGGCATATGGAATTAAGAGAAAGGAAAGAAGAAAGATAGAAGGAGGGGAGGGGGAAAGGGAGAAGGATCTTATGATAGAACAGGATTATGTTTGTAAAATTCATTTCCTTTAACATTCCTTTAGTGTTTTGAAAAATAATTCAAAAAAGAAAACTCAAAATGAACCCAACGAAAAACTGAAATATACTGACGGCACATCACTAAACACCGCCAATGCCGCCAACGATAACAGCCGAATAACAGCAACAACAACAACCAAGACCATATACCATACCAACCTCAAGCGAGCATTTAAGAGAGAAAAAATAAGGCCATTCAAGCACCACCTGCCTAAAGTTCGTAAGACCCAAAATTGATGCCGCGGCAGGAGCGGATCAGCAGCAGAAGTTGAGAGAAGGACGAGCAGCATACGAAGGTGGTATACGTACTAAAGAATATTGAAGGATAATTTTAAAAGAAAATAATAATAAAAGCAATTCGAGAAGAAAACAGAAAAAAAAAACACAAAACATGTTTAAGCAAAACGGATTGAGTTCAAGATCGATCGGTGCCGGACTAAATTAAAAAATGCTAACAGACGAGCATGAAATGAGGAAGAAGAAGAAGCAGAAGAACAACAATAAGAACAAAAATAATTAGTACGAATAAGTGTGTGGTATACAATTATAAAAAATATATATTACAGCCAACACCAACAACAATTTTAGGCTGGGAATGATTTTTAATTTGTGCGTCTATACGAGCAGACGGCAGAGGATAGTCAGTCATTCAACCAACCAAGCCAGTCAGCCAATTTTGTAACGAAGAAGGAAAAAATTAAGCAAGAAGAAAAAAATTAAAAAACTTCAAAGGAAAAAAAGGAATAGTAGGAGGAGGAAAATAAAGCAAAAAAACAGAATTTTAAAGCCAGCGAGTCCGAAAGAGGCATGAGATCCTAAAGAATGAAAACGACAACAGTGCTCAAAGAACAACAGCAACGATATATCCACCCAAGAAAAAAAACAGCAATTCCAACAAGTATAAAACCAAAAACAATTGCAACAGCCGTGCAAGGAACAACAACAACAACAACAACAGTAAGGTAACGAAGATAGACGACGGATCAGGGAAGCAGATGTTTTCCCCCAGCAGACATAACAACAAATACTGTAATATTAATATGAATAAAAACAACAAGGTGAGGAAAGCGACAACAGCCGCAACATCGCGTTTGCTGCCGCGGCAAAAGTAGCGACACAAAAGAAAGCAAAATTATTTGTTTTTTTCCAGCACGTTCTCTTCCGATACAAAATCATTTGATGAACACAGAAATGGATTGGATTGGATCCAATCCAATCCAGTCATCCATCCATTCATCCATTCGGGAACTATTATTCAGTTTTGTTGATTGACCGGTTGGCTGGTTGGTCGATCGAATGGTTTTTCAGTTGGCAGACGCATCAAAAAAAAAAAAAAAAAAAAAAAAAAAAAAAAAAGAATGAGAAACGTAATGATTAAAGAGACAGACAGACAAGCAAACGATTAAACGAACAGCAAATAGTGTTGAAGCAGAAAAGACCAAGTAAACGATGACACGACACAACCACGACGTAATTGACAGCAAAAATCCCAGCAACATTTTTTCCTTTTTAATTCTTATGGTGGTTTTTCTTGTCGAGTATTTTTAATACGAAAATTTCAGTTGCCAAGTGCTGAAATGGAATTTCCTTGGATTAGAATGGAAAAGAATTTGCATTTTCTATTGCATATTTTTTTACTTTTTTTCTGCTCCGGTGGATCGATCGATAGCTTGTTATTGCCGGTAGGCATGCAATTAAGCAAAAAAAGACAAAACTAACTAACACAATAAAAAGTAAAAAAATAAAAAAATTTTTTTAATTCAATGATTATTATTACAATAATTCATAATCATATTTTCAAATTGACTTAATAGAAGATAAAATTTTGTTACAGTTTTTGGTCTGATTCTATGTCTAAATATATATACACTCTTCTATATCTATCTCCTTTCATTCAAGCACAAATTCAAAATTCCGAAACGATAAAATCCCAACACGATTAAATCGGCGAGATCTAAAGGATTTAATAGAAGCCTTTTTTGCTTCAGTTTTTATATTTCTCAGAGAATTTTGCTGAATTTTTCTTCTTATTAAGCCCCTGTTTTTCTTCGCAGAAAGGTTTATACATGCAAATTTTCAATTCCAATTGAAAAGAAATAATACTAATATATCTTCTACCTCTTGTGGGCGTTGACTATTATAAACAACTTAAAAAATGTCAGTGAAAAAAATAAATTCGCGAATTTCTTCAAGAAACAAACCTCTTCTACAGAAACTTTTGAAGAGAAGAAAAATCCAAAAAAGCCGAAGCATGTATTGAGTTTTACAGCCTAGACTAGACCCGACATGCTCTGCCACAGTGGCCACAAAGATAAAGGGAAAGGCAAAGGAGCTATAAGATAAATAACAGGAAAGCAGTAAAAAAAGTACTCACGTAATACGAATATTAATAACGCGCTGACTACGCGACGACGCGATTGCTTGCAAAGAAACGACATTTGCAATCGAGATTATTCGGGTAAGGAAGGGTTCGTAAAGGAAACAACAAGAAAATTTTCTATATATCAAAAAATAGCAAAAAAGGGGGTAAATATAAAGAAAATAAAGATAGTATTAATTATAAAGAAAATAATTATTAGAATGGAAATTAGGGAAAGTTTTTAGAAAGAATTAAAGAGGACGAAGTTTTGAACGGACGAAGGATATGCGTTAAACAGTAAGAGTGGTAAGAACTTTAGTTTATGGAAAAAACAACCATCTTGACCATCTGTGGGTAGGAAAATATTGACATAAGGAGAAGTGAAAAAACCCACGACATTCAGGATTACTTGACAAAAAACACAAAAACAAAAAAATACTGAGCACACCATATGTGATTATAAAAAAGCAAACAAACTGGAACGTCATGAGACGAGCTATTACAAATAAACGAGTCAACAAACAGACCGCAACGAACTCGTTTCAGTTCAAATCCTTCCGTTTTACAATTCTTGTAATTTTAACGGCAATTCCTTAATCATGAGATGACAGCGAGAGACCTTTTGACGGCCAAAAGTGGCAGCATGGATCAAGTGATGATCAAGTGGAGGGAGGGAGCGGGAGGCGTGAGGTAACTATAAGAAACTGGTCTATTTTAAATAAAAAACAACACCATTCAGAACACTCACTCGCTCATTGGCGACTGCGTCCTTCTGAAGACTTTCCATGGCATTCCTTTCGAAATGAAATTCCAATACTATTTATTCTCTCTCGTGCTCGTTTTTATTGCATTTTTATTGTCTGTTTGTGCAATTTTTTTTTCTTTTGGATTTTCTTAAAAACCGTGCCATTTCAATTGCATTGGCATGAGCGCACAATACTTTTGCGAGCGTTGAAAACAACTCGTACGACGATAAAGCAATAACGAGTACGGAGAAAACAACGAAAAAACTCTACAGAAATACAGAGTGTAATGAGTACTAGTTTTACAAAAAAAAAAAAAACGACAACTAAAGAGCCATATGGAGGGTTTGCGGTGCTTATTGGTTTGAACGGAACCTACCTGCCTGCGCATGACACATTGCATCGAGAAACAGCACGGCATACTTGAGTAAATTTCTTCCTACTTTTTGTTCGTACTGCTGTTGCACGACTTAATGTTGTTAATGTTGTTAATGTTATTGTTGTTTTTATTGTAAGAACGCGAGCTAGTTGTTAGTCGTTAGAAACAGATATCAAGAATATATTGCGATCAACAAACAATCGTAACAGCAAATGTAATGTTAAAAAACACATTGATGGCTAACTGACGAGACTTGAATGGCGCAGCAACAGCAACAAACGCGTTGTTGTTGTTGTTGCTGGTGGTGGTGGTGGGGGTTTTCAATAAGGTGACTGAGAGGTCGTTAAAACAGTCGAAGAAGAAGGCATAGAATGTTACATTTAACGCACCATCATCAACAATTCGAGCAGAATTTAGTGATCATTTTCTTAGCAATACTTTTTTATGTGATGTCGTTTGATAGCAATAGCGATGATGATGATGATGATGACGTTGCAGTGACAAACCACGTCTTACAACACGTTCTTAACAAAATAACGAATGAAATAGTTCAATGTTGTTGGAATGTTGTTTGCAATTTCTTGCTAACTAGAATGTAATTATTGGCAACTTTAGTAGAAGTTAATCAGAGGCTGATACATATTCTCGTAGAATAAGTACAGGTGTATTTTATTAGATATATATGTGACTACCATCCTTAAGGGAATGTACTGCAATTTAAAATATATAAAAGAATTGTATAAAGTAATAATCACGAAGTGTCATCATAGTTATATAAGGTCTGTAGTCTTTATACATCTACACAGTGGGTGAGTGACACTAATGAGGTAAACAGTCAGATTATCTGCTTTATTATTAAATAATTCCAATACCGAGAATACATTGAATAATCCTTGTACTTAAAGATATAACATCCAACGAAGATATTCCTGTCACCCAAAACAAAAACAATGGAATGGAATGTTATTTTTTAATTATTTGCGAAAGAAAATCGCAGCATGATCTCAATTAATAAATTTGAATTGAATTTATGTAATGTTTAAAAAATAATAAAGAATTAATGTTGGCAAATTTTAGCAATACTTTTAAAAACAACAGCAATGTGTTCGAACGATCCGCTTTGATAACTATTATTCAAAATTATGAGATTGTAAAATTAATAAACTTCTAAAATAAAGTAATGACAGTGGAAAACTCAAATTCCAATGAACGAGAAGTACAGTCCTAATTTGTTTGAACGAGTAATAAGCGGAGCTGCAAAAAGTGCAGATGTGCAGCAATATCAAGCAGCAGCAATTCACTCAAGCGTGCAAGAGTGGATGAACAACTGCTTTCTTGAGGCGTTACAATAAAAATGAAAAGGTTCCTTAGTATTCGTTTGTTGGTTTGTTCGTCTTTTGACTATCATGCTCATAACTTTTGGTAAGCTAAAGTAATGCCGGTGTTCGTGAATGTGCAGCACCGCTTAACACACCGACACAAAGCAGGCAGGCAGGCAGGCAACAGACAGGCAATAAGCAATAACTAGCAAGTGGCAACCTTATCCATATCCCACACCAATACTCCGAAGACAAAGACGATACTATACCAAATCAACCAAACGAAGAAGAACCAGGCGAGCGTAAAGAAAATTACGAGGGAGAAAAACCAACACGCACGCAACAGAAACAAATACTACAACAAAGACGAGCAGCAAATTGTTGACAATCGATTTTGTTGTTGTTGGTTTTGTTCGTCGGTTGGTCATGTTAAAAATTTTCAATATATCTTAAAAACAATCAGACACATAGACGGACAGATGGGCAGAGATTTATACATGATCTTCTCTTTCACCAACATCGGACGGATCATTTTGCGCGAATACAGTTTTTTGTTCAGTCTGAATGCTTCAATTTTTGCGCGGAAACGCAAAGCTTGAAGCATGAGCCACGATGTGCATTGTTTGTTTGAAGTCTTTAAGTTGATAATGTTTATAATGTTGGGTTTGTTCTTCTTCTTTTTTCTTTTTGCTATTATTTTTGTTGTTTCGCTTTTTCATGCAAGAAATATAAGAACATGCTTAGAATTGTTGGTAAAACAAAAAACATGATCTCGATAATTAAACAAGAAGCAAGTTTCAGGAAAAGAAGAGGATTATCATCTTTATGTAATATTTGTTAGGACTGTTAAAATGTGATAGAGCTCGAAATAATAAATAATTGTTTTAATAATAATGAGATATAGATTGCTTTATGAAATGTTTGCCATGAAACGACGACGCCATGACATCATAAATAATCGAAGGTAATACGAGTCCAATTAAACGGAAGAAAAATGTATTCCCTTCAGATTGAATTAAAAGGAAATTATATAAAAATTTTAAAAATATTTTTAATTTATTTTCGAAATCATTTTGAAATTGGTTCTATATAAAAATTCGCCAATATTGAAACTGATCTTCCAAAATAAAACCATTCGCCAACATTCATGATTTATTGCTCGTTTTTTTAAGAACAAAAAACCCAGTGTTCTTTAGGAAATCTACATGAAATATTATAAAATTTTTTCTCTCTTCGTATCAACGTCGCAACATACTGTAAGGATATATGTTGTTGCCACACCAACTTGAAAATCAATGGTATCTAAACTTCTGAAATCTTGACAGAGCTAAGTTTGCAGCTAATTTCAGAATTTCGGAGTCTCAACTCACAAATGAAAATTATTGAATACTAGAAAAAGGTCGAATTTCTAAACTACATTTTTTGAAGAATTTAAGCCACAATTACAAAAACTGTGCAAACCTCAATTATCTCGAATTGAGAGAAGATACAGGATCAAACGAAAATCGAAGAATGAAAAACGAAAAAAAAAACAACTAGAAAAAAGAGGACCGCTGTTAAAGAGCCTAAAGAACTAAAGATAGGTTATCATTATTGGGCACGATCCGCACTGCCTCAAACTTCAAGGTGTCTGACATGCGTATCTGATGAAAAAATCAGCGTCATCCATTCGGTAACAAGCATTTTAATGTACTTAACTATGATTTCCAAAAAAAAGCAATATGATATGAGAGGACACAGAACAAAATGCATTTGAAGAAATAAAAAAAAAAAAAAAAAGGAAAGAAGAAAGAAGATAAGGCCCGAAGAAAGGACTAAAAGGAAATGTCGGAGAAAATAAAACACCTTTCCATACTAATGCTGCAAAAATAGACGATCTATAAATGGAAACAAAATGTTTGAAATTGTGATAAATCCTAAAGGTGCTTCTGATAAGTATGAGAGTAACGAAACCCGAGCTCATCAAACTAATGGTTTGAGCACTTCGTTCACTACATGGTAAGAGGGTAAGAGGGAAATAAGAAGCACGCAGGTGACCGATGATAGTATTTAACAAAAGCAAAGCCCAACCATTTTCCATATGCTCACTAGGAAGTGTACCAAAAACAATCGATCAGAAGCAAACAAATTTTCAGCAGGCAACGCTAATGCACGTCGATGAAATGCACGTCACAAAGCAAGAGAGACGAAGAGGAGAGAGAGAGAGGAAGCAAGAGAGGGAATGGACGAATTTTTAATAAAGGAGGAAGGAAATACGTGTAGTGGCGAGTGAATGATATTTCTTTAGGATGCTGCACTTCAGCTGCAGCAGCCTGCGTGCCATCGGTTATTGTTTTCCTTCTTGTTGGGCGTTGGAAGTGTTTTGTAAATTGTATTTATTTTTATATTTCATTTTCTAGTCGGTCCAATTTCTTTTATTTAATCATATTTTTCTCTCATTCAGAATATTCTTTTTTTTATTTAAAATAAAGAAAATATTTCTCAATGAAAAATTATGAAGATATTTCCTGATATTGAATGTATTTTAACGTCATTATCCTGTGTCATTTTGTAATAAAAAATGCTATTCATTTTTTTGACTAATTTTATTTACAATTAGCCGAAATATTATATTTTCATGTAAAACTAACTAATCGAAAATTTTGATTTTTATATTTCCACGAATTTCCATAAAATAGCGGTTCAATTAGACCCTAAAAAAATAAACGTAATATTTTGTTATAATTCGAATATTGATCTCTGAATATTCTCTTCATTTTTCATCCTTTCTAGTTCTTCGATTGCAAAAATAATAATGATATTTCATAGGAAATAATTAACACAACAAAATTACTTTTGAATAAACAATTTTCCAAAAAAAAAAAAAAATAAAAAAATATATAATAGGGGTAAACAACGAAAATGAAAGAATATCCCTCAAAATGAATCTGAAGAAAATGAAGAAATCAATGGAGGAATTGAAATAAAAAAAGAAAGAATTACAAATCAATTAAATTGCATTGCTTTGATTTTTAAAAGGGTTTCATAAAAAGCACAAATCCAGCGCACGACGACGTGCGACACCTGCTTTCGTACGAACGCGTCGAAACGAAAAGAATATTGGCGGTGTAGGGCTGGTTTTTTTCTTCTAGTGGCGCTATTGTATAAACTGTAACGAAAGTGGAGGGGGGGGGAATGTCTGAATGATGTGCGGTACGTCAAGAAAAATTCGAGAAGCACTAAAGTCAGAAAACGTAGTTGGGGTCAATTTAATTCACTTTAGTAATAAAGTTACGATTGACTGACTACTACCCTCACAGGTAAACCGCCGCCGGGACGACGACCATCTCCTTAATCAAAGGTTGACGGCGCGAGCTTATCGTTGGCAGACATCTCGTCAAAGGGTAAAGGGTTTAATAAGAAAATGGTACTAGGGAAATAAATAAGTGTTCCATAGTTCGGAGGAAGAATCAAGACACACACACAAAAAGACGATATGGAATAATAAATTTTGTATTTTATCCCTGCGCGCATACAAAGAGAGACACTACTTAAGACGTGGTGACAGTAGTGAAGGTGATTAAGGTGAGCGAGGTGAAATCACAAAAGAAATGGTAGAAGCAACGGAGCGGCGGCAGCTTCGGAGACATAATAAAAAGCGACAAACTACACGCGATACAAAACTGACAAAAAATGTTAATTTCGCAATAAATCCTTGACGCTAAAGTCAAGGATAAGAAATCGAGAATGGAGTTGAAGAAAGTTTTCTGATTATGACTTTAATTCGTAAAACAATAAGAATAAAAGAGTAGGGGGAAAAATAGTAGTAAAGGACTAATAAAAATAGTAGGAGTAGGAATAAAAGTAAAAAACAGTTACAGTTTGGCTCTGTAATAAAAAACCCATACTAATAAAATATATTGCAAAGACAAAGATCTTGTAAAGAGGCAAAGAGGAAACACATTTGCATAGACTTTTTCTGCATTAATAAAATTAATTTGTATAAAAAGATTGCAAACAAACCCGAAAGGTAGAAATTAAAACTACATTTCAAATGAAAACGATTAAGGTTTATGACCTTTTTATTACTACCAAACCCGTCATAGCTACTAATTTTATTTTCTTTTCTGATACGAAATTAATTAGTTGAATTGTAATAAAAATTGTTAACAGCAGTTAGAAGTGGAAATGAATTTATTTCACTTTTAATACGATTAAAATTGCAAAAAAAAATTATATAAAAATTCTCCTTGAGCACGCCATCCACACTTCTCGTCTTGACCATTTGGTCAAAGAGGAAGGTATGAGAAGAAAATGCCAGGAGCCCACCATTCAAGGGGAAGATATTAGAGGAAGGAAAGTATTGTCATGGGTTAAGACAAAATGAAAGGGAGGAACGAGAGCTTCTTTACATTTAAATTTTAACACGTGCGCCTACGAAAGCCTCCCAACATTTTCCTTCACTTTTTCTTGCCTTAAGTAAAAAATATTCATTTATAATTTCTTTTCTGTTTCCTTTTTTTTGTTACCAATTAAAAAGCGAAAACATATTACGTGGAATTACAGACAGTTTTGTAAATTTTGTTGAGTTACAATAAGCATTTTTAAAGCAAGACTAAAACCTAAAATTATAATAAAGATAAGGTCACAATTTATATGGTTTTAAAAACTGAATTATTCGAAATTTGTGAAAACAAAAATTGATCGATCATCAACGAATTGAAATTAGTTTGCATAGTGTGGATGTTTGACGAACGGAAATGATTTATTGAATTCTACGTATGGGCAAATTTATAGAATATCGTTTTATGTCTGTGGAATACTTGATAGTAAATGATTGAATTTGTCACATCGAGACATCGTGTAATTGTAATTACATATGTGTCAATGTTGTCCGTCATGACAATGACACATTTCTGTTTTCACACGTTGCCAGCAATTTGAATCAAACATGATGCTTTAAATGCGTCAATACGCGCGTCGAAAGTCCAAGCCACCAGACTTCGTCGCGGAATTTTAAAATAATCAATAAAATACGAAAAGGATGGAACTAAAACGGATAAAGAAATAATCCGCTTAAGAAAGGAATAATTAATATGCGAAGAAAAATAAAATAAAAGCATAACTAAATAAACATTCGATATTTATGAATGAATTCGAAACGTGGGTTTGTAAAAAATCACTCTGACTATTGGTCAGTCAAACAATCATACACAGTATTAGTCATTCAAACAATCATACGTACAGACAGTCATTTGGCGGTCATTGTGGGCTGTCTTCTCATTAAATACTTTTTTAGGTTGTTTCCCTGTTGTTTTTCATCGTTTCTCGAATAAAACAAAAGAAACACCAAACCAAGAATAAACATTTGTATAAAAAAATAAAACAAATTGACGACCGATCTATTTGGTCGAACAAAATTCTATCCCTGTCATTCAATCGATCAATAAACATGATGATTACAAATGGCACTTAATTAGTCATAATGTTTCAACAGTTACTAAGTTAAAAATTGTCTCATCAATAAAGACGGTTCACGTCATTGATCTTTAAATAAACGGTGACACTGAAATTGTCATGCAGTTTATTTCATTAGGCAAATAGGCCAAAGACAGCAAAACAGCCCTGGCGACATAACTTTCATTTTTTCTTAAGCATCTCAAATGTTTTACACAAAATGAAACTAATAAAACGTCATTATCACGTGGAATGTAAAATATATATATGAAGGAAATATTTAATATGTAACTGAAAAATAATTTATATTCCGAGATATGAAAAAGAACTTGAATAATTTAGGACCCCATTTAGGAGTCGTTGACCCGGTTTTGAATAATTTATTAAACAAATTCAAAAAAGTATTTTCATTTTGAGCGAAACGGGTTCTGTAAAATTGTTTGTGGTATATATTTTAATTATTATTATTAAAATATAACATATTCCGTATTAAATTTAAATAAACTTTTACGATTCGTACAATTTGTCATAACAAAGTATTTTAATTAATCATCAAATTAACTGTTAAAGTATAATTTAAAAACATTTTTTTGTTTCTGTATCGATTGAAATCTTGGTTGATTTGAAAAGGTTTTACTAAAGAAACTGTTTTTATTTTGATAGTGATCTGACGTGTTTTTGATGCTCCCACGAACATTTCCTGAAAATTTCGTATAAATGCGAAATTCATGAAAGTCAAATACAAATGATTGCGCCAAGTTTATTATCGATGGTGGTGATGAAGTAATGAACGGGTAAATAATGATTTATAATTGAAGGCGTATAAAATGTCTTAATTTGCTGATTATCCTATCCGTAATCATCGTTTCTATAACAAAACTTCTATGCTATTCAATTCTGTGTCAAATAAAAATGCTCAATAGGATACAAAGATAGAGTTTAGGATATGTCTAAAATTTTATAGTGTTGGGTCTAAAGTCGTTAGTAAAATTGCGTTAAAAAACGTTCGGTCTTCAGCTTGACGTCAAAGGCGCTTTGATTTCCTACAAGTTTTTACGACTTTTTCAGAGGCAGAGGAGGAGGAGGAGCAAGAGGCTTTGAGGATGTTTAACAATTGTTAAAAGAGGATTGGCAAAATTTTCGAGGTTTTTCTACCTGGAATTCCACATTCAACACATTTCCGATTTTTCCGAATCCGAAAGACACAAAAAGTATTTCAGAACATTTGAGAATAATTTAAGAAATATTTAATATTCGTAGCAGAAATATCCATCTTCTGTGTTTCAGAAGAATTAAATTGATTTTTGTAGATTTTAATCGACTTAAGATTTCGGAATGTGATTTTTAGATTTAAATTTAGAACAATTTAAGAAAAAGGCGATATTTAGCCTTATGCTTGTATAATAATAAAAGTATATTTATTGTTATTTTAAAAAATGCATAAATTAATAACAAATAATCTCAATTAGACAAACAAATTATAATAAATCAGATATGAGTACAGAATGCATAATATATTTTATTGCAGGGTTAAAATAACATCAGGTGAAAGAGAGGAAGAGGGGTGGAGGGTTAGAAGGAGGGAGAATGGGAGCGAAAACAAATCGAAAACAAAATTCGAAAATATAATGAAAGACATAAAGATATTCACGTGCATGCAACCACGTATATATAAGATATATATACATACTATAAATGTGAAATTCAAACTGAAAAAAGAAAGCAAACACTGAACAATAAAACAAAATATAAACACCGAAATGTTGTTTTATCATATGTTGTTGGTGGATATAGTTCCAATGTTTTATGGAGTTGTTTTTCTTTTCATAAAACTTTGCGGTCACGCCACAAGGGGCACTTTTTATATGTTTTGTTGGCTCATGGCACAAACAGGCCACACAACATAAACATGCACCATCTACACAATACAATATGTCTAATCAGTTAAAAGGTGTATGGGCTATATAAATATATATATATATATACGAGTTAGTGTAGTTTGCATGAGTGTATTTACATGTATGTCTGTGTCTGACGAGTGTGTCTGTGTGTGTGTGATGTGTGCATTTCAAGTTTATGAAGACGTTTATGCCGATGTGTTTTTGTTTAAATACTATAAAACCTACAACTTACGTGTGCATACACACACATAAATAAATACGAGCACGTATCAACATAATTAATAATTGAAAATGAAGTCAAGAAAAGCACCAAAAGACATTTAAAGCAACATGAAATGCAGAAACGAAATTATTAACTTTACAGAACATTAAAAAAGGCCGACTTTTGACAACCTGAACGTCCGTTTATTTCTCTAAAACGATAAAAGAAATAATGTAGATGTCGCCTTATTAACTCTTTTGTTTCAAATTAAAACGAGTAAAAGCGCTAACATTGGCATGGTCGGAGTTTGTATACCCTACATCCCCGTAAGTAAATTTCCAGTTGGATCATAATAATTAGTGGGCGATTCATGCCCATTTTAATTCTATACTACGCTTTTCTTAGTTAATTTAGATGTATAAACTCATCTTCAAAACAACTCTTCTCAAAAAAACAGCTATGGAAGGGTTATTAACGGAACCTTCTTCTTTATAATTGTGCTTCTGGCAGGCGTCCACGCCCCCTTTTGGCAAAATAATCTAACATTAGTGAGTTCGAGAATGAATTGAAAATGTCATCAAATTCCATTTACAAACGATGAAGGTAAAATTTATTTGAGCCAAAATTCACCAAAATAAAAATCTTTTCATATCTCTGAATGAATATACCCTAACCCTTCGGGTGTAGGGCACAAAAATTCGACACAATGAACGGAAAGTATTATTTTATGTGGAAAAATAATAAAACTAAAACAAAATTACTCAAAGCATTAAAAACGGGGCAAGCGTTTTTTCGTTGTAGAAGAAAAAACTGAATTCACGTTCGTTGAGCTTTTTCAGGAAAAGCGGTTTTGTACGAATGACAATAATTGGCAGCAAGTGCAATTTGTTTGTAATTATTGCAACACTTTAAGAAATGTACATTTGTACATACAAACACAATTACATACACACGCATGTGCACACACATGCATACAATGGTCACATGGATTAAGGGAATATTTAATTTTGCGGTTTAACAAATTTGACGCAATTTAATTTTAATGACGTTGAAATTCAACAACAGGAGCAAAAGCAACAGCAAGAACAAAAGAACCAACTTCCAATAGTTGCAGTAGACGCAACAGCAATAAAAGATGAAGAAGAAGAAGGAGAAGTAGTAGAAGAATAAACTGAACGTACTTTCGAATTCAGGCAAACGCTGTCTGAAGTGTGAAAGAGTTTTGTCCCAAATAAAACAAAAAAACCATGCAATCGACATCTGCACATTCTGTCAAGCGCACCTGGCAAACATACACAAACATTAACACCACCACAAACACAAATCAACTTTCATATAATTTCAACTTAATTCTTGAGCACAGGTCGATCATTATTTCACTCGAAAAAACAAATAGCTTTTAAATTCAATTGAAATAATTCCGAGCAACGATTTTAAGTGGTTTAAGGCACGAATGTCGTAAGACAAGATGTCTATGCATGCATGCATCAAAAAGGAAATGCCGCTTTACATGCTAGGTTGCTTTATTTGCTTTATTTTCTTAAATAATAAAATGCAAATCTACAAATGAGTACAAATTGAGTATTTTATTAAGAACGATTTCATTTCATAAAAGTCGTATAAATTCCGAGACCGGATTTACTTTAATTTTCCAATTGCATGACAGACGAAATTCGGATTGAAAAAATGCTAATCTCTTTTAAAAATACTCACCGACAAAATCTCGAAATGACAAAATTTTGAGCGACGAGATTCCAAGCCGACAAATCATTGGATTAATTCATGAATCATTCATTAAAATATTTCGCGGCGTAGAGTTTCAAGAAATGTATCCAAAACTTCGTATAGAAGAATAATTTTAGCATTTAAGGCGGCCTATTATTTATTAACGTTTGTGGTTCTTGCTGCGGCCGAAAGCCGCAACGTGTAAAAATGTTTAAGAATATTCCTTTCAACGAAATGGAAGAATATTCATTTAGAACTAAGTCATTGTAAAACCATCTTAAGAGACTATATTTAATTTCATTGTCTTCATAATTCGACCTTCAGAAGTTATTAGTTTATAATTGACCGATCATCGTGTTTTGCCTTAAAGTGAACACAGAAAAGTGCGATGTATGCGCTTCCTAGCTATAGCATAATATCGATAATAAAGGTTTCTTATGAATATTTTGAATTAATTGAATAAAAGACAATTTTCTTCTACTTCAGGAAATAAAGGCTTATAAATGAAGAAATACTCCATAGCTCTTCAATCGAAGCTTGACGAATGAAAACCAGAATTAATTTTTCAATAATCATAATAATAATTCCACTAAATCATCCGTCAAATTTCAAATTCAAACAGGCAAAAGATGACAATTATGTACACACTCGATAAACATTACTTCTTACACCCGATGAATTCATTCTTCGAAAAACAAATACAACAAAAAATCCACCCAAAGTATTCTTCTCAAATTCAAAAATTATCCAATGACACACGATATTTTATTATGCAGTCACCACGCGTACGCACACGTTATCACGTATAGATCCTTCGAAAGTGTCCTTTAACGAAGCCTGGTCTTCATTTTCGTTAGATCGATAGACGACTCGAATCCTTGAGTCTTTGTTTTGTTGTTTTTCTTCGTTCAATTTAAATAGATCCAAAAAATTCGCTTCACTACAAGCTAATGATCAGCGAAGCATATGCGGAAAAACGGAAATGAATGCACATACATTTCTAATATTGTTGTTATTGTTATTATTTCTCTTTACTGCTATACAGTCTTTTAGATGATGACTGGAAAAAGTGGGGGGTTTTTTCATGAATTTAGTCCTGTTGATTTGAAAAGAAAAAAAAATTGTTGTCTGTAGCTAGGCAGATGTTGATGATTTTGATGACTGCATTCGAATATTTTCGAATCTTTATTTTTTTATACAATTTATATATTTACGTATTAGTCTATCCGACGATTAGATGATTTCTATTTAAACTGAACCAGAAGGCGGTAAATAATAATAATCAATTCTATACTTGATAAGATTTAAAAGGAAATCGCATCATTCTTTCAATTAGTACGAGTGAATGAGTAATTAGCTAAAAATTTAGCACAATATTTAGTATTTCTATTAGACTTATTAAAGCAGAAGAGTCAAACTGAAGCCATTGTTGGTTTCGTTGTTGTTGTTGTTGGTGTTGGTGTTGCTGTTATTATTATTATTATTATTGTGCAATTGCTTAATTGGCACTGATTAAAATCTAAAAGCATTCTAGCATCCAGCATTTATCACAACTGATTACCGCCCGCTTGCCATAAGTTTGACAATTTTCTCCACCCTTTCATCCATCCGTTCGAGTTTCCGTCTGCTCAAGTCTCTGTCTGTCTCTACAAGTATCTGATTGTCTAATGAGTTAAATAGACTGTGCGAAACGGAAAAATTAATCAAGAAATCATCATTGTGCTTATTTAAATGTTAGAATCAATGAATGAAAGAATGAATCAATGAATGAAAGAATGAATGAAGGAATGAATGAAGTAAGAAATAAACGAATGAATTTCGTAATGAAGAATAGCCTTTTCTTATCGTTCATTCTTGAAATTTTACATTTAAGATTCTAACAAAAATTTTCATTGATTACAGTAATGAATGATGGATGAGTCACAGCTTTTCGTTTCCGTACGTGAGTCTTTCGACATCGGTGCCTTTAGAGCTTACTAAATTGTCCTGTTGAATCCATTTCGATTATTTCAATTCAATCTTAGCAATCTCTTCTTCTTTCTTCCCCTCAAGCAACCGCTGAAAGCAACCACTATATGCAATATATATTTATTATATGGAATATATTACAATGAAGATATATTCCTTTGTGGTTTTCTTTAACTTGTCGTGCCATTGCTTTGTTTTCTTCTATTCCCAAAGCAGTTCAATATTTCATAACTTTGAGAGGGTTACTTTGTATCCGAAAATTGTATTCCAGGCACAGGATCAGTGACTGTCTGATTGACTGACTGACCACGGACTGACCCTGCGTTCGGTAGAAGCAATAAAGTAAGTGCAATTTAGAGGACAAAGTAACAGTTTTAAAAGAACATCATGGTTGGCAACGTTCGAAATCGTTTTATAAATTCAACACACCAGACACCACCCTGTATATTGGTGCGCGAAGTGGTAGTTATTTGCATGAATGTAAAGACAGTGAAATCCATCATTTTTTCATCAATATTAACTTCTTTGGTATTCATACGTTTTTTTACGTTCGTATCGTTTCAAAAATAAATTCGACAAAGTTTTTGAAAAAACACTCGAGTCTTTATAGAAAAAATAGCTATAATAACTATTAAATAGCTAAGAGATGGCAAAAATATAACATTAAGAAATTGATAGGAATATTTTATTTTAGGGAAAAATTAAACTGAATGGACAATTCGTAGAATTCCATTAAAGCGTAACCAAGTAATCGGTAAGAGCAAGAAATCTCACGAAGAACGATTCATTGAAATTGCATTCTTTTCCATTATTGTTTTTATTATTATTTTTTGTTTGCAGTCTCGAGAAAGAGTAACCTTAAAATGTGATTTGAGACAACAGAAAATGATTCCCGGTTAGTTTTTAATGGATTCTCGATTAGTTTTGTTATGGGAACGTATCGTTCGTTATCGTTCGTAAGTCAGGTTTTCCAAAATTGTTAGGCGCTGTCTACGTTTTGTTTTTTGTTGTTTTCTTTTTTGTCTTCTGTTCCTTTTTCTGCGTTTATTATCTCTATTAAATACGGTTTCTCAACCAGATACCAAACATTTTGTTAAGATATCTTGCTGTGTGAGAATGGAAAAAACAGGAATAAATTCAATGAATGTACGTGATATTTTATTATATTGCTTTTGCTTTTCTTCTTGTTTTCGGCTTCAAAAAATTTTTTCCCTTTGAGAAATAAAGATATAAAACAAAAAATTGAAAAATATTGAGCGCTTGTGTGGTCGCAGAGAAAGTCTTAGGAGGGGAAAATTCTAAAGAAATGCATTCGCTTAAATAATTAAAATAGAGCAAAAAAATAAAATTAAAATAAAAAAAAACTAAAGAATAGAATAAAACAATTAACAATTGGTAGTAAGGAATTTCTTAATTTTTCTAAGAAAATTTATTTATTAAATGGAAAATGAAATTGATAAAATTATTTATTTTAGCGCGTTACAAAATAGAATTTTCTTAAAAAGATAAAAGCAATAAATCTTCGAAACTTATACTTCGATACAATAAATTAATTGCGTTTATCAGAGAAAAATGTTGAACATGATATCTTCATTATTTTATTTAGATCCTGACATATCCTGGAGTATAATTTTTGCAAAAATAGAAATTAATTATTATTGTTTGACGGAAATTCCTAAAACTTCCTAAAGCTTGTTTTCTAGCATTTATGCTTTCGCCAATAATTGAGAGAGAAAAAAAAAATAAAATATTAAAAAATGAATAAAATAACATAAAAATTTTACTTATGGTCACGCATTAAAAGGTGCGGCCGTGTTAGTTGGAGCGAAGGTTACGCATTAGTGTAAAATACATCTAACTAACTCCTTCTTATTATTTTATTCAAAAGGAAACAATAGTGTTTTTTTATTATTGTGGGAAATTATTTTAATTTAGTTTAATGAAAACATTTAGCCTAAATTTTCTTTTTATGGAATTTACTAGATGTTAATGTTTGAATAAAATAAATTAGTTTTGGCAACGAAATCAAGTGGAAACCTATCCCTGAAAGCAGTAAGGAAAACCACCATACGCAGGCTGCCAGATTTTTACTAAAGTGCATTAAACTCATCACAAAAGTATTTCATTGCAAAAGGGTTTTCAAATTGAAAAAGTAGGTTACCGAGAAGAAAAAGAAAAATTTCCTTTTAGTCTTACCAAAAGAAAAATAAACAAAGTAGAAAATGGTCTGTACATAATTTTGCTATGACACCGCAATAAAACAAAAATGCATTAATATTTAAATAAATGTACTGAAAATTTTCAAAATTTTGTATGAAACGGCCAAGATTTTAGTACTTTCATATATAATGCTTAATTAGCTCAATACATCAATCATTCAATATCAACCATTACAAAACAATGAACAGCTCATTTTAAGATTTAAGTGCCCTTGACATCGAGGAATGATTAACTTGAACTTCGTATCAATTACAGCCAATTGCCTTGACCCGTATAGGCCCACGCAGATCCGTGCCATACAAGGACGTAATGTTTGCGTTATGGTAAGGATAGTAAAGGCTCTAAGATAGAGTTCATTTAATTCTTTTTTAATTTATTGATAAAGTAAAGTTAGGTTTCGGTGAAGGTGAATTTTTAAGAATTTAAGCGAAATACGTTTATGAGATCTTTACGTGTGTGTAGCCATGCTCAAAAGCCGAAAAAGTATAAAACAAGTAATCATAACCACTACGCTTGTTACCGCCCGACAGTTACCCGACACAATACTCATAAGGTACAAATTATTTTCAAAATTTCTTTTAAGAAATTTACAATTATTGTCAATTATTTGAATAATTTGAAATATTTAATATAAACTGTTTGTTTTTCTATGAATTTGTATAACCAATATGCATCGTTGTTGTTGTTGTTGTTATTGCAATTACTATGAATGCCGAATTAGTGGACGAGACTGTTGTTAGTGGTTGGTAATTTGTTTGTGATTGTATTTTATTGCGTTAGTTGTTACGGGGTAACCAAGCAAATTGTTTTCGAAATAATATACCATTTAGAAAATTAGTAAAGTAACTACCCCCAATTGTGAGATTACATGTGGTTACGATCCTTTTAGACCAATTCCATTTATGCTAACTTCCTTTTATGCAGATTATTATTATTCTTTCAACAATTTACTAATTCTTACTCCCTAGAGGGTTTTCTTATTCTTGTAAAACCGTTTCGATTATCTAAGAGTTTGAATAAAATGCTTTTGACCCTATTTATCTTATTCTTCTTATCTGATTAGCTCTATAAGAAAATTAAATAATTAACAATGTTTTTTTCTGTTTTATTGAATTTCAAATAGGAAAAAATTATTTGCCACTAATCGTGATTTATTTAATATTTCATATTATTGGTGAAATTTCTAAAGCGTTTATAATTTTTTAAATTTTTACCGAAAGTGATTAGCTATTGCTAATCATATTGTCTGAGGAATTTTATGAAAGGATTGAATTTATGTATCGATTTTATGTCGGTACATATTTTTCTTTTCTGTTTGAATAATTTGCATTTCTTTGAAAGAAATTCGCATTTTACATTTTTGACACTAGCTTTGATAACATTTAATAATTTATAAATATTATTGTATATGGCCATTTTTTATATAATTGCTCACCTTCATTTCGACAAATCCGATTAAAATAATTATTCCATTCACATTTGTAATCGGCGAATTATATGAAAGCTACCTCAACAGCACCACTGTCAAGGATCTGAACGCGAACTGGACTGCGGCAAATTTCAAATGAAAATAAATCCAACTGGAGCCAATGAACGAGCTTCAAACGAACACTGCGACAAATCGTAATAGTACAACTGCGATGGAGCAATTGTTGTAGTTTTTATTTTGTTTTTTACTAGTAGTGGTGATTTCACTTTTGTTGTAATTTATATTATAGCCTGACAGTTCTTTGACACATTCATTTACCATGTGTTCTAATCCTTAGCGTTTGTTAAATTATTAAAGATAAGCTTATTTCCACTTTGTTCTTATTGGCCAATATTTTAGACAACTCATAAAATTTTTTCTAATTTTACGCTTATGAAAATTTTTGGAATTTATTTAAATTTTTATTACCAATTCAGAATAACAGCAGCTGTCGCGGTTACACCTCCGTCTAGAATCGAGCTAGGCCTTTTCTTTCTATTTCAGTTGCTCCAACAATATCCAAAAAATCTTCAAATTCTAGTTTTGGTTTTATTGGTTTTCTTTTTTAACAAACAGAAATGAATGAACGTAGCAAATGATACCATGCAGAAACAAGGGAAATGATAATGCAAAGAAAATGAGGCAAAATCGATGCATCAGATCGCAATGATAACACGAATAGCGATCACAGTCTTAAAAAATTCATTTCATTTTTTGTATACTTTTACCATTTATTTCCTATTGAGAATACCAAAATTTATTTTTATCCTTTGACAACTAGCAAAAAAAAAACATGTATGACTTTTGACCGCTTGCACTTGCCACTATTCCCAGGCAGACCTTTTTACAATTCTTTCACAGCCTTTCGACCTCACGGTTTACTTAAGATTTCTAGAGAACTTCTATCACTTGTCACGACTATTCTGCATTGATTTAATTGAACACTTTGTTTTTAGTACTTTATTTTGAACATCTTTGTTAAATATTAGATATTTTGGGAAAAGCGTTGAAATCGCCGAGGGGTAAATGCCGTAATCCACAGGCACGATGCTCGGCGCACGATGGATAGGAAGAAATTGTGTGAATGAAATGCATCGAAGCCCTTGCGTAGCGTAGGAAATCAAACGTAGCGACTCTTCTGCAGGTATGAGCGAAAAAGAACAAAAATAATTAACTGTTTTTACTCCTCACATTTCACCTAGCCTATGGGGAGTTTAACAAGTAGGTGTGTTCAATTTACTCTTATTTAGGGATGCCAATAACGGACTCTCTAAACATGAAAATAAATACTTATGTGAAATCGTAGTTTTGATAATATTCAGATAAATATTACATAATTGGTTATCACAGTATTTAGGTCAGTGCGTTGAATTGTGTGTCATAGGCCTCCAATATTTACGGTACCAACAGAAAAATATGTCATTTTTAAATACTCAAAGGCCATTCTATTGAGTCATTATGCAAAAATAGTCTTGTTGACTGTATTTATTTCAGCCACTTTTTATAAAATTGAGTTAATTTTAATTTGGCATTACCAAAGCTGAATTCAGATGCCCTTGACCATTCCTAATGACTTCCCAACTTCCTTTAATTAATTTAATTTATTGTTAAGAATAAAAAGTAGTTAAACTGGTAAGTCAGTAATCCCTGTAAAACAGAGGTGTGTATAAAAAGTATATATTACCAACTATGTAATCCAGAAATCCAATATCAATAAGCCGATTAGAATCGATTAATAAATTTTGAAAATTTGTAAAAAGCACGAAAAATCCTAGTAGTAAAAAGGAATAGAACCATTTCAATGAAAGATAATGAAATCTAATCACATACACTGGTTTCATTGGAGCGTTTACGAACATAGCTGATAGCCGTCCACATTTCTAATGAAATTTTTTTTCTATTTACATGTCGAAATCGAAATCGAGAAAGAAAGTAATTTTATTTAAAGACCTTGACTTAAAAATTCCCTAACTGATTAGACGAATGTCAGTGTAAATCACCCTAATCGTTTTCCCCAATTTCGTTCTTAATTTCTCGTAGGTTGAAAATGCGATACGATCAACTGCTTCATTTCGATTGGGATGATTTTTCTGTTGATTGTACTATTATAAATATTTAGTTGCGAATACTGTGAAATTAAAAATTAATTCTGATTCAATGGGTGTACGTGGTCTTACAAGCTTTATAGCTCGCCAAGCGGAATTGTACTTGCAGCCTTTCGAATTACACGATTGTTATTTGGCAATTGATGGCGACAATTTAGCATGCAACCTCTACAAAGACGTAACAGGTATTTGTTCTGCGTTTGGTGGCGACTACGATGATTACTATCGCGCTGTTGTGCAGTTCTTTCAAGTTTTGGCGGAGTGTAATATACGTCCAGTAGTTCTAATGGATGGCGGTTACGAGCGAAAGAAGTTGCGGACCGTAGTTTCGCGTTTACGTAGCAAAATATCTGCAATCAAACGTATCAATCCATGCGGTTCGGGGTCAGTGTTTCCGGTACTGATGAAGGATGTATTTGTGGATGCTGTGCGTGATTGCGAAGTACCTTTAATGCGATGTGTTTTTGAAGCAGATGAAGAATTAGCTGCGCTGGGTAGAAAGTTGAACTGTCCAGTACTCAGTTATGATTCCGATTTTTATATTCATAATGTTCACTATATACCCCTCGTCACCTTAACTGTAAAGGCACACATAAAAAATGTACAAGACGAAGGTAATACTGAAGATGGTGAGAATGTTATGCGAAAATTGAGAAGAAATGAAGCTAGGAAAGTGGAAAAAAGAACCAAAGCGAATAAAATACTTTCTGGGATTCAGGTGAATGCGATTGGAAAACACGCTTCACGAAAGTCCAAGACATACAAGTACCTAGACTGCTGTATTTATAAAATTGAAAATCTTATTGCGCGTGATTCACTGTCCAACGAGAAGATGCCATTATTTGCAGCATTATTAGGCAATGATTATATAGCACGCAGCTCATTCAGGGACTTCTTTGTGTCCGTGGGTAAAGGACGTAAACTTAAGCAGCAACAAAGGCGCATTAAAGCGATAATTCGCTGGCTTAAGCAAGAAACAACAGAAATGGCGCTGCCAAAAATAATGAGTCGTCTTAAAAAGGTATTTGATAATTAATTATTCATCAAGACTTTTATTTGTATTGTCTTTTAGGCTCAAAGAGAATCACTGCAGGCGCAGATCGATGCAGCGGTTTCGGGATATACAAATGAAAAGTGTCACTCCTACGATTATCTAGTAGAGCACTATAAGAATTATTTTCAAAATTTCTTTGATACCAATGAATCAGACAATGACCAGACTGCTGATAGTGATGACAAACAAATGCCCAATATTGATGAATGCTCGGATGAATATGATAGCGTTGATGAGGAGGGGCATACGGTGGAAAAACACGAACAGACTGACGTCTCTTTCGATAATGCAAATGAAGAATCTTTTGTAGAAGGAGAAGAACAGGAAGTTGACGAAGATGAAATAAATTCGGCAGAGGAAACTGAGGAGGAAATAGACGAGGATGATGAAAAGGATAATCAGTTGAATAAAACTAAACAATTTCCTGCCTGGTTCTTAGAGAAACTCTATCCTGCAGATTTGCCCCGATTCTGCGTTGATTTAATACATTTGAAAAAGTATATCAATAGCCCGCAAATCGAACACTTTCCTCACCACGATTGCAACGAGATTGCTCTGCCTATATTAATTTATATTTTTACATTATTGTACAATGCCAAGGATGGAGATGACGCTATGAATTCTAAGGCACAAGATGAGTCGGAATCCGAAGAATCGCCAATCGAATTTACATATTTAACGCGCTCTGTACGTGTCACAAATATACGCTACTACCATTACAAAATCGGTAACCCACCAAAATATGCGTTTGAACCTCGATCACCAAATCCTCTTTTGCTTCAGTTGCTTTTCGAGGACACTGTCCGACATGTAGATACAGCAGATTTGTTTGCGCAACTGCAGGTATTGCCGCCTGACTTGCAATTATATTTTTTGGCTATTGTTTATTGGTTACAAAAGTCTGAACATTGCGATATTTTGCATTTGCATGCTCTTATAATATGCGTGGTGGTGTTGCGAACCGTCGACTCCACGATACCAGCTGAACGCGATTTAAAGGCTTTTCAAAAGCGTTTTGGAAAAATCATTAAAAAGGAACGCATTGTGCGAGACAAAGAAAAGGCAGAAGGCATTAAACGCGGCATAAAAGATGAGCTGAGATCATTGCCGATACCAGAGCGGATGCATTTTGTTGGCAAATCCGATTGCCTGTTAGTGCAGGATAATCTGCTAAAACATTTCCATATGCAAGAGGTTTTTAAGAAAAAGTATGATCTTTATTCCACAATCATTCTGCACGCATTTGCAGAGTTCCAATCGGTTGTTTTCCAATTGCACGCATTGAATGCACTTCTCAGTTTTCCTCTTGCTGGAGCACGTATGGGGCAATCTTACTGCGGAGTTTTTCTTTATAACATGTACGATTTACTACGTAGTCGTCCGGACGTAAACTATTACGTACAACATTTTATCTTTCAAGATTCTTGTATGATGTTTGACTTTTATTCTTTTCTACTACAATGGTGTGAGAAATTCGTACCGCACTGGAAACGCCCGTCGGCGCCATTAATTAGTCAGAATGCTAAAAAGAAAATCCTCAAAAAGAATCGTCAAGTCGCCAGAAATATTAATGTTTTGGATCTAGGAGCAGCGAAATTGGAGCAGCCAGATAGTGAACCGGACTTTGAAGACCTAAACAATAGATTCTGTACCCTTCTTAAGGTTCAATAGGATAAGAAATATTTGTATATATTTAAAATTATCGGATTGCAATAAGCACCTTGAAGGAGGTGTTAGCCCCTAAGTAGGATGTGTCCATGGGTTGTAGATTAATTCGTAAAATTTATTGTGAAAATTCTGTTGAAGTTTTGAAAAATACTGAATATAAACTTTCGTCTCTTCGATTGCCTTTCAACTGTTTGATAATTGACCTCTGTGAATATATATCTCAAAGTTTAAGAGTAACAGGAATAGCGAGATGAGACGCGACGTTCGGAACCAGGTAACGGGTAAATAAACTGAGTCGGGTAAATAAAATAGACATAGGAACACTATCTGAAAAACCTATGTAAATGCTTAAGTAATTGTGTAATTACAGCAGTTTTGAAAAATAAAAGGTAAGAGAATTGTCGCGAGATATTACACAATAACCGAAAATTTGCTTTCTCATCGTGAATGGCATTTTATTGTGAATGACTATTGTGAGTGGATTTGATTTATTTTTGTTTTTTGATGCGGACGGACGTTCACTGCGATCTATCCCTCGTATGTTGGATTTGTTCCTGTTCCTAGATAACATTACTGGAAATTATGGTACTAAATTGATGAGAAAGCCTGAAATATTGCGGTTTGATGAAATTTTGCACACGTGCGACTACAATACAATTTTAGAAAGGACGATCTTGAGCGAATAAAATCAGACGTTCATATTTCAAGGGTGAATATATATTCTCCAAAATTTTTTCCTCATATATTAATAATGATTCTTTATAATACATTATTCAGTTATAATACGTCACGACGCATCTCCGGCCTTTGCATGAATAGCATAATTCCTTTGCGACCTTCAACACACGCTCTCTATTACGACGTTAGCCATAGAAGTGAACAAATTGTACCCCGTTTACCCGATTCAGTATAGCTCGTTATTCCTCTCGACTACCCTTTGTTTATTCAGCGCTGGTTTGGTTTACGTGTTGGCAAACTCCAGGGTACTGTCACTCCATCCGGAGGAACTCTATCAGTTGAGTCCGCGCGTATACTATTTTAGACTTCACTGTATTGCAAAGGTCGACAGTTTTGTGGAGTTCTATGCGAATGTATCGCGTGCCATGGACAGTGTTTTCGAAGCTTACTTAGGTCCTGACAGTGTGCTATCGAGTGTAGCTGGCGGTAATACTGAACCAGATGATATACCAAAATCGAATACTACTGTTTGGGTGTTGGGTAGACATTACAATGCCATACAGGGTGAGTATGCGTGAATGCCAAGATTTTGCTTTGTAGAATGATGTGTTCTGCGTAGAGCTAGAACGTATTCGCCAGGATATACAGTCGCGCTTGTGGTGTTCTTATCGGCGTGGCTTTGTACCGCTTGGTGAGCCCCAGCTGACCACTGATAAAGGTTGGGGATGCATGTTACGCTGCGGCCAAATGGTTTTGGCCCAAGCTTTAGTTGATCTGCATTTGGGCCGCGATTGGGTGTGGACTCCGGCTACACGCGATGCGACATATCTGCGAATCGTTAATCGATTTGAGGATTCACGCAAAAGCTTTTTCTCGATACACCAGATTGCCCTAATGGGTGATTCGGAAGATAAGAAAGTTGGCCAATGGTTTGGTCCTAATACGGTGGCACAGGTTCTGAAGTGAGATGACGCAATTTAAATTTAAAAATTGGCTTTTAATTTGCCTGACATTAATTCTCTAGAAAGTTGGTACGATACGATGATTGGTGTTCTTTGGTGGTACACGTCGCTATGGATACAGTAATAGTTACTGACGAAATTTGTAAATAACTATCTAATTCGTGAATTGTTGCATTTTCTAAATATTTAATTTTTATTGCAGATTCACTCTGCCATGAAGATCCCTGTAATGATGAATCCTGGAAACCTTTGTTGCTCATGATTCCATTACGATTGGGTTTGAAGGATATCAATCCGATATATATAGCCGCCTTGAAGCGATGTTTTGAGATTGAAGGCAGTTGCGGAATGATTGGTGGTCGACCAAATCAAGCTTTGTACTTTATCGGTTATGTCGACGATGAAGTTTTATATCTAGATCCCCATACAACACAACGCTCGGGTACTGTGGGTCAAAAGACATCATTGGACGAATGCGACTTTGATGAAACCTTTCACCAAAAGTACGCTGGTCGAATAAATTTTCAAAATATGGATCCATCATTAGCAGTTGTGAGTTAATTCAATTCAACCAAACATTTACAATTTAATAATTTGTCGCAGTGTTTTCTATGCAAGTCACGTATAGACTTCGAAAGGATTATCAACGAATTGAAAACGAAAGTATTGGCCGCCTGTTCTCAACCGCTTTTCGAAATCAGTAAAACACGTTCTTCCGAATGGGTTTCTATGAAAGGTGCTAATACGACATTTACGACAGCGAGCACTATTACGAGACCAGCAAACGAAGCTGCTAAATTTGAGAGACCTAGTCGTAGCTATAATTCATTTGCGGCATCAAAAGGTTGCTCCGTCACTCCTACCTCAAGCAACAATAATCCCTACGCTTCAGGTTTATAAATTAATTATTTATATCGATTATTTAATTATTTATATTAAATTATTAATTATTTAAATTACTCTTATAACATTCACTAATGTAATAATTATTACTATTCTTTAATTTTTTCAGACTTTGAAAATGTGAATCATGTGCGCTCCGTCGGACTGGAGACGGAAAAATCACATGGACTCAGCCTCAGCGATTCTGACGAAGAATTTGAAATAATATTATAACAGTCTAATGGAAAATTCTATTAAGTTTAAGTTGTATAATTCTGAAGCTTTCCAGCTTACTGTTGTTTTTCCTGCAAAAGTCCTAAGAACTTTATCATCCTTATGTCATTTGTAAGTTTTAAATTCATTTGTTTTGTAAAGAAAAGTTTGATTAAAAACGATATATTTTTATGCTATCTTAAAAATTGCTGAATATGTTGAGGAAAGGAGAGAAAATTAAAGCGTTAGCTCGCTAAGCGTTTGATATCGTTTGTATTAGATAGACGCACGTAAATCAAGAGCTATCTATGTATCTCAATAGAACGAAAACGGTAATAAATTGTTTATAACAGTTTATTTTATGAGCAAATCAGTATTTTCGTTTAAAAGTCTATTAAATTATTTTACGACTTTACTTACGATACTGAGCAATCGAAAATGGTAAATAGAATAATTTACATCCACTCAAAGTATTTTTCTTCATGCTTGTATGCACGTTTAATATCTATATTATTTGTGAATAAATTTTAAATGCATTTGCTTAGCGAGGTGCTCGACCACACCTTTTCATTCTACATTCAAGCATTTATCGAGTACAAGGAAAATTATTGATTTCACTGTTATCAGGCCGATACATTATGAGTACGTTTTTTTAAAATCAAATAGCATTTTAATTTTATTATCGCCGTTTTATGATTGTAAATATTAGAATGAATTAAATTGTTTGTTTTTTTAATATCCTATTTATTGTTGGTTTTACAAACGATGATTTTTCTTACGGTTTGTGATTAATCGGTTTAGGTGATAAGTAAGCGGTTTAGCAAACGTGCCATCTTCTTTTCATTTGTTTAAGAGATTCAATTAGAAATAATTTTCTCTATTTGATTACTTTTTATATGAGTTTTAAGGTTTCTTAATTATGACCTTAAAGGATCATTCGTGTACAATACTCGGATATACAACAATTAAAGAAGTTTATCGAATTTTGTGGTCTAGAAATTTACGAGACAATTATCATGCGAATTTCTTTTTCTTATAAATTCTACCCCGATGTTTAATTGAAAACCCGCTTGCTTATAGAATAATTAATTAATTATCCGGAGAATAATTAAAAATAAAATAAAATAAAATAAAAAAACAATTCAATTCTGAACAAACGTCAATCAGTTTTCTTAATCTACTTAAGGTATTAAATAATTCTATGGGATTTTTTTCTTAAAATTTGTCAGCAATTTTAGAAAGCATTCCTTGCAATTAGTTTTCATTCATACCAGAACTGATCAATTATTATTTGATTGATAATTTTGATAATCTAACTGAGGCGAAGTAAGCGCTTGAACATAAGCTGCTTTTGTCACTGTTTACATTCACAAATCGAAATTAATATTCAATCATATTTGTTATTTATAATGTTTTGTTGTTGGTGGTATCAGTTATATCACTGTTGCCGTGCGTGCTATGGAAGCTTAAGGCGCATGTGCGCAACTAAACAAAAGACAACTAAAGGCTACGACGGGATTATGTACGAAGTCGTTATTGAGTGTCAAGAAATAAACATAGATAGATGGACCCTCTCTGGGGGTAATACAAGTATTTTCAAGAGTATTTTTTAAATTTTCCTAATAGAGGAGAGGAAAGAATACTTAACAAAGTTAAACCTGTAGATAGCCTTCTAATCTTCTTAACCAAGGCGTGGGTAAATTGATTAAGCCCTCTGTAAAATATCCTCTAATCGTCAATCAACGCTCAAGTAACTTGAAGTGATTTTCAATTTAAAAAAATCGATTATTTATTCAATTCTTCCCACAAAGAAAAAAAATTGAAATTTTGTAGGCCATAAAGGCCAATGTTGAGCTCACGGGGATAGTCATAACGAGCCGCAGCTCGAATAATTATCATTATCCTATAAAAATATTCTGTGTTTTTTGTTTAACAATACAACGAATCGCAGGGAGTGCCTTTAAGAATAGTCGATTGAATAAAAGTTGACCGAATGCCAACTGATTGAGTGTTTCGGAGCCGGTGCTGTTGCTGCCTGCGCTGCTGCGTCTGCACACCTGCCAGCCATCAAGCACAAGATACAAATTATGAGCTAGCCACACTTTGGCCCAACATTCATTCAATTCAACGACACACCAGTCACTTGCGGTCATGGTTGGGAGTGACCATTGTTGGACTGAACGATAAATAGGAATGACAAGGAAGGGGTTCCCCCCCACTGACAAATTCAGATTTAATTAAGTTGAAAATTTATAAATGGTTTCGTTAAAGCAAACGTCGATGCATTGGCCGGACAGGGGTAGAAAGGAAAGAAAAGGGGATTCGGGTAAGAAGTTCAAAAGACAAAATTCACTAAACCACGAAGCAAACGAGGTCACAATGCGCTTAATGAATAAAGTTCAAAAGTATTGAACGCAATTGATTTGAATGCATAACAATACAAAAACCACGACGATCGACGAAGAGGAAATACCAAACAAGCAAACAGAATTCAGATCAATCGAAGGTTTTGATGTTGATGAAGCGAATGAATGGCGTGCTTTTATAGAATATGACTTTATCATAAAAAAATTTATAAAATAAAATTGAATCGAGAAAGAATTTTTTTGGAGAATTTTATTTAAAGCTGTCTCAAGGCTTTCGACCTTTAAACAATGTTTAAAAAACGTTAAGAGAAATATTCATTTATTATATTTATAATTTTCGGTTTGTTTTCTCAAAAATCAGGAATTCTGAATGACATTTAAAAGATACTAAGAATTCATTAATAAAATAAAAATTGCTTATGATAATTAGCTAGAGATAATCATCAACCACCCACGAAGATTTGTAACAGCTGATAATTTTACTCCGACATAAACTGGCGCCATCTTATTACCGGTGAATAAAATTAATGGAATTTGGGCATTTATCGTGCTTCAATATATGCGTGCTTCAATCATCCATTGAGCACTTGTAATACTTTTTACTCATATATAATTTTTATTAGAACTTCTTGATCAAATTATGATCAAAATTATAAGCAATGTTTATTCCGAGAACGAAATTTATTGCTGGTTGCTTACTGGTCGGAGAGATGCTGGTCGGATTGATGCTGGTCGGAATGATGCTGATTGTACTCTGTCGGCAGAGACATAAGTCAAACCAGTGGATGACTTTTGCGGTTTATAAAATCAGGATTTGATTGAATTACAAGATTTTTAAATCTTTGATTGGGTTTCATTTATTTTACGCTTGCTATTGAACTATAAATACTAACTGTTATAACTGTTATAATTATATCTAATATTAATAATTAACTGTTAACTGCGCTGTTTACTTCCGTTTTCATTTAGAATTTAGTGAATGAATATCAAATTTCAAGTAGTTCAAAATATATCGAACTAAAATCAAATTAACGATAAAACTATCTTTTTCACCTTACTTTGCCCTTTACTGGCCATAGTCATATTTGTCTTAATTAATTCCACATGTTTGACTTTTTATTCGGTGATATTAGTCTCTCTAATGTCTTGCCAATTATTTTTCCAGCAGTCCTTCCTCACCTTCATGCATGCTCCTTTGAGTCGTCTTTTGAATTCTTCATTACTGTAGAGCCTATTTATAATTAATTTTTCACAACCGATCTCAAGGTCGTAATGACCATTTATTAAGACAAATCATCATTTAATTGATTTCAAAACTAAAATAAATTCAAAGACATGAATGATAGCTTGCCTTGAATTCTATAGAATGGAATCCAAAACATTATATCCAAAGTAGAAAAAGAAATAAATATGTCTAACCTTTAACAGGTTTTAATGAATTGCCTTCAAGTAAAACGATTTTATAGTTTTTATAGAGCAAACAGTCAAAGGCACTAGAGTTTCACACGAATATCTTGCAAACTGAAGCTAATTTTTATAATTTATTAATTAAAAATTGATTTATTTAGACAACTAAGTTATTTCTTTTCCTTCATTATAATAATATATTGCCGCGGCTTGTGTGAAATATATCATGCTTATCAATTAAGTTAATTAAAACGATCATATTTATCAGTTAACGATTAGTTAATTAAAACGATTACGATTTTTGATTATCTTTCGATCTTTCGATCTAATATTTTTAAAGCGTTTTTATATTTCTGTAAAACTTATTCCAAAAATCCTGACATGAACTAATTTTATGTGTTTTATTTTATTAAAATTATTATTATTTTATTTATTTCTTATAAAAACAATTCTGGGAAAAACTTATTTAATATAGAAATTATATATTAAGCGTTACAAAGTGTTTGAAAATGAATATTTAATGAATTCAATAGAGGAAAATCCAAAGCCCGCAAGTGTCTGGGATTTCTTCAAACAATTAAAAAAAAATAAATTAGTTCATCAATTATTTATTAATGATTGTGATAAAAAATGCAATCAATTTATAAAGTCCAGACAAACGCGAGCGCTTGAATAATGTCTGTTAATTATATTCCAATGTAATTAATTATCATTAGTATTAATTCTTATTAGAATTGTAGTATTGAAATGTAGTTAGAAAATACAACAAATACATAATTTAGAGCGCACATAATTGATCATTATACTTTGCGGCTTTTCATGACTTGCTTGCAAACTAAATAATAAATAAATGCGTGACAAAGGTAGTCGTCGTGTTTGCCATAAAGTAAAATGAGTTTGTATGTGTGTATGTTTTAGTATTAGAATGGTTATTATCTATAATGATATTACGGATACTAACTCTGAGAGGGATTGTTTGGAATGTTGTCCAAAAGTTTTGACAAATATTGTAATCCTAGTAAGTTTTCAGCAAAACTTGTACACCTCAGTTTCTGTGCATTGAGCTGCCTTCTACTTCTTCAACAATTTCTAACCGAAAAAGTTAATGGTAAAGTACTTTTTTCAGTTCTTCTCAAATTATTTTCATCTCCGCTTCTTCGATCATGGCTTCATCTCTTACTTTGTCACAATTATTATTCTAGAGATACTTTTTCTTAACAGCCAATTGACACCAACGACAAATTTGAAAAAATCCACAACTTATTAGCTTAAATTTTTACTAGAGTAAATTTATTAAATATTCTAAAGAAGTTAGAAATGAATTTCCACAAACTATCAGAATTTTCGCAATCGAACCTACTATCAAAAGCGATTTCTTCATCAAGAATCATCCAGTCGGAATGTTTACTCTCGCTTCGAATGAATTCATCGGGTTTTAGTCGCAAAATTGTATCCACTAGAAAAAAAACCCAAACAGTGTGATAGCAGTAAAAATCATTAGCATATTGCTCTAAGACTTGCTCTGTTTTTTTCCATACCAGTTTTGTTTATGCACCAGGAAATAGATCAAATACGTGATAGCGTGTATTTTTATGTATGCACAATTCGTTGGTTCATACTCATAATGTGCTCATAATTTGCGACTTATGACAATATTTGCATATTTTTAATTTTTCTCAGAACTGAAAGTTAATCATAAGCGTGATAAAATCTGATCTAGATCCTTGATGGAATGGTTTTGTTATGATTTTTTATTAATTTTCGGTTTTTTTGGGATCTACATTTTCTTGTATATTTTGTTATGATTTTATATATTTATTGTTGTTTTTTCTTTTTTGATGGCGAAATTAAAATAGAAATGTTTGGAAATTCCCCAAGTAATCGGTCGCCCATAATTGCCGGAGGTTATTATGATTCAGTTACGTTATCTGCATGTAACCATTATTGATACAGAATCCTACGACAGGTCTTTTGATTAATTGATAGAAATAATTGGTAAGTATATAAATCAATTTCAAATAAGAAAATATATTATTGTGTCAATTCGCACCTTCATCAACGAAAAGCAATAGTTAATCTTGGAATAAATCGTGTAACCGCACCTTTCCAACTCATTCTGCAATTTTTTATTTCTGAATAATACTATCTAGAAACGGTTTGAAGGGAACCACTAATACGCCCCGGATGTGTATGTGCTCTAGAATAGAAGTTGTTGCCCGGATATCGCCCTGAAGTTAAAGAAACTTAAAATGATGGGAATTATGTGGATATTTTGGACGTCGGGCAGCTTCGTACGACTTTTGGATATTTTGAAGAAAAATAAAAAATGACTGCCTTTGTAAATCTCTGATTATGGTCTTTTGAGAGGAATATTTTTGGATGAATTTGAAGAGAATTCTCTAGAAGAATGGTAAACAATTGTATCGTGAAGACGCAAATATATTTTTCGAATTTTCTTCAGTTTAATTTCTCTTTCCCTTTAGCAGTCTTCAGTGCCTTCAAGAAACACCCGAAAAAGTCTGTCAACGTAGACAAAAATGATTTAACGATACGATTAACTAGAATTGCATATGCATAATGTAATAATTGCATCAACAGTGATGGCTATAGTTACAACAACACTTACGCTTGTGTAAAAGTGTCACATACAACGAGTTTTTACCTTAAATGAGTAATTTTTCATAATTTTTATTTTTTATTTTTAGTTTATTTATTCAAAGGAGCTGCGCTCTCATTTGATTAATTTAAAATGAAACAAAAAAAAATTAGTAAATAAAATAAATATACAAATAAATAACGAAAAAAAGCATACCACGTTTATATAATTAATTATATCAATAAATTGTATGAATTACAGAAACATTGTCAATTAAATACGGCAGCAGCTGTTGCTCGATTGTGTAGCCTTCGATGACTTGAGTAGATCGTCGCGCATGTTAAATTCGAGTTTAATGGATGACGAACTTATGGATAATTTATAATCTTTTGCAATCCATTTTATTGTCTCTTCCTTATAATTTGATTCTCTTATTGACATTAATCAAAAAGTCTAAAGGGTTCGTGCGTTCATGTATTCAATAAGTCATTAATTTTATTCAAAAAATTTGTGTTCTTGCGTTTATTATTTATTCAATTTCAGACAAATTTTGAGTGCTTGAACTTAGTTCATTTAATATGGCGGTATTATACCGTCTTCCTTCGCTTACTGTTACTTTTTTATTAATTTGTACTTTTCAGTGTTAATTAAATTTAATTCGAACATAATTTATTAAACACAATACAATTCGGGACTAATAAGTGTGTTGACAACAGTCCATATTTTATACAAAGGATTTTTTTTGATTGAAATGAAGTAAAGTTTTTATGCATTATCATTTTACAAGTTTTACTTAATGGAGAAATAAAAGTAAAACCAACGAAGGCCACCTACTGTGTGGTAATACAGAAATGTGCTTAATTATTTTTAAACACATTAATCGACTTTGCCAAAACTGAAGTTTTTTCTCAAGTTGTATAGAACAATAAATATATTTATAATGCAATATTGTAAAGTAAAGCATCGATAAGTAGACGAAAATTACTGTGGCATAATTTCAATCTTTAAAGATTTCCTTCTCATGTAATATCTCTTCGATATAAATAACAAATTATTGAATTGAAATTGAAATTGAAACTCCTGCGACTGGTTCGTGTCTTAAGTCTTGCGTTTAAAGATCGCTGGCATGTGAGAAAAAATCTTATATAATAAATATGGTGGTTTCTGGCGTTTCGATGGTATTCGTGAATTATTATGAAAGAAATAAACTAAAAGACAACTTCGAATGGAGCAGCACTTATCGCTTAATTAGCTCGATCAATTTCCATTAATTTTTTTGGGCATCTAACTATATTAAGAACTAAATTTTATTGATGATTTTCAATTAAATAGAAACTGGTTTTTTCTTCTTTCTTGATCTCTCAAGAATGCTTGGCGAAAAATGTTAAATTTTCAATTTCATCTTTATCATAAATTAAAATAAATTCATTAACTTCTACACATTTTTATTTGAAAATCCACCTCACTCTTAAACCACACTCTCATTTCTTCTCAGCATCTGTTTGTATTTTTCTTAATCAAAAACAAACTTAATCGTGTTTATTATTCCGCACACGAAAACAAATCATAATAAATTGAAATAAACCGCAATTCAAATAAAATTCAAATTTTATTTCTTTCCAGCTACTAAAATTCACACAGAATCTGCGAAATTAAACAAATGCAAAAAAAATCAATCATTCAAATTAATAAACTACAAGTAGTAAAAACTTAAAGGAAAAAAATTATAAAAATTAAAAAAACCAACTTCAACACAAAACTAAAATATTGAAACTTTTGAAAAAATCTTAGGAGAAAAAAGAGTGGAGATTCCAATCGCAGACGCCGCCAACGTCATCAATTTCAATGCTCAGGCGTTTCTTTCGCTCGTTTCGTATCGCAACAACAAAAATCAGCTAAAAATGCTTGTGGATATTAGTCAGCCACGGATGACTTCCGTCGTCATAGTTATTGTTGTTGTAGCAGTCGCTGTTCGTGCTTTTACTGCTGTTGTTGCTGTTGTTATTTGGACAGGGGTGTTGTTGACACGTTCAAACATTTGCTAACATTGAAATGAAGTGAATGAATGTGAGATTAATTTCGAAGCTACTGTTCTGAGCTTACATGCAAGTATTATTGGTGCTGCTGATATTGTTGTTGCTGATGATATTCATCGACAGCGAATATATCATATCTGACTGCTCTCTTAATTAAGTTGTCTTACGTGGTAATTATAAGCGAATTGTGTTTTTTATTGATGAAATTATTGACAAATTTATATAATTTGAACGTATTGTAGCTTTTAAGAATTCATTCATTATATTTATAAAGAACGATTGAGAATAAATTCAGTTAATTTGAATTAATGGCGCGAAGCGGTCGGGAAAAAGGCATAATATGATAATTAATTATAAATGTTCTTTTTTCTTTTATATTATTTCGCTGGTATTAGTTAATTCATGTTTAACATAATTTATATATATTACTAATTTTTCAACATCACCATCAAACAAATCACCTTCGCCTTCTCTTGTAATTTAATCTCACCACTCTCTCTTTGGTAAAGTATTCAGAGTTATGAGCATTTATATTGTTTTAGTTGGTGTAATTTATGAAGTAAACGTAACCACTCCTCAACGTCTTACCAGAGAGGGAGAGAGAGAGAGAAATAAAAAACCCAGAAACACTTTTGCTTTTCCTTGTATCTTGTTTTATATTTACCACCAGTAAACGCAATTGTATTTGTAAAAGGTTTCTCGAGAGTTTAAAAGTCTAACGAAACAAAGCGCCCGTCTCGAAAAAACAGTCTCGCACAAGAGTTCGTTCGCAGTGGTTGGTTAAGTGTTTCCGTCGACGCGATTTTGCTGATTGTATTTGTCATGAAAATCGTATTAAAATACCTTTGTTGTAATTGTTTTCGATTGATGAATTTATTTGTTCGATAGTGTTTTAAGAAGCGACAAGCGAAAAATAAATATTTCCTTAAAATTTATGTACAATAAATTTACATTTATTACAATATAATGTACAATAATATAAAATAGTGTCTTATGATATTTCAGTGTTTTAAATGCGAGTCTTCATTTGATGTGAACAGAGTGAAATATTATTGGCTTTTGCCTTTGCTTTAAAAATGTCCCTCACAAATTTTTCATTACCCTTCGGTATATTGCCGCAGTCGGTTCATACTGCTTGGCCCAGTAATGCGTCCCCCCTGCATCCAGTGAATCAACTCGTAACGGGCGCCAATAATTTATTGTATTCACCCGCCGCTCATCAACAGCAGCCCAATGATGGCACACCACCCCCGCCCGGAGCTGCATTTTATAAAAACAATCCTTATGCAGCACCGCAGCTGCATCAGCAATCGATACAGCAACACCAATCGTTTCATTATCAGACTAACAAACACAACAACCAACGCAAAGATAACGGTGTTAACACGTACTTGCCACCGTCACCGCCAGCGCAAACAAGCATTTATCAGCATCGAACTCATCAAGAGCAACAGCAAGAACAAGAACAAATAAGTGAAATTAACAATCAACAACAATTCATTAATCGCAATAAAAATCAGCACGTTGCATCGGAATCGTCCCCTGCTGTTGCTGCTGCTGAAGTAACCAAACACACCTTAAGAACGTACGGAGAGGGTTCTTATAGTCGTTTTCCTCTCGATCAATCACAAGATCAGCGGAAACAGCAAGATATTCAATACTACAATAGTTTTAGTGCCACAAAAACTCAAACCACTTCAACCACCTCATTCAATACTCGACAGACTGCAACTACGCTTAGCGGACTAATACCGCCGCCGCAACCTCCGCAACAGCATCACCAGCCGTCAAAAGACGCCAATTGTAAAAAAGTGGAATTACCTTCAACGCTATATGGCGAAGTTGGAGCCACCGATACCGAGGTTGCTTCTGCTGTTGCAGAAGCGACTGTCAGTGGCAGTAATAACGAAGCCTTTCCAGAGCGTCCACCTGGTTTTACGCGTGTGCATGCCGGCCAAGGGTCACGAACGCAAGTACATGCAGTTTTAGATTATGACGTGGAAGAGGATGATGAGGACTACTTCGATGGGCAAGATCAGCGAAAAGAGATAAACGGAGGTGAGCCTTGAAGTATTTTTAATTTTTAGTTTTTGTTTTTTGTTTTTTTTTTTGGTTTAAGCGGAGAAATGACAGAAATAAAAATGTTTATATAAACGTGTCGATCAAGAAATAAAAAACTATCTTGATTTTCTTACTAATACTTGGAAGAGTCAAGGTTACCACCATCATTCCTTCATTCCCACAAAAATTGAGGAGAAAAAACAATGACAACAGCAAGGTCGCAAACGAACAGTTAAAGCCAAAAACCTACTACTAGGCCATTAATACACATAAAAGAAAAAAATCAGCTTGAAAAAGGCGAACGGTTACGAATTAAGAAGACATCACCAATAAATTAAGAGATAAATTTATTTCAGAGTAAATCAAAACAGGGTGAATCGAAACAAGAGAGAAGAATAACAGTCTGAGAGTTTCTTGACCGTACCCAAAAAGGTTGTAGCTCCAAACAAAGTTTAAAATTATTTTGGAAGCGATCGATTTTTCCTGGTGATTCTTCTATCATCGAATGTCACCGCGATATAGTTTTGTTGTTACAGTTTGTTAATTATTAATTATAATTAATTTTGATCGAGGTTTTTGTTTTGAGGTCACTGAAATGAAAACTGAATTCAAAATTGTTTTATGTGATCTTTAACAATCTGCTAACACAATTCTGTAAAAAAATTATTTCCTGATTAATGGATCAAATTTACTAATTGCAGAACGTAATAAATATTTTTAATAAATAAATATAAAAATTAAAGGAAACATTCTGATAAATAATCTTAATAAATATGAACAAATTTCTATCAATACATTAAACTAAGCCTTAGTGGAGTTTATCAACACATTAAACAAAACTAATAAATAGCTAAATATTTCCATTAATTTTATTAATAATTTATTTCTCTTTACTTCTTTACCTCTTGGCCAAATTCTAAATTGGACTTGGTTTTGTTCGTTAAATTTTTGAAAAGTGAAAGTAAAAGTTTTTTAATGATGAATGTTTTCAATAAACAAAAATCACAAAATTCCGTTTGAATACTTAACTCATTTTCTATTCTTCCAAACCTCAAAAAAGCGATACAAAATCATGACATAATTACTTTAACCTCATTTGTAATAAAAACAATCGACCAGCTGATTGACAACAAGACACATCTTTTGTGAAACATTATCAAAAAACCAAAAGCAGCATCTTTTGTTTCTCATAAAACCACGAACGAACAAAATATCAAAAAAGAACGAAGAAACGAAAAGCCATCATATTCGAAGAGTGAACTTTTTGTTAACGGTAGGTAGGTGTAAAACATTTGTTAACATCAAGCCAACAAGTTGTTTGCCATAATTGAAAAAGCAGACACTAAATCAAAATTTACGTAATGGAAACGTGTTTGCTGCGAAGTTCCATGCACGATATAGTTTACTGAAAATTAAAAAAAAATTAAATATCCATTAAATAAAAAAGGTTTTAGGAAGAATTAAGCTCGATGAGGCATCAAACAAAACATCCATTAATTAACACTACCAAAATAATATTAATGGAATTATTAATATTTAATTAATTATGTTAAACATCTATTTAATAGAGTTTATTTGTAATCAGTAATATGTCTTTATTTATTTTAATTTACGTGTTAAATGTGATTAATTGTTGATTAAAAAATTGATAACCGCAATTGACAATTGAATCATCTACAAAATCTAAGAAGTTCTAAGAAATTTATTGTACACGAAATGAAATTTCCAATAGAGGAAAAGAAATTTTATTTATATAATTAAATATTTTTAAATTTGACTCATAATTTTATCTTCTCAATCAAACCCTTTTTCTATGCAATGACTAATGCTTGCAAATACTTTCAGAAGAAAAGGGCAAGAAGTTGCGTCACTAATTAATTTAATCATTCCCTTTTTATATGCTTGTTGATTGCAATTATATTAATAATAGCTATAATAATAACTACAATAACAATAACACAAATACAAAATTTAAAATTAGGATAAAAGTCTTCAAAAAGCAGCTGGCAGTAGAGATGAATGACTTAAAATAAGAATAAAATAAAAGACTTAAGACAAAAACTTGATCCGAATGTTTTATGGAAAAGATTTCCACGGGTGTGTAAAAAAGACACATTTTTAAAGAAAGTCAAAAGACAAAAGACAAACACAAGAGATTACATTTTTAATTTTTAATAAATTAAAACTTTCCGTTGATACACGTGATTCTTTCTGTTTTAAAAATATCGAGCCTTTTTCCGAGCCTTTTTATCGAGCCTTTAAGAAAATTCATTCCTTCATCCATCAAATTATGGCATATACATTGTATTAATTCTTTAAACAGTTCACAAAGTATAATACGCTACTGATCAAAGACTCGTCTGCATTTCAGTCATATTTTCCCTATTCATTTCTTTTATACATGTTTTCTTCTACCTTCTCATCCTTAAGCAAGATGAATTTCTATTTATAATAATCTCATTATAATTCGTGAGAAGAAATAATTACCAATCTATTGCTGCTAACAGTAATGTAGAGATAGGTAGAGAGAGAGAGAGAGAAGGAAGAGCTCATATTGTAAATATTGTACCGAGATAGAGAAAAAAGAAGTTTATTAAATAACATTTGGGGGAGTGACAACCGATTAAGGATTTAATATAGTATAAAAAAACTTAAACGTTCTTAAGTAGCAATGGGGACGCTATGCGTGACACACAGGGGTGGCGCTCGAATAGAAAAATTTACCACCATATCCTTCTTGGATTTCATTTATTATTGCTGAGTCTAGAGTTAAGAGCTAATTAAACAAATTAAATTTCTCGATAAGTTCTCATTTGTATCGAACATATAAAATATTTGATATTTTAGAATCGTTTTACCCTCACTACAATTTGTTGAATTGTTTTATGTGGCCATAATCGTCATAAATGCAAAAATTGATTCAAAAAATTCTATTAATTCATTCAGATTATTCAATTTGTGATTTCTTCTTTCATCGTATGTGAAATTAAAAGAATTAAAAAAATGAAAGCCAATGATGTCATAATTGTTTCTTTTCCCTTCAATAATTTTGTTATCTTCAACATTTCGTTTCTTCTATTCTTCATTCGGTTTTGTGTTTGGAATATCAATTTATAATTAATTGAAATTAATGTTGCGTTCAAATATTGTTCTTTTATTACGCGTTATTAAAAAGCAATAGTAGTCGTTTGTGATATCGACATGAATTTGCTTGTTGCTTTGTCATTTTCACGCGTTTTATTATTGTTATTTCAGGCAAAAAGAAGTAAACTATGAAATGATTAAATTTTTCAAGTCTAAAGCATTGACAGGATACAAACTTTTTGGCAGTACCACCCGGTAACTAGAACGGTTTTCATGTTATTGTTATTCGGGTATATATTCAATTAAGCCGGTTTTCTGAAAAAGCTTTCAAGACGAAATCATAAAAATAAAAATATCGTATCTTTTAGTCCTGCGGCAACTTTTGTCAAAGAGTGTTCGAAGAAAAACTTTCTTTTCAGGCTTGACGGAAATCGTTTCGACCGCTGGAAATCGTTTCGACCGCTGGATATCTTGGACAAATTTTAATAAATATATTAAGTTTGTGGTTTAACAAAAAATATTCTTTTGAAAATTAAATGCTTTGCAATCATTAAAATCGACCGAAGATCTGAATATTCTTTTCAAAAAATTAAAATTCAAAAGTCATTAAAAATCTTATAAATAATTTAGCTACCGTTGTCATTTGCCAGTAAGAAAGACCTGACTTGAGTAGAAGGCGTGGTGCGTATAATCGAAAACGTGACTAATTGATTGACGAAGGCGGACAGAAAGAAGGCATAGAACAGAATTACGACAAGTTCACGCCTTTACAAGGTAGAGTGGCAATCGAAGCAGAATGAGAGAAAGAAGTAGAATGGCAAAAGGAAAACCAAGAGAGGCAAGTCGCAAGGAGAGACGAAGATTTAGACAATTTAGAAAAATGTTAGAGGGAATAGGCTGGATTATATGAAATTCTATTATTCCTCTGATACTAAATATTTAAAGTCTTATTCGGGAAATAAAAAGGTTGCTTTTACGACAATTTATAAATTTCATTTAATTTAAAATAATTCAAAATAATCTACGATTAAAGCTTCTTTGCCATAACTTCTAATATTATCGATTTCATGGACCAAGTGTCATTGATTATAATCTAAAATATTGGTCAGTTTTCAGAAAATACATTCTTTATAAATTTCTATGAAATTACGTCCATGGCTTTACGCCAAAATTTTTTAATGAATCGATAAAATACTATGAAGAATTTTGAATAATCTTCACTTAAATTGAATAACTTCATTAGTTACCTGATTTACAATCTCAATTTTCTTCTTAAAAGTCATCACAGCTCTTTGTCAATGAATTCAATTAATGATCAATCCAAAAATTCTCAAATAGTTCTTTAGTAGCAAACCGGCAATAAATCACTGAAACTCAGTGAAGAATATTTTATAGATTTTGCCTCACTTGATCGACGCGCGTTCGACGAATGCAAACCATTAAATTAGAAATACCAATATTAAAGATCACCGCAAGCGCACGCCACAGCAACACAATAATTACCATCAAAACGACAACAACAACAATGATATTGTCATTAAAAATGCGCAAATAGAGCAAAAAAGTGGCAAGCATGCGGCAGCAGCATCCATTTATATTGCCTCTACTAATTGCAACCGAAAAAAAAAATAAAAAAACAACAATAAAATTGCATCGCATTATTTCAAATTGGAAAATGAAAGTTCTGGCTTACCTTGAAGTGATTCAGCTCGAAAACGTGCTAATAGTTGTAACAATGAGCCCAGAAGCAGAGATAATATAGTAAATAAATAGATACACCGACGGACAGACGTTGGACAGACAGATAGACAGTACACATATAGACACATAGCCAGCTGATCGAGTAGGCCAGCAAGCAGTTAATGGTTAATCCTATATTCATGCTAGAGTACAACAATAACAACAACAACAACAACAAGTTCGTGGTATAGTTTTACTTTGAATAGCTTTTCCTCGAAAACATTTTGATTGAACTCAATTCGTTCAGAAAATATTGAGCGATATAAATTTTTAAATTAAAGTTGTCGCTTTAACGTTCGCAGCAAACTTGTTGGAGTCTTCGGTGGCGGCCGAATATTTCTTTTATAACATTTTTGTTAGATTGTTGGTTTTGTTGTTGGAGATATTTAAAGCTCAACTGTTGCTGCTGTTGTTGTTGGTGCCCGTTTTGTTGTTGTTATTGTTTTTCTCCAGCATTCAGCTGTTCGGATTGAAAAGCATAAATTTCAAATTGTTCATGTTTTACCGCGTGAGAAATAAAATATTGCCAATATATCAGTGGCAGCGATGTGGCAGCAGCAGCAATAACAGCAGTAGCTACATAAATCGTGCTCTGGATAGAAAGAAAAATAATACTAAAAAATTCTCAAAATGAAGAATTTCTTGAAAAAATAATTTGAAATTTATTAATTTATTTAATTGCTCCTTCAGATTTATTTGTATGAATAATTTTTATTGATTCGTATGCTTTATTTGATTTACAATAAATTTTATTTATGATAAGATAAACTATAAAAAATGTTTGGTTTACGTTGAACCTCCGTTCGCATGAATATGGTCCGAGGAGGACGTTGAACACATACTCGTATCTCTTTGTTTTAAAATTTGCCCAGTTAGTTTTTTAATTTTTTTTTAAAATTTTTTGACGGACCACAATTTTGGTCGAAAAGTCGTCTTAAGCCACAAAGCGCATTTTTGGCTCAATGGCTCCGTGAAGGAGCTTAATTTCTCCCATGTGGGTAACTCCAATTCACATGAGATTACGCGGTGCATCCAAAAAAAGTTAAAGTTTGGTGTGAATTTTTTAACGACGGTGTCATTGATTCGTACTTTTTTGAAAACAACGTTGGTGAGTCTCCGTCAACAGTCTGCGCTATAGAACGATAATAACAGATTGCCATTGACTCAAATTGTACGTGTCTGACGTGTACTGACGTGAACGTCATGCGGTTCAAGCAGGACGAGCCACTTAGCGCCGCTTTTAAGTAAAGTGAGATTTCTATTGCCGCTGTTATTGTTTTTGTATCATTGACTCCATCTGCCTTGCGCATTTCGCCGTACTAGCTGTTAGTGATCTCCGCGTTCATTTCATTGGTTCTTTATAGCTTACAAATCTTAACGACAAATCTTAAATCTTTACAAATCTTAACGACCTCACTGGGATCTGGGTGTAGATGAAAGGGTTGCTAGTCCTACCTTCGAGTAACAACAATAGGGTAAAACCTTTTCTTAGTCTGATTCGACGAGTCCGTAAAAATAGCAGAATAATTTGTACGCTTTGATTATTTCTTACTAAAAATCTGCGTGGTTAAATAATATTTACTTAACCACTAACGTTGTTGTTGTTGTGTTTATTATAAATAGAATTGGAGTTAGCGGATTATATTGTATAGGAAATAATTTAGTAGTAGAATTAAAATAAAGCATGACAGAAAGAAATATAACAAAATAATGTTTCATAAGTATAGCGTTATAGATCCATAAGGCCAAAAGGGTGTCGGGGGTCTATGTATTTGCACATACGCAAATGTTGATAAACTTTGTAAATGCAAAAATAAAAGATAACACGAGCTGTTTCCGCCCGGTCTCGAACCGGGGACCTTCTGCGTGTTAGGCAGATGTGATAACCACTACACCACGGAAACGTCCGAGGCAACGTCATATAAAAATGATATATAAAGCAAATAGCTTTGTTATAATTTATAAATTAAATTTTTACCACACTACATATCATTCCTTTCCCACTTTCAAAGGGGTTAATGAGTTATATAGGATCACATTTTGTAGCCTTGTCATTTTGTTTGCGTCTGTCATTTTTTATTTAGTTAATGATGTCAAATCAAAGTCAATGACGATCATAGACAATGCCGTTTGTTCTCTAATCGAGCTTCGAAGCTTCGTTTGAAGGAGACGCATTGTTGGATGAATAAATAGCTACGTGAACAAACAGAATTGGTCTAAATGAGACGATTTTAATCCACACGAGGTTAACAGCATGCACTACCGAACGACGATAAGGGACCTCGTTTTGTACAAATTGAGAAATATAGAAGTAGAGCGGCATGGCGTTAAGTGTCACGCTGCGGACACCGTGGACGATTTGAGAATATGGTTATCCGTCGTAAAGGTGATCGTGGATTGGTTGCTAAGTTCATGCAATTTGACCCCAACGAGACTTTTAATAATCGGGTTTCCTGATGTCGCAGGTATACACTAATACACCGCAATCGATCGATGCCCTTAATGCCATTATAAACAAGGCCAAAGCTCAACTTCAATCCAATCTATTAAGCAGGACCATTGAAGTTTGTACCGCTTGGATACGTGGCTTCGTGAGAAGCCGTGACGAACATTTAGTCTATGTTAAATTCCGTGCATAGTGCTATAAAAGGGCCCTGGAAATAAAAATAACCACCATTAATATCATTAACAACATAAACAATGATAACGTATCATAAACAAGCTGTCTTTTATTCCATTTCAATATCGAACCGCTCCAATTGAAAAAGCCGTTTATGTGGAAATAGTTTATGTTTAGAAGAATTCAGAGCAAGTTATGAAAACGATTCACATCATGATTATAATCGTAATAGAAATAAGTGAAGTGTCTTAAAATGTAAGTGAGCATTAAGAGGAAGGTCTCAAAAATAGACATCATTAATGATATGACCAATATGATAATGTCATAACCAATATAATGTCACTCAATACTTTTCCTTCGTATATTTTACCAACATATCGAGATATAACATATCGAGATATTGACAGAGATTTATATAATAATGATTTGCATCTTCAGCAACACAACTAATTTCTATCACAGGCGCGTATTCCGACACATACAATCGGCGAAGTGGAAAAGGTTTGTGTATGACGTTTGTGTTTGTGTACGTTTGTGTTTGTGTTTGGTGGAAAATGTTTGTGTTTGTGTACGTGTCGCACGTCTGAATTATGTGATGACAGGACAACGAAATGAATGTTTGTTTTAAAATTTTGTAGACGGCGGCTGTCACGGCTGAATCGAGTTAATTATAATGCAATTTGATGCACGTCTACATGTTGAAAAATTGCAGCAATAATTTGCTGCTCACGTAAATTTCCAACTTATCACACTTAGTCAATGCCCATTTTGTCAATTTGGTGCATTAAAATTAGTTACTTCAGGGTCCGCATAAGATTGACGACAGTTTTCGAGGCCTATACGAAACTTATTCAGGGCTAGTCATTCCAACCAATTCGATCGGTTTTTCCCACAAAAAATAAAAGTGCTAACTTCCAGCAATTTATGCCAAAATGTGATATTTTTTTAAAAAAAATTGCAGTAATAAAGGGCTCTGAATATTAATGCGAAGCAAAGGAAAAGGAATACGGCATTCCGTTGATGGTTGGGACGTTGTTAAGAAGATGAAAACGCGGTGCTAGGAAGGGCAAGAGAAAATCCTTCACTTTATGATTTTATGCAGCATTTTGGTGCGCGTTACAACAATGCATGGCTAACCATTATCATAGCCATCATCATTGTCATTATCATTAATGCACAAAATACTGAACGAAAAATAAGAAGAGAAAGGCAAATGACGCGATGCATGTAATCGAAACCGGGCACCGATTTGTTTTTTATTTTGGTTGACAAAAAGTGAGAAGAAGGTTCAGTTTTTCGTTTTATTTTGATTGCATTGAAAGGAATTAACTTTCACTTTCACTCTTGACACAATAACCGAATCGACGACGACCTGAGGTGTTTCATAAAGAACACTCAGAGAAAATGTTTACGTTTCTGTGAAAATCAAAAAAATTTTTGAACTGTTTTGTTTTAATATTATAATTTTATATTTACAATATTTAATTATGTTTATATTTTCTATTGCAGATGTAAGGAAAAAGTCACCTATGCCCACGGTGACGCCTATCCAGGGGCCAATATTTTTGAAAAATGGCACCGTACCAGTGGTGCCACTTTTTTCCTATCCCACTGTCAATAATGGCAGTTTCGTTCAGATACCGGTAAGTTTTCGTGTGCTTTGATTTACTTTTCAGAGGTTTTTCTAAGCATTGACGAAGGATAAATATTCATTTAGGGAATACAAATAATTTCTAATTATTATAAATATTTCACACTCGGTTCTTCGTGTCATCGGCTGCGATGAAGATGTATTTATTACCTTAATGTCAATTAAGTAATTTTGAATTATTTGTTGTCTGCTAATTAAATCAAAGCTTTAATATTTATCTTCATTCAATTGATTAGTTATTTTTGATTAGCGAAATAGATTATAAAAATGCCATTAATCGTAAACGCGATAGTTTTTTTATATTTCATGTACGACTATGTTCTCTAGAACAACTTACCAGAATTTATTGTTTTGTTTTAAAAGCTTATTAAAATTATTGTTTTAAAAGTTTATTGTTTTTAAAGCTTTTCAATTATGCTTTTTATTGACTAAAAGGCGAAAGGCTAAAGGATTGCAATATTCTATTATAATATAATAATAGAATATTTAATTATTAACTAATATTTTATTCACCACTCAAGAATATCAAACTAGTGAGTCCATCCATGCCTTTTGAATCTGTGGATGAATAAAATACATCTCGCTGAGTATCAGAAAGTCCCAAAGCCGATTGTGAAAGATTCAATTTGATCATCGATTAATTTTAAAGAATTATACAAGAACGTTTCAAAAATGGTTAAGAAAAACAGCTTTACGCTGGCGAAATTATTTGATAGCTGGATGTTAACCAAAAATGACGAAATGGGCGATTTAATTTCATTTTAATGACATTCCTTTCAGGGTACTTTTGTAAATCGTAATTAACTTTGATTGCCAATAATTTACAAATAGTTAATTAAAAATATTAAAATCTACCGAAAATTGTGATAAGAAATAGAGGCGTGCTTATAATTATCGTTTTAATTTTTCTGTTTAATTATTTAAAATGACTCTAGCGGCTATTGTTGGTTTTTATTAATTTGTCCGTTTAGTTTTTGCCAGTTCGTTCTTTTAATTTTTCAATGCTTCTGCTGTTGAGTTTCATTAATTTCATTAATTTCGTTAATTTCATTAATTTCTAGCCTTTATTTGGGTAGCTTTTGGGTAGCCGTGGCAATTTTATTATTTTTCGACAAAGCTATAAAAATTATATTTGCCTCATAAAAGCTTTCGCACTTCTTTACTTAAGTTTAAGAAAATGTTTTATTTATTGTTTGTTATGATTAAATATTTTATATTTTTTAATTTGATTAAATTTTTATGTCAGTTTTTAACTATTCTAATGAAAAATTTTCGCTATACCTTAAGTGCCTTTTCTGCAATGTATTTCGATAAAATCTGTGAAAATATTTGGAAATTAGTTTGAGTTTTGAAAATGTCTCCAATTTTTTCCCGAATATATGATAAACATTAGTTTGTTTGTGTTATTAAAAACATTTTTTTAAAATTGTTATTAATTTTTGCATATAATATATTCAAAGTTTTTAGTATGGCTAATTGTACGGAATGTTAAATTATTTTGCAATTCAGTTATAAAAATCTCCTTCATGAAATTACGGTCGCTAAAATTTTCTTAAAATCTAAATTAATTTTATTATTGTCATCGCCGTCGTAATGACATTTATTTATTTCTATTCCTTTGTAACTGTGACAAAGTGAAATTTTTATGAAAATTTTTTTGTAAACCTTGGCTTTTGTCTTTATCATTGTCTCTATTGAATCCTTTGTAATTTATTTGGACAATAATTTCAGGTACACTCCGTCTCAATGGACAAAACTGAAACTGTGTCAATGTCAAATCTTTTTTAAATGTTACTAAACATTGTCAAACATTGTTAAAAGTTAACAAGTATAAACCGAATTTTTGTGAATATAATGTGCAAATATCTGATCATCAAATATCGTGTGGATGCGATGGATCTTTCAAGCGATGAAGCAACTTTGATTTAGATTCTTTATGGTTTTAATAGGTCCATGAATTTTAGATTAAAATTGCTTCTTTCCGTGTAGGTTGTTTATGACGAAATAATATCTTGGTATTACCGAGAAATTTGAACATTATTTCTTGTACACGATTCTGCAATTAGAACAAGAAAACAACATTATTTGTCGTCTTTTATGAGCAAAATGTAGATTATATACGACACACGCTTGCAAAAGGAATTATAAGTAACAAAAATATAATTATAATGTTTTACAATCTCACGATTACTGCATTAAATTTTTGTTTACTTTTTTATTTATGAGTATAGTTTTTAATGAACGGCATGCAGTAGAAGCATTCGTTAATGGATTTTTTTATGATAAAATCATAGTTTCGTTTTGATGTCGAATATTTTTAAAAAATTTGGAGCACTACAGCTGAAAACTAACTAAAGTTGTGTCACTTTATTTTATTAAAAAAAAAACACTTATTAATTTCCTTACTGCAAAACACTTGAGTTTAATATTTTAAAAAAGTGCTCAAAGAAATAGTATTTCGAAACGAAAGGAAAGATTGCACAAAACACACAAGGAATTTTATTGCAATGCAGTAATAAAATTATGTACACGAAAGAAATAATGATATGATTTAACGTCGTTGATATTGATCCCTTGATATTGATTTTAAAACTGATTGTCGTAGCCATATCCAGTTATGAATACTGGATTCATGTGATTGCACAATTGCACAAGTGCAGTAGTTTGATTGTAGCGATTGTATGTAAATGAAAAAGTATCGCCTAGCATATTTCGACTTTAATTATTTCACGTGAAATATTCTCTATTTCTAATAATTTTTGAATATTTTAAATATTTTCAAATTCTTGATAGTTAAACTACTAAAAATTCCGCAAAACCCTTTATTGCGTTTCACATGAATCTGCGTTGCGAATTGTTTCAATATCTTGCTTCGATATTTTTTCTACCTTTTTTATATAATATAATCGTTAATATAATCGCTAATAATATTTTTATATAATCGCATGTGTTTTTAAAAGAAATATTTTACAAAACCTCAAAAAGAAGTTTTGGATATATTTTACAATAATTCAAAAGATCCTGAAAATTCAAAATAAATTTGTTTGAATATTCTAAGTAGAAAAAGTACTCGCAATTTAAATTAATCTCAAGCTAATTTCAAGCACAAAGGAGGTTAAAAGCAGCTTCAAATACCTTCAAAGCTTCAAAGATCTCATCAAAAATATAAAATATTCACGGAAAGATTGTAATAATTTGCGCATTTTAAATGAACTAAATTAACAACGATTTATGTGGGATATTTTTTCCACACAAAATCACTTTGGAATCTCCAACTTTTTAGCGAAAAGTTTCATTTATTGAGAAAAACGCAGTTCATGAATTAAATGGACAGACACGCTTTAAAGTGAATTAATTTCGAGAATAATTCTTAAATGCAAATTTAATTGACTTGTGGGGAGAAACAAGTGAAAGAGATAGATTGATAAATGGAAATAGAGAGAGCCTTGTATTCGTGAATCAATTAAAATTTATATTTTATGAATGAAAATACGATAAAATAATTGCTTTATAACAATGAAGCATATTGAGGAGGGTTGGGACTAGAGATGGTCAATAACAGTTTTGAATTAGATTCAATATTTTAATTTAGGCTTTAGCGAAACTGATCAATGAGACTAATCGGGAAGTATCCCAAACTAGTGTTAACATGCCTGAAGAACCATAGCCTAATTAGTTTTAAATTGAAATATATTTGATCTGGCTCTACCTTTGCAGCATGACGCCAAACTAAACCTTTTCTATTTAATTTCTTGTTATAGATCTGGTGGACCGCTTTATCCGTTGCTTTGGGGCTCGATGTACGAGGTGACGTCATTAAAGGTGTACCATGCGTAAAGCGTTATCATCAATTATTCTGTCCAACTGCAGGGAATAGTTATCCAATGTAAGTACAAACCCAAACGGTGCAAAAGTATTTTATGGAATTAGAAAGATAATTTTGAAGAATGAAATGCATTTTAATGAATTTTCGCTGAACCGGAAACCCAGTGTTCTTCGTTCTCACGCTTATTTTATGTATGTATTTATTTATTTACTTATTATTTTGTTAGCGATAAAATCGAACGCTTTATTGATGATAATAAAGCGTTAATGCGCCGAATGTACGGTGACTTCGAGATGAATATGGATTCAGGAGAACCACCCGGGCAGGAGAAGAAACAAAGACGTCGACGTTTCATTGACGAACCAGATCTTTTTCTACCACCGGGTGTATTTCCATCGAGTGTCGAGGAAGGCGATAGTTACTTTGGTAAATTTCGCGACAAACGTCAAGCGAATTCGGCAAATCAAAGGCGCGGCGGCGGAGGCGGATCAGGTGGTGGTAAACCCACGGGTTTCGGCCGTCCCACAACGAGTGGATCTGGCAATCAGGGCAATGCAGGCTCTTCGACTGGCAGGTGAGTGTATCGGAGTAAAATAAATAGTGATGAAATGAATTCTAGCTGAATTATCAAGCTAAAATCGAATTAATTCGCATTAATTTTCATTAGAATGGATGCTTGCGAATCGAAAGTGGAAATTGTAACTCCTTATTGGGCTTCGAACTCGGCAGGCAAAATACGTGCGATTGTTAATACGCAACATTTCGAACAGGCAATTCATCAGGAAGTTTGCTCGTAATTGAATCTATTGACTCATTGAAATCCGTTATGAATGTTTTTATTTTTTATCCTTAACAGTAAAGCACAAACGCCTAGATGCAAAAGTGATTGCGGTTGTGAGCAAAAATACAAATGGCATCGTCTGTTGGCTTACGATCCGGACAATGACTGCAAAGGAATTTTTATGGATTGGTTTCTCTTTCCATCCTGTTGCGTTTGTAGATGTAATCCGTAGTTTCGAGAAAATCATTAACGAATTATTAACGAATCATTAACGAATCATTAAGGAATTATTAACGAATTAATTTTTGGAACCATTTTTGAAACAATTGTTTTGATTAAAATTGAATTGGATATTTTATTATTTGCTCTCGCATTTTGTTAATCTTCTTTATACACGTCTGAGTTTAAAAAGAATCTTCATGAAATATCATATAATACAATATATTTCGATTGCGATTTGTTCCACTTTATATTTACCTTTCCCCTCTTTCATCATATTCTCTTACCAACACGCCATCATATCAATCTTTTGTATTATTATAATTACTTTTATTACTATTATTATAATTATAACAACATTATTATTATGATAATGATATCAAGAATTTGTATGCATAATTTGTCGCAAATCATAGACGTAATTAATTTATAATTTTAACGAGAAGAGCTCCTGTTATGACGTCGATTTAAGTATTTTTAAGTGAAATAAATGTATGAAGCTTCAATATGTATGCATTTTATTTTAAAAGCGTTTAAGAATTTTGAAAGATACAATTAAGTGGAGGTGGCTACATTTTACAAAACCATTTTAATCACAAAGCCGTGAAGTGGTTTCTGTTTGGAAAAAGTACTGTTAAGATTATTGTTGTTATCATCATGGGTATAATACCCTTATTCACAAGTTCACTTTTTCAGAGACGACGTCGTCAAGAACTAGTTTTTTCGGCAATTTTTTTTGATTAGTATTCACAAGTTCACTTTTTAAGACGACGCCGTCCAAACAAATGTGTTTGTTTACATTTCTAAAGACGACACCGTCGAGCTCTGAGGAACGATGTGAGATTGATTATTCACAAGTACGACATCATTGACGACGACGTCCAAAAATTGGACGACACCTAGGAAGGCGTCGTCTTCTCATAAAAATAAAATTTTCAATGCAAACTATTTTATGATATTGCATATTTTCAAAATGTATTTATTATTTACTAATTACATATTATAATGTTAGTATTTAAATAATTCAATACTTAAAATACAAATTAATGATATTGTCAATTTTACTCATATAATTAATAAAAAGAGAAAGAAAAACAAGATTGCTTTCTTTTAAACGAAAAATGCGTAAATATAGTGGAATTTGTGTTGGTATCACTTTTTTTCAAAATTTCAACAAGAGTGAAAAGTAACAAAAAAATTTCAACAAGAGTAAATGAAACACATGTATTGTGCATGCGCTGGAACAAAATAAGAATAGAGACGACGACGTCTCGAGATTCACCTTTTTAAAAGTGAACTTGTGAATAATAAAATTTTCACTTTGGTGAACCTCGAAGGTGGACGGCGTCGTCTTGAAAAGTGAACTTGTGAATAACGATATAAGTGATTGAAGATGAGGATATAAATCTTAGTAATGATAAGAATATATTTTAGTTTTATATTTGTTCCCCATGATTTCTATCATAAGATTGGACGGTACATTAAGAGCCCGGGTAGCTCAGTCGGTAGAGCATTGGACTTTTAATCCAAGGGTCCAGGGTTCAAGTCCCTGCTCGGGCGAATTTTCACACTTTTTTGTAATAAATGACAAATTATATATTTATCAAATTTAATTATATAATTCTTTATCAAATCAAATTATTATACGCATATATGTGTTATTGTGATAACAGAGATTTATTTAATATAGTGGAAATTTCAAAAGTCAACTGAAAACGTGTTCTTGAATTATATTTGTTAGATCTAAATTAATTTGTGGATCAGCCGACAAATCTCGCATAGAAAACTATTATTGGAAAAACCTTGTCAGTTGGATTTAACGTCATATCATGCTGGAACAAAAATTCATTTATGAGGGGCTCAATTATCCACAACCACAAGCGTTATTATGAATCTCACTAACCTTTGTATTAATCTTCTAATGCGGAAATACTTCTCCATAAACAGGACCATCTATATCTATCAAAATTTTATGGATGGTGAAGGCGATTTTAATTAAGAAATTATTAAGGATAGGAGTACTGATGCCAAGAGTTTATATAATAAAATTACAATTTTTCGATTTACATCGCTTAGCTTACCGTCACACGCATTGTGTGTGCTTATTTCATCATACGTGACTTACACGAGGCCCAGAGTGATACGTACAAATTGTGTTTTTTAGGTTTGTTCTTTAGGTTGTGCGTTCGAACGATGTGTGACATGAAATACTTGGATTATTGTAAATAATATATGAATACATAAAGAGTTTAAGTCTTTCATAATTTTAAGCACGTTCGGTGCTAACTCTGTTCATGAATATAAAAAAGTTTACGCCCATGAAAATTACAATTAACAATTATAAATATCTAATTAATAAATTTAGCATCTCAACGAACAATTTCTGCTTGGTTTAAAGCAAATATTTTTAATTGTGCAATACTGGTGCACAAAATACTTATAGCAAATAGATAAGAATTACTTCAACATTTGAGAAAGTTACGCGATTTACATTATGCAAACCAAACCAACATTTCGTTGATCCTCAAACAAAGCAGTGTAATAAAATCTGATCGCTATTTTGCACTTCCGAAGGAAACATAATCATCAACAATCTAATCTTTGCAAAGCAAAATGGTGTACAAAAAGTGCTAACAAGAAATTGCTTTTGAAAAAATGGCATTTAAAATTACAAAAAAAAAACCAAGAACCAAGCACATAAGTTTCATTGTTAAAGAAAATAACGACAATATTTTTATCTATTCTCCATAACAATCGCAACTTTCATTTAAATTTTGACAACATAAGCTATTTGGCTTTTGATGGACTTCTCTGCACCATATCGTCGTGCTCGATGCACGACTCTCGAAATCTTCATCATCATTATCAAGTGACGCGTCAAAAGAGAAGCAATGTTGGTCATTATGGAAATGTTGAAGTGATAATAATTAAGCAATTAGAAATATATTAGTTTATGCAATGATTGAGTGCGTGTCTGTGTGAGCCAAAGAATGAATTTGTTTCCAACAGCAACAATTTGTTACACGAATAAACAATTTATTACACGAGATTTTGAACTATTGGAAAACTATTGGAGAACTATTGAAAAGAACCTTTAGGAGCTAGAGCTTAAGACGCAAAAATATGCAATTGCATCGGCCGGGAATCGAACCCGGGCCGCCCGCGTGGCAGGCGAGCATTCTACCACTGAACCACCGATGCTCACATATCGATGGTTAAGCTAGGTTTTAGGATTTCGATACCAAGTCTGCTTTGAAATATCTCTTAATACTTAAACTCTAAAATATATTTCATTTGACCTTTCATCTCAAGAATTAGTTTAATTAGCTTTAGAGGTTTTAAAATAAATTTAGCAATTTAAAAAATTTTTAGCAAGAATTTTTAATGATTATAATATATATTCCATCTAGCTGAATATGGTATATTCCATCCGTCGTATATGATTTAAACGCTTTTATGCATTTTTTTCTTATGTTTGCATTGAAATCTGTGTCTTTTCTGTGAAAATTCCTTATATTTTATTTTCGTTAAAACGTTAAAACGTTAATAAAAAACTGCTTCAATTCGTTCGTCTATATTTATAAATTTTGCTTTATTATCAGATCAGTATTGATTTATCGAACTGAGTATGTTTGATGATATTTTACAAAATTTGAATTTTGGCCCGGAAAATAAAATATCCTGATTTATAATCTCTCAATGAGTAACTGCATGCAACTTAATATTTTGAATAGGAAGTAACAATAATCTCAAACTTGTTCGAGATGATAACTAAGGAGTGAAAATGCAACTGCCAAGATTTCAGAGATTTTGTAACCAGTTAGAAACCATTAGCCAAGTTTTGTCTTGGCATTAAGCGATTTTCGTGGTGTTATCCTGCAATGTCTGATTGAGTTATATATTATGGAGAAGAACTAAATTAAAGGTACCTTGTTTGTTTTCACACATAATTAGACTGCGTATGATGTAGTATTTTAAAGCAGACTGTGTAAATATTTATTAACTTCTAAGCTTGTCAGAAGTCTCAAGATTATGAAGGTTCGATGTAATTGTAAGTATAATTTTAGGTCGTAAATATTTTGATTAACCAAAAAGGGTGAATATTTATTGCAGTAAAATTACCTTTTTTGATAATAGCGATATTTGCTGAAATTCCGATCTTGGAAAGTTATTCCCAGAGCCCGGGTAGCTCAGTCGGTAGAGCATTGGACTTTTAATCCAAGGGTCCAGGGTTCAAGTCCCTGCTCGGGCGACGACCTCTTTTATAATGTAACAAAAAGTTATGAATTTAATTGTTCATTTAACATGAATAATTTTCACGGAACCATGCTTTGCGGTTCGCGGAAGATGCTATTGGTTGCGCGGAAGAACAAAATTATCTTGAAGGATTTTGTTCTAGCCGACGCGGTACATGGTTTCGCTATATTTTCAGCTTACATACATGACGTTTTGCTTGACGTTGCGTTTCGATGGCGTATATAGTTATTTATGGGGTGAATATACATAATAAAGCAGTTAGTAAAACATAATAGTTTAGTAAAACACAACAGTTAGTTTTTAGTGGAATATTCGCATGTCAAAAAGTATCCGTGCTTTTGACAGTCTTTGCTTAAAAGTAATAGAAAACATTTACGTCGTAAAAATACGAGTAAATGGACGCAATTTGAGTTTGTGGTTATTTACCCGTAAGATGTCTCCCATTTATTGGGCTGTCGGATTACTGTTTATAAACTCAGATCGCATTGATTTTCTGTGATTATTATATCTTTTTTTGTTTTTCAATCTCAACCCACCAAATTGTAGTTCTTTAAGAACCGGAAATTGTTGTCGAAAATGTTTGCTTATATAATTTTATATAGGTTTTCTATCTTCATCTCATTCTTCTTTCTGTCTCACTTGAATTTGAATTGTACAGTTGATTCTGAGCTTTTATACAATTCGTGGGTACTGCAACGATTTCGGGCTTACAAATGCGCAAAAAGATGCGCAAATGCTGCGTAATAAATTGAAATATTTCGGCCAACAGTTGAAAGGCGACTGAAGAAGGCAAGCAATTCGAATGCTATAAAAAGACTACCCCCGATTTCCTAAATCACGTAAATCATTAGCAAGTACGAAATTATTGAAAATCCATAGAAATTTAATGACTTTTAGCGGAGACAATAACCCTGAGGATATTCGAAAGGGAAATTTGAATGCTTCTTAACAGAAGCTATAAACCTTGTATCACAGACAAATAACACACAGATGCAATGCAGGTCAACAAATTTAAACTCCGATTTCACTAGCGACGGAAAAAGTGACGGCAACCAACAAAAAAGCTCTTTCTTCCACTACGGCCTTGCTTATAACCAATAGTGCGAGCTTTGATGGATTGTTATAAGAGCTTTCAGTACTTACTCCGTCAATGGAGGCTATCTTTCTCTTTCACCCTAAAATTTGAGCTACATCGTTCTCTCGCACACGTTCGTACGGAGATCTGAATTTTTTTCACACTCTTCGCTAAAAACTGATCTGATTACGGATCGTAAGGTGTGCACGGACGTAAACAATTTTTGTAAATCTATGCGCCGGTTTGGCACGCTTGCAACCAAGTATTTTTATGCATGCACGATACTATTTCTTTAGCGCTTTTGTGGTTTCTTAAAATCATAAACGCTCTCACGAACTGGGACACCAACAAGGAGCCATGGGGAGTCGAGTAGTAACGTTTGCTTTCATTGATGGGTCTTTTGTGATAGGATACTTTGGAAGATATTTACGCTGATGCGTATGCTGATTTCTTCTGTTTCTAATGCATTAAAGGACGAGTAACAGGTATAGAAAAGTATTTATATTCCTGCTCAAAATAATCTCATGAATCCTTTTAGTAATGCCTGTTCGTCTGTCTGTCTGTGGGAATTACGATTGCATTCTAACGTTGAGAGATATCGACATGAAATTTGGCACGAAAATTTATGGTAATCATAGGCTGTTTGATATTGATAATGGGGTAAATTCGACCATTCTCACGCCTAACTTTAATACGAACCCCCCTAGAGCCCGATTTCTCAGTTTTACTTTCAGACTGAGCCTCAGTCTCAGTCGGGGAGTTTGGTTTTAGGTATTATCACTCCACAAAAATTGGGAACGCCTTTTTTATCTTGTGTTGACTTTTTTGACAAAGGTTGAAGGTGATCGGCGATCAAAATTAATCTAGAGAAGATAAATGTACTCTTAAAAGGCGGGTGTACCGCTCACTAATTATTAAGGTGAGACTATGTGTTTGTATTATGGGTGTAGGATATAAGGTAAGAGGGTGCTTACCTGAGAGCAGCACCTCGCTATATTCCATTCCTTAAGGAATGTAGGATTCATTTAGGATTATGTGAATTCATTAATTTTCATTCAGTTTTAAAATTTTGGTTATAAATTTGTAATAGAACTATATGTTTTTCACTCTCTTTTTGTCAATCTGAAATGTGCGGGTTTCCGTGGTGTAGTGGTTATCACATCTGCCTAACACGCAGAAGGTCCCCGGTTCGAGACCGGGCGGAAACAAGCCGTGTGTGTTTTTTTTGGCTCTTTTGTTTACAAAACATAATAAATATCTGCATATGTGCAACTAACTAAATTAGACAACATCCTTTTGGATTTATGAAACCTCAATTATTAAAAATTATTTTGTTATAATGTTTCAATTCAATTCTACTACGAAATTATTTGTTTTAAAAAGCTTCATCTACGCTAACATCGATTATTTTTACAATACACGCAATAAAAACAACGATAATGATGAAATAAAATAAAAACGATCAATAAATAAATATTTAACCTCGCATAGCTTTAGTAAAAAATATCTGAAACAAAAATGATTCTAGTTATTTCCACACTCTCGTCGATTCAGAATAAAACAAAAGTTTTGCCTTATTGCTGATACTTGTCAGGCAGGACCGGCAACCTTTTAACTTACAGCCAGTGGGGGGTATTAAGATTTACAGCTATTAAGAATTGACAAGTCAAATGCGTAGATTATCAATAACAGGTTCAGCGGAAACATCAAAGCAGACAAAGACTAGAAATAAAAAAAAGAGTATGATGCAAATCATCAATCAGTTTTTCTGACGACTGCTACATATCAAGAGCGATAAGCTTACTTACGTTGAGATGTTGTTTGTGATGGTAACGTCGAGTTAAGGATTAGTTCTCGTGGTTTATCTCAAGTTGTATATATTTATATGTTTTTCTTCTTCTTCACACAGGGACTACTTCTAAACAAATGTATTTTTCAGCTTTCTTGACACCTTCGTCCTCGCTTGACACCTTGTCTCTTCCTAAGGGACAAAGTGGTAAGGAAGGCCTGAGACCATTATATTGTCCTGGGAACATGAAGGAATTAAAGTGGCCTACATACATACCGTACGTAAGATTAACGTACGTTTGCGCCTCGACTGACTGACTGAATCACAGTAATTTATTTATCGGTAGAACTTTGGTTCGTTATCTTAAAATTTTCATTGAAAATTGTTTTAAAATTTATAAATTTTTTTAATTTAAAATTTGATTCTATAAAATAAGGCACTCTTATAAATTAATGTATAAAGATATATTGTCATTATAACCACGAGGTATTTAATTGTTATGCTAAATAGGGTATATATAGAAAGAATACCTTGCTTCTGCTGGAGAGCTCTTCATTACATCGTATGGAAGATCCAAGCTAATAAAAGGATGTTGTACGCCTGCAAATGCTTAATATATATTTGTAGACGACAAAAGAGGAATGAGACACGTTGTTTCCGCCCGGTCTCGAACCGGGGACCTTCTGCGTGTTAGGCAGATGTGATAACCACTACACCACGGAAACGATTGTTTTAATATCGAATCATTACCTCCTGTCCGTTTGATGAATTTTCCTTTTCGTAGCTAAACTGAAAGCATTAAATATATTCTTAATTAGTATGTGTTGTTATTATGTATTGTGTATGGATTGTGTATTAATGTATTAATGTATTGTGTATTAATTTAGTATGTATTGTTTTGACTCTTCGATTTGTGCGCATTCACTGATCTATAGAAATTTTTTACGGCTACAAGTTGTTTGCGAATATTATGTTTAGAGGAGAAAAATTTATATCATGAACTATTTGGTTAGTATTTTTCCGTTAGTTGGAATCAGTTACAGACTGAAATTTTATGTTTGATTCCAAATATTTGCGCCATTTGCTAAAACGCGTGTCATCATTCTACGAATTACAATTGCAGAAATCCCCATCCTCCTCTCCCCACCCCGCCCTTCGGATGGATATAATTTTTAAATTGCATAGACGCACTTGCAGTATCAGCGTAAGTCATATCAAAAATTCATGTCAATTTATGAGATATTTACCGAGATATATAGAGTTGTATATTTATCAGTATTATTTTATGCTAGTGGTCGCCACACAGCCCTAGCTTCCTATAAGGTATATAAATCTCACCGTGGTGAATGCTGTTATTTGTTTATTTTTGCAGGCGCGCGCTGTACAAAATTTCTCTCAACTTCAATTTATTTATTTTTCATATTTTTCTTTAATTAAAGTCGCGCGACCAATCAACTACCTTCGGTGATGAAAATTAACAAAAGCTTCGCAAGACACGTGACCAAATATCTCCTTAGCGAATGTATATTTAAATTGAAAACCAACTTTATTCTAACTGAAAGTAAATTGTTGCCGTCTTGTTGTCTCCGTCGTCTACAGCATACTCCATGGGAAGGCGTTAAAACTTGTAAGAGGGGTGACTTTCTTGAATTCATACTATTGCTAGCAAGTGTACGAAGGGGTGACATATCTCGTGTCGCAGTAGGTTATTTATATCCTTCAAATCGTTTGCCCAAACTATTTTCTGTGTGACCTGGTGAGCACACACGTGACATATTCCATTTCTCGAACAAGTATGAATGTTAGGTTTTTTCCACAGTAATTTTTTTTTCCAAAATTTTGTTTTGGACCAGTTGTAAAATTCATGTAAATTGGGAATATGAATTAATTCCTGTTGAGAGACAGACGCGCGAGATGTTTGAGAATTATACGCAGCTCCTTTTTCAAAATATGTCATCTCCCAATGAATTATTAAATATTTCGAATATTTTAAATGGTAAAGTATGAAAGCTGTACAAATAAAGTCGTTTGAACGATCTGCTGTCAATGGGATGTAAGAAAAACAAAAATTATTTGGAATCCGATTTACTTTTCCTGTTGAGAAATTTAACTATAAGAACTTACAAATTGACATCGTCTTTAGGCAGGGGACGTAGTCAATTTTTAACACTAAGCTGAATAAAGAGGTAAAGAATATATATAAACGACCTATTAAGGACACCGTTCTCATACTATGGTGACTATAGTTAGCAATGCGCCTGTAACTAGAATAGATTATTCGGAAATTTATTTGTAATTTCAAAATTGTTCTATGATTTGTGGAATTGTATTATAGACATTATTATTAGTATTTATTGTATGAAAGGGGTGGGCATGTTTATGTCCGATTTTTTGTTCATGCTCCTGTAACCACGCATTCCGGAACAGACACATGGACACACAGACAGGCGTGCATAAATTGCATCAGGAGGAGATTTTGAGTCAGAATACATATAGTTTTTTAAAGGATGTATCAATTCGAGCGGGTCGATATTGAAGTGGAGTACAATAAGCTGTGTGTGAGGCAATCATAAGAAGTATTAGGCTCACTTATGCGATTATGTATAGAATTTACCATAAATTAATGTATGGAGATTGCCATAAAATAGGTTTAAAGAGCGCAATGTTTGAATTTGATAATAAAGTTTTATCGTTTGGACATGTCGCTTAATGAATGTTGATATGGTTTACTTTACTGATTAGATAGATATAAATGTAGATATACTTGAATAGAGAAGTTCGTTTTAATCTGCCTTTCGTTTTTGTTGTTTTGAAAATACTATATGAAAATACTATATAATTTATATTATTATCACTTGTTAGAATCACGATACAAAGAAAAGTGGGACCGTCGGTTTCCGTGGTGTAGTGGTTATCACATCTGCCTAACACGCAGAAGGTCCCCGGTTCGAGACCGGGCGGAAACAATTGAATGACACTTTTGATTCGTTTTTCTTTATTTAATATTGACAGGTATTGGGTATTATAATTATTTTCTTAACAATTCTATAATCGGTTGCATCTAGGGTTTGGAGCCACATCTGTGTGGTATAATAAATCGGACTGTAAAGGCAATATTTACTAAAGAAGCAGAAGCCACTTAAATTTATAAGGCTGCTTAAAGTTTCATAGTTTTATACATTGTCCCTACTGTTTTGTATGAAAATTGGCCTCATTTTGGCCAAATCAAGAATTTTCCTCAGAAAACGTGTGTATTCCATTATTATTCCGATTTTATTCGAGAAAATTAATTGTTGGAATTTTTTTGATATTATCGGAAGCGACTTATGCTTATATGGAAGGTATCTTAGTTGCTTTCATAACGTTCCAAAAAGTGTTCACATGTTTATTGTCTTGTCTTCGCTGGGTTTGAAATGAAATCATGACCATTTGCAAGATTACTTGCTAACATCATATAAAACAAACACAAGCAGAATACTATCGAATGACTACGAGTGTTTATTACAGTATGTTTATTACAGTTTTATATAAAAAATAGCAAAATACAATTATATCAGTGGATTTTTTGTCAATGCGCTTTATGGTTGTATTAAACCACAATTGTATTAAAGAAATTGTTTCATGTCAATTTTAGATGGAAATATAAATATAGTCTTTTCTTAAAAGAAAAGAATGTCCACATTGAAATCCACGTGTTTGTTCATGTATCTAAAAATTACGAAAAACACGATGCTGTTTCCGCCCGGTCTCGAACCGGGGACCTTCTGCGTGTTAGGCAGATGTGATAACCACTACACCACGGAAACTGACGACTCACGTGCTTCCGCTGGTCAATTTTCGATCTGTATAAATACGAATTGAGGAATTTTCCCCATAGTACAAATATCTATATTCTATTATTTTTTCACTTTTATTCGAATAACATTTGTGCAGCTTTTTGGGATATTAACAGAACCTGCTTCTGTTGGATGGGATAACTTAACCACTTTTATAATATACCGAGAAATGTTCACCTGTTGATTGTCTTGTCTTCACTTGCTTTGTAATCAATTCACGACCATTTGCAAGATTAATTACTAACATCATGTAAATTAAACACATCCGGAGTTAGAAGATGGTATTGCGCGATAATAATTAACAATATCATGAACATGAGCGTAGCAAATGTATTTTCGCGTTAAATCTTCATTAGGTAATATCGCAAAATTCATTGCAATTTAAGATGTCTTGTGTAGCTCTGCAATGCGAAATTAAGCCGAAATAACGGTGCACGAAAAAATAGGCAACATAGTTTTTCTTGTGTTCTTGTTGAAATATGTTTTATAATATGCGAAGGACGAAACGTGAGTTATACAAAGTTATAATTAATTGCAAAATTATACAATTTTTATGAAATTGTTATCGCATTTCAATACAATAATCATCAAAATATTTATTTTAAAATAATAATCATCAGTGACAATTTTTAAGTGACATGTTTTGTCATCCTAAAGTTCTAAATTTGTAGTCGAAAAAGTTATATAAACAAAATTATTTTATTGATTTCCGTGTGAAGCTAGAGGTTAGTTAATTTTATTTAATTAATTAACCGGATATTGTCTGTTTGTAAAAAAGCTATAAAATTAATCTGGTTTTTATATTACACTTAAAATATACGTTTCTTAAAGGTTTGGACACTCTCAATTTAAATCATCTCGTGTTTAACCTCAAAGACTATGCCGTTTATCACGTTTAGCACGTTAGTCAGCCCGATGTTAATGACCGCGACCTTAAGCTTGCTTCGCTATTCACCCTCATGGGAACTTTGTGATGATTTGTTGGGGAAAATGAGGCTAATAAAAGAAATAAAAGTAAGAAATAATATACAATTGTTGCTCTTTACGCCATATATTTCGTTTAAGTCTGTTTTAGTTGCTTTTGTTTACTTTTTTGTAGTGTTTACGAAAAGAGTTTTTTTGATTACTTTTCTTTAAGTACCGATTCTTTTAAGGTGATGATTAAGAAACCCTGTGAAAATGAAGAAGTGAGTAAACGAATTGTTTCCTTAATTTAAATAAAAATTTAAAATAGTACTTAATCGTTCTTTAGTTGTCGAAAGCAGCGCCACTTCTAGTCATTTTTACACTCCCACAGTTTTTTCATCACGACTCCAAAGTGTCGGAGCAATGGCCTCTTCATGAGGAGAGGATACAGGGAAATCTGCTGATGTGACGCAGTGTGATAAATTGTTTTAAAAACCTTGCAAAGAGAAGTAATAGGAAGTTTAGTTGATGCCTCTGTCTCACCCTGTTTTTTTCTATCTTTTACGCTTTTTTCTTGATTATACATTTTTCAGAACTGTATCGCGTCGTGATTATCAAATGGCCAAAATCTAATTCATTAAGCATTCTCTTGACATCCTACGTGGGGAGACTTATAAGGCTTTCTAAATATTTTTCGCTTTCATTTTATTTTTTAGTAAATATATCTTCATTTATCTGATCTCGTAGATGTACCATCACAATTATATAAAACTGTGTATTCAGAACATCCATTAAAATATTTTCGACAAACGGCGAGGAATCTTTTGCTGACATTCATTAAGTTCAATAAATAAATCCAATATTATATTATTCTAAAACTCCTTAAATTAATACGAAGAACATTCATATCTCAAAATGTGATCTAGACATTTTTATTTCTAAATCTTAAAACCAATAATGATTGAATTACGAGACTATCAAGTTTCGTAACAATATTAAAAGCGAAGCTTTTTTAATATTTATCGCGACATTTCAAACAAAGCGATTATTATATTTATAACATTTATTTTATTCGCCATAAACGGTATCAACGGACTGGATTATAGGCATCTTATTTATGTTTTAGCTGTAGTACCAACTTAGTTGTCACCATCTAGATAAACACCATCATCACATTTAACATATTATTTACTATCGTTATAGAGTATGATCTAATGTGTAAGGGTGTGGTGGGTGGCGGGGCTGTGGGAATATGTGTATGGAAGTATTTAACAGAAACTGAGAACTGTAAATTCACTGCCTAAAACACTAAACCGGAAAAATTGATTAGGGCCGTGAAGGGTTCTCGTAAATCGAAGATGGATAAAACTGGATATGTTTACCAAATCTTTTTGAAATTAAACTGTTTTGATTGATTTAGTTAATCATTTAAATTGATTTAGTTAAATTGATTTAGTTAAACTGATTTAGTTAATCATGACTTCTGCCTTTTCTCCCCATCCCCCCTCCTCCAATGCATTGCAGGGCAAAATCGATTTGTTTTGCTTGAAAATCGAGAATTTTATTCGAAGTGCTCTTCAGTCTTCGCATGAAATCCAATGAATGCATAATTAAAATATATTCTGTAAATCAGTTCGATCTCCTTCATTATATTTTTTTTCCTCATTTGAGTTGAGTTGGGTTGACTCGAGGAGTCGAGAGCTATTGGTTATTAATTAGTTGGTGATCTTTGGTTTTTCATTCTTTACGTTTTCATCAAAACTTTTTACCATGAAATGAAACAAGTTATTTTTGCTGTTTTCAACTCTTTTTCTGATTTCTCCTTTTGTTTTCTTTCCATCTGTAATTCGTTCTGCTTCTAGGAAGTTATTTTTGTATTAACATTTTTTCAAAAATAATTTCAAAAAAGTTTTCGAGTTGAAATACCGTGGAAAGATAAACTTTTTCTACTAAAAAAATGCTTGCATTTATTTTTGAATTTGTTGGTGATTTTTGTGATAGATGGTTTACGGATGAAGTAATTTTTCTCTTTGCAGTATTTGTTGAACGGAGCACAATGTATTGAATTGTGAATTTTGCAGTTCACGAACTTTTCACCCTTTTCGCATGATTATTTCCTAATTGAAGTACCGCACACATCCATGACAAATTTCTAATAACGTTTCTCTTTCGAGAGTCTGTTAATCTACAGATTCTAATTAAAAGTTTGGATGAGCCTGTTGTTACGAAAGTGGAATAAATCTATTTCTCATATTGTAAGAGATTTTATTGTTTTACATTTTCAATGAAATGTAATTAATATTAAGCAGAAATTAATAATGAAAACTGTTTCTCAAACATATGTAAAAATATAAAAATATAATTATGATATCATTATAATGAAAATATCATATCTTTATAAAAAATTATTTACTCTTTTGTCTATTTTTTAGTATGCATTTAGTTATACTAACTTTATAATAAAGAGCCCAAATGTGATAGATCGTGGCTTTCATTCAGATGTTCATTCAATTTAAGATACTCTTCTGCGTTTTCAATTTTTGAATATAATCGAAGGTTGTTCTATCATTCTCTGTATCAAACGTTTTATATATAGTAGTTTTCGTCGTTGGCCTATGAACTGCTTATGGGTTGTGCCGATAACAATTCCAGCAAAAGTATTTTTATTTAGCTTTGTTTTCATTTTATACATCAGAACGCCAACTAATGATCCGTGCTTTCAATTTTGGTAGAAGCAAGATATTGATTTTTTAGTATATTATTAATTTGTTTTGTTGTGGTTTTGTTGTTCTTTATAGTCTTTCACTTTCATTAAGTTTATATTAATTATTATTGGACGAGTTTATTATTAATAAATTATTTAGTGTTCAGATCAATCAGCCCTCGTAATGAAGCGTTTAACTTGAAAGCGGATTAAAATATTTTCAATGGAGCGTCAGTTTATTTAAGAATTAGTTTATTTAAGAAATCATTATTCATCTTTTAAAAGAAGCGACTGATATTATATATATGATTTTCATTTGATATGTTCGGTATTTGATGTTGTCTGGTATTGTGTCAATTCCATGTGTGTGACAACACCTCCACAAATCTAAAAAGTTTCATTATATTTTTCAATTTTAAATTCCTGTAAATATTCCTTAATTTGTTTTGCCTTCTTAACAAAAAACTGATCCGGCTGAAAAATAACATTTCTATTTGGAAATATAATTTAAAGCTTGCTCTTCTTACAGTACTTTCAATACTGAAATTTATTCGGAATTCTGTTCCGTATGAGATTTTATACACATACGTCCGTAAAGATTGATCGTGACGTATTATGTAAATAATTTTATTAAGCAACATATTCAGTATTTACGGTGGTTTTTAAATATTGAATATATATAATTTAAAAAAATAATTAAGAAAGACATTCTATCATTATAATCGTACAATACATTCAAAATATGTGACTTTCAATTTTAATATTTCCGGTTAATGACAGCGTTTTTTGTGTTACCTTTTATTTTACAATAACTGTTAACAACAATTTTGTTACCACAATAACATATTTTAGTGACCAATAGATGGGAAAATGAAGGTAATACTGTGTATTCAGTAAGTTATAAATAAAATTGTGAATATATTTCTTCTTTGAATCTTTCGAATTTTTAAGAAATACTCCGTAATTCATTTTTCCCATCGCTTTGCAATGAAATTTATACATTGAATGATTATTGAATGATACGTATCTTTTGTCATTCATTCAGTCTTAATTTAACGGCTGTGATATAAATTGTTTGTGATATTGAATTAAAACGAAGAGCAAGTCAAATTAAAAACATGATGATTAAGTTTGGTCAATAAAAGAATTCATGCACAATTTATATTCACGCAAAATATATTCATACAAATTATCAAGGATTCAAATGGCGACAGAAAATGAGTAATTAATTGAGAATATATAACATTCTAAGCACGTTATGTCCAAGAAGTAGTAAATGAAGTCGTAAAGTAAATATCGTAGCAATTGTTTATTAATTTTTCTCTTTTGGTTTTAAATGTTAGATTTAATAGAAAAAAGAATAAGAAAAATAAAAAAATAAAAATAAAAAATAAAAAAAAATACTTTTGTCATAAGAGAAATTAAATGGAAAGGAAAACTAAAATGAAATATGCGTATGTTGTGGATGACGTTGGTAGTACCAAAACAAATTGAACGCCTTAAGAACTTGCGACACTTAAAGACAAAAAGTGTTCATTATGTAATACTTCCTACTTGCTGTTTACTTGCACAAATATTTCAACTCGATTGGGCAGTTTTCTGCCCAATATATATAATAAATATTGATTTTCGAAATAAATTTTAATAACTCTAATATATTTTGCAATCTCTATAGCTAATCTTTTGTATTAGCCAATGTTGTTTCTAATTGTTGTCGTTGTAGGAGTGAAAGGAAATGTAATATAGAAAGTGCAGAAAACTGAAAGTATTTTTGAATGCTATACAATATTACCTTCCTTTTCACTCTTTGAAGACTCTTTATATTAATTTAAAAGACTAAAATAAACAACATTAACCGCAGCTGTTTATTGCTGCTTCGAAGAGTGTGATCCTTTATTGAAGAATTTTGAGGAAATGTTCTTAAAAATTCCCAAACAAATGGAAACGAATTGTAAAATGTGTTTTCGGCTTCTCATTTGCTACTGGACTTGCCTGTACCGCACCCATTATTGCCCTCGGATTTTTGTTTGTTGAATAACACACAAATAACAATTTATTATGTTTAATCCGTCTCGCCTCTTTCTAAATTAAATTAAATTATAAGCAATTATTATAATTATAAAAACACAATATATATAATATCACAATAAATCATTAAGGTTAAATTGATATAAAAACTATTTGAATTATTGCCTCAAAGCGACCAGCATCGAACCGCTAATAGATTTAATACAACAATATTATTGTTGAACCGTTGGCAACCACATTGAAAGTCGAAACGGTCAAAATTCTTCTTCAACATTGACTATTGTTTAATGCGCACGAACAACTTTCACTCTATGGCGGTGGGCGTGGGGGAGGTAACAAAGGGAAAGAAACAGCAGCAGCTCTCTGACATTTTGGTAAATGTTTATTTACTTTTTCATTCCTCATCATTTTCATTACTTTTCGATTTTGTCTTCCGTGTCGAGGGTTCGTGTGTATGAATTGGTTACGGTTTTGGCACTGGCGCCACGTGCCTGGCAGTGACCGGCCATGACGTGATGAAGACGCGTCATTGAAATTTGTAGAAGGAGACGAAAGCCTTTCATGATGCACTTACTGCAATAAAGAAAGAAAAAATTGAAAGTAGAAATGCAGAATTTATGTGCAATATATTGTGCAATTTTATTGTGCAAACACTGTTGTGATCGACAATATTTAAAATGGCAATTGAATTGAACAGATCTCTTTTTTTAAAAATTAGGTTAATTGAAATCTTCTTTTCATGTATTTTTCAAGCGACAGTGGGATAAAAGCAATTCGTTCTTCAATTGACAGCGACGGTGGTGATGGTTTTTAGAAAACCTAGAATTTAAAACTAAAATGTCGAATTAATTTTAAAATTCGACTTTATGTTTTTATTAGCTTTAAAGTGTTTTATTTATAGCGCAATTTAAAATTTAATTTTCTCTTATACAGAGAGAATTTATACAATTAAATTTCAACGTTTTATTATCAGCAATTGTCAGTCGAGACCTATACAATCATTTATATAATATTTCAACACTTTATAATCAACAATTTAATCAGTATAATGACAAATTGGCATCTGCACTTATCAAAGACATATTTTAAGAACTTATGGGGAGGGTACAGATTACGTTAAGTGGTCGAACAGCATTTCAGCAGATGTGATAGTATAATAAAATCGACTCAAGAGTGATATCATGCAATCGCTGATGATTTGATATGATTAGGGGTGAATCAGGAGAATAAAGAGCAGTCGAGGAAGGAACGAGAAAAAGTTAATTTGATTGTCACATTTTTCCAAATCGAAGTATTGGTGAGGATGATGAGCCAAAGAGGTTTATTGAAGAATTAACATCGGAATAACAATGAAGGAAAGGAGAGAGAAGATAAGCCAAATTTTCGTTTAAATGTAGACTGGATAGTAAAATACTAATATTAAAATTGAAAACAAAAACAACATTATTATTTAGGTATGCATCCGCTTTTGAATGAATATGACTGAAGTATTGATTCTACTGGGAAAGAATTAATCTACGGTGGGTATTCTCACTAGAGAGAAAGATATAAATTGTATCAGCACCAATTTAATTTTAGAGATAGTCAGTTAAAACCTAAACCCGAGATCGATGGGGCCTACAGTTTTATAATCGGCAATACTAAAATATACAGTCATATTAAGACCATGTCTTGGTAACAAAAGTCAGTGAAAAACATATGATATATAGCACTCATACACGATTACGTAAACAACAAGTTATTGCATTCTGTTTGCTCTTCATGTTGTCTCTGCTGCTGAAATATACCATCGGTATTCGAGGTGCTGAAGAATGGTCGTATGTTCGTCTCCCGATTGACACCCGATAAGTCCGTCAAAGTATGATTCGCTTCACTGTGCGAGGTAAATAACGTAGTCGCGAACTGCTTCAAATTTTGTTTGATTATTATCGTCGCCGTAAACCAACGTATGGCCACGAAGCAGCTGGCCATAGAATGTAGAAGTTTGGTACTTAGGACTATTCTCATTTAGTTATGGTGCAATTGAATGTGTCATAAAGATATTTTTCTTGTATGGCTTCTTTTTTGCGGCTAGGAGTACAAATTTTATGTTTTGCATTTTAGACTAGTTAGTACGTCCGAGACTGCATCCCCGACTTTATAGATAACTGTGAAAGGATTAGGCGTATCACCCCCTATAACAAAATGACCGTATGATCAAACTATATGATCAATTGGATTTAATATATTACTTTTGTCGGGCAAGGTCATATGTTGGATGCATTTGATTTTTTTATTCTGGAATAAATTTGTAATAATTGTGAATTTTAGAATAACTTTTAGACGCCATGAATTCTGATCTTTTAAATAAAATTACAATAATTACGAGCTGTTTCATTATGATTATGATTTAACCTTGAGTTATTATATAGCACTTTCAAATAGTGGTCTTTGACAAAACGTAATTGTTTCCGCCCGGTCTCGAACCGGGGACCTTCCGCGTGTTAGGCGGATGTGATAACCACTACACCACGGAAACACATGAGGTGAAAACCGAGGACGGTTTCTGTTCCACAAAATTGAAAAAAATTGGTTAATAAACATTTAAAAGCGACGGTTCGTTACAAAATGCATACGAAGTTAATTTTCAGGAAATCTGATGCACGCATAACCACTTATTATGGCTAACTAGTTATAACCAAAGTGGCAGGCTAAGAACTGTATGCTATAGCGATACAAGCAACAGCATATCAGTCGAAGCTTTCAATTTTATATGGTTAGCGGTTTTTGAGTTATAGGCAATATTTTACAAAACCCTCAAAAGAACCCTCAAGGATGTAATTTTGCCACAAATGAATGTTCAAGTGGTACTAAATAAATTGTTTGTTTAGCATATTGCTATAAATTTCCTCTTATTTCCCGCTTAGAAATTTTAGATAAGTTTCGTCGTAATTTATAACAAAAATGGCGGTGTGAGGGAGGATTAGCAGTCAAGGCTGTTCTCGCTTATTTCACTTTGATATCCCTTAATGAATTACATTCTCACTTACAAACGATGTGTCTCGATATCAAGAAAAAATGTGATATGATAGGATTTATTAGTTTGCGATATAATTAATGTTACTTTCGCTTCGTTCGATATTAATTGTCAAAGCATATAACAAATTTTTATGGCTATCGTAAAAAGACAGTAATTTTTTATATAAAAATAACGTATAATTATTATTAATATATTGAGTAGAATTATTATAAAAATAATGACCAAAATTAGATTAACTTTTCGATTTTTTCTTACTGAAAGTCTATTCCTTACTTACATTTATTACACTTAGTGTATTAAAAATTTATATGTAATACTATCACAAATTACCAGGATTCATTAGCGTGATATTTTGCCATTATTTATTACAAGTGTGTTTGAAACTAATCTCCATAAATTTTTCGATGTATTTTTGGGGGGAAAAGTTAATTCAATTTTCATATTTTTATAACAAAACACTTTTAATCTCAATTTCTTGTATCGAAAATTTTTGAAGGCACTTTTGGCGTCACAATGCCGTCAGAGGGGAAAAGAAGAAAAAGGAAGAAAGTGAAAAAATAAGGTTTCATTTATTTTCAAAACTGCCAAAAAATTTTTTTCTGTTTTAATTTGAGTTCCGAATTTGTTCGTTGAGATTTATTATTCAATGATCTGAATACGTAAGTATTTTTCTACTTCTTCTTACTCCTTATCCATAACCATTCCACATCCGAAATTATCTTAAAACGTGTAAGTAGGAGTCGAATCTCAATCGTCACCATGACCTGCAATGTCAATGTCGTTGCTCGAGTCATATCGGAAGCGGTGGCATTTTCATTCAGCCATTACCCGCCCCATATTGTTGATGTCACCATCTCGATAATGCCGCTTTCCTATCCGTTGTGGACTACCCCTCCCCCGCCCACCGCAAACACGAGTGTGATATTTCCGTGTTTACATTTACACATTCGTACGATATTCCCACGTCTCACTGCTCGGCACTGTCGTTTGCCCGGTTGTAAAGTTTTCATTGAGAAAATTGCGATTTTTTCAGAATTCAAAAAACTGGTGAAAAAACTTCCTTCGATATCTAAAATTTGATGCCGTCGATCTGTCTGTCTGTTGTATTCTATTGTATATATTCTACATATTTTTTACATTTCCTTCTTCTTCTTTTTTTGCTTTTTTTTATTGACATTTGTGGCGCGGCGCGTCTGTTACGGACGTGCGCAAAAACCTCTTCATATCAGAGTTTTTTCAACAAAACAAAGCAAAGATTTCGATTTACTGAAGGCTGTTTTTAATAGTCATGATATTGTTTGTTGCCGTTATTCTTCTTTTTCTTCTTCTTCATTGTTTATTTTATTTATTTAATTTTTTTTTTTGGGCTCATGATTTTTTTTTGTTTTAGGAGAGAAATGAAAGTTTTAATGAATTTCTTTAGAATGAAGAACAAAAATGATGAGTAAGAAAGGAATATTTGTAAATTTATAATAAAATTCTTAATATCTCTTAAATACAAGAAAATATCTGAAAAAAGGAAAACAGTTTAACAGCTTTTGTAACTTTGGAGAAAATTTAGTATTGGAAGATGCGAAGTTTTAAAGTTTGATTTTATTTCGACGAATTGTAAAAATGAGTAAAAAATATTACGAGCAAATATAAGCGTGATGTTATTTGTATCTTTAATTAAACAAAAGGAGAGGAAGTAATTCCTTTTGTAATGAAAATGTTCAAGAAAAGTAAACACCTAAATAAAGTCTAGGATGTATCGCTATCTGCTCGGAAACAAAAGACCTCTTCCACCTCTTCCAACGTCTGTGATAATTTTCTATTGCAATTTTCATTTGAAGTCTCGTTATGAAATGCATATCTGGAAAACCCGAGGTGGAGTGTGCTAAAAATGTGACCTGGCGACGTCATTAAAAATTTGAAGCTATCATTTTTGTCGTCATCAGTTCTTTGTTTCTTATCTTTTCCACACCAAACGTTCTGAAGACATCAACAAAAAATAATCAATTACATTGTGATTCATCGAAACGAAATACTTGCCATTCTACCGTTGGTAACAGATAGAATTGCCTTAGCAGTCTGGGAAAATCATCTCGGTGTCCGAAACTATTTTCACAAATACAAAGTAAACAAAAAACAACAACAGTATTGTTGGAATATTATGTTAGGCGGTGGGTGGGTCAATTTGTGATAATTTTCAGTTTATGTTACGTAATTTGAACAAACTAGTGAAGAGAGATAAAAAGGTGGGGAGGATGGAGGAAAGTTTGTTGAATGAAATTCAATGGAATTGCTAGAGTACAGTGGAGCAAAATTCCAGAAGATCTTATCAAAACTTAAAAGAGGAATAATTCGTTTTCGATAATATTAAAGATCCGTGCGATGATTTCTCTGAAATTAATTTAAAATTTATTTTTATTGAATTCAATTTTAAAAAAATATATAAAATAAAAAAATTAAAAAAATAAAAATTAAATTTTTCGTAATGCTAAATATCGAAGAGTTTGAAAATCCTTCGTACTTCTCACATTCCTGAATTCGATTAGAAGACAATCGATGAAGGCTGGAAGGGAAGGAAAGGAAGTGACGGGAAAATTATAGAATCATGACCCGTTAATTCACATATCTCGGGTTTCTGGCCTTTGTTCTAGAAAACAGATCTAATCAACTTAAAAAAGTTCTTATCTTTTAACAATATCTTAATATTTCGAATCCATATAAATCGTATATTTCTGCCAAACCTTATCTTTAGAATACGTTACAACTTTAGAATACTTTACATCTTTAGAATAATTTACATCTTTAGAAGACTTTATCTCACAAATTTTCAATTCTTTCAGATCGAGATTTCTTTTAACAATTTCATTTCTAGTACGATTTTTTCGTGGGGATTTCACAATGGATTTCGTGAATATAGTCCTTAAAAAATAATTCACTACACACGCCTAAACACCATGCCCTAGAGGAACTTTTGCCCCTAAACGCTCTGCTCATACAAACATAAATTACTTATAATAATAATTTTTACAACAATAACAACTACGACAACAACATAAGCAACAACAACAGCAGCAACAACGTCAGCAGCAACGAAAAAATTCTAATATTAAGAATCTCTTCTCGCCTCTTAGTAGACGCCACTAAAATGTCTGACTAAACTAAAAAAAATCCGTTTGAAAGAAATACGATGCTATTGTTGTTGGCGTTGTTTTTGTTTTGGTAGAATGAAGGCTGCGCTGTTCAGACGCGCATGTCTCACACAGATAAGTCTGCCAAATGATACTTGTGCGTTTGTTGCTGTTGTTGTTGTTGTTTTAAGAAGGTAAAATGATAGCGATTGTTATAACGGCGGTTGTTGTTGCTCTTGTCATTGTTGTTGTTCTCACTGTTTATGTTGCTAATGATGATTGTGTGTGGCTGGTGATGATAGCCCTCTTCTATGCTTTCATACGACGAAGTAACGACGAAAAAAAAATAGAATATCGAAGCGAAAGTGTTTCGGGTCCTTTGGAGAATAATTTTAAAGGAGAAGCGAGGGCATTTTAGCTATAAATACAAAGGATACTGCAGGATACGGTTTAAATCACAAACGTTGGTTTCAACAGACAAGTCTAGGTAGTGCCTCTCGAGTGAAAACGGAATAAAAAAAAAATCTAAAAGTAAAACCAAATTCGAATCAAAAGACGCGCACATACAAACGCACGATTACGTTATATAAAATAAAATTTGTTTAGAAAGTGAAAAAAATCATTTTATCGCGTGTTTTAAAGTGTCTTTTTCTTAAATAAAGTGGACGTTTTCCAAAACAAAGTTACGGCTTTTCGAAGTAAGTATTACTTGTTTCAATGTATTGGACAAATGCGGTAAACAATGCTAATAAATGTGTGAGTCTTTTAAGCGGGGCAAAGTAGAAAATGGATTAACTGCTAGAAACTGTGACGAAAAAAATTATTTAAAATTTGTTACGTCTTTTAGAAAGACGTTTTATGAATAATCTTCGAGAAACACTCCGTCGAATAATGTGTGGAAATGTGGGCACACATTTATTATATTTTGTGTAAATTAAAATCAGAAACTAATTAGGATTTGTTAAATTCGAATACGATTAGAATTATTAAATTAATTGCGATTTATTAAATCCTTTTATTTTTGAATAATTTTTAAATTATTTTAAAAAGGCAGTGTGTAATAATTAATAAATGAAAGGTCGTTTAAAAAGTTTAACAAATCTGACAAAAAGAAAGTTATATCCAAGAGATGTGCAAAACTGAAAATATCTTGATTTAAAACAAAGACTATTTTATAATAACAAGATTAAAAATATTTCCTTTTACGTTTTAATTCTTCTTAATAACTGCTCTAACTTAGATTGTTAATAAGTGTTAGAACTCTGTCTATAAACCATTTAGTACTTATTATAAGGACAACTTTTTTAGAATATTGTATATTTCGAATATTTAGTTTATTTCGAATTTCTGTTTTATATATATTAGATTATATTTTAAATAAATTCCTTAAAAAATCTATATATGTTTTATCACGACGCTGCTTCGTAAATTTAAATAGATTCATGATTATCCCAGGATCCTTTACATGTATTTATTGCAGGGTTAAACAATGTAATATTGACGTAATTTTTGGCATATTGCCATGCAGACGTAGTGACTCCGTTACGGAGTAGCACATAAAGTAATTGTGGACACTAGAAAAGAATATGTAGCCAATATCACGTGGAGGGGGGGGGGAAAGGAAAGGTCGGCTTGAATGGCTAGAACCTGCGGGTATGAGAGTTAGAGAGTAATATGTGAGTCCTTTAAAATGGTAAGAGCTTTGGTGGCTACTGGTTGTGAGGGTGCTTAGTACGTTATGGACCATGATTGCCAGGGTATTCTTTGGCAAATTTTTTTATACAAAATAAATTAACGTTTTTTAACTGATAGTAATATTACATTAGAACACAAATCATATCAAAAACCATATCAGTTAATATTAGATAAGCTCTTGAGATATATAATTGACAGATATATTTAAGAAATTAACAAAACATTAAAAGCGTTTGAGAAACCTTATTAGTATATCATTCGGAAATTAGAGTATTAGTAATTATTTTTAATCTGTATCTGATACCTTCGTACCGCTTATGTTATATCACTTATCCTCTTCGTAAAACAGCGATGGCTTATTATTGAGACGGTGCAAAAATTAAAATAAGTTTTCAGTACAAAATATGCTTTCAATTTCAACTGAAAAATTCGTATTAATCTTCTTCTTCTTTCCCTCTCAATGGGTTTTTCACAGACAATCATCAAAAAGGATTTAAATCGATTTAAAGTCAACGAATTCATTCATTCATTCATCGTGTTGTTAAATCTTGTTCTTCACCGATAAGTTCGAAAAACAACAAAAACAAATGGCAGCTTTGGGAAAAATGTACTCTATTGCAGTGTGTGTGGGTCTATGGCTAACTGTGTTGTTGCTGTTGCAGCCTTGCGAAAGCCGTTATTTGCCGACAAGGTCACACGGCGACGAATTGGAAAAATTACGTGAACTTATGCTGCAGGTAAGAGAATTGATCAATTAATTATTGAGAAATTATCAATAAATCTCGAAAACTTAAAGAGCATAATCGTTTTGTTTTCAAAATAAAAAATCACACCCAATAGAGACGTATGCTGCAGAAATTATTCCATTACATGATTCGTTCTCATTCTCTTTTTGAATTCTTGCCATCTCATTTTCTCGTGGTTATAGAGATATTGAACATTGTGAAGTATACGGAGCAGTAAGCAAGATAATGCAAATTAAGCAAGCTTCGTACGAGTATTAACATTTTTACATGCGTTAGCTGCATATCTTTGTCGTGTAAAACTTGTTAACAATTTCATAAGCAGTAGCAGTTGTTGTTGCTGTTTTTTTTTCTAACTAAAATATTTTGAAAATATTTTGGTTTTTTGTCTTCCAACATTTTTCCTTCGGCAGACACGTTTTTATTATTCAATTATTCAAAAAAGCCGTTTCTTCTGTTTTTCGGCAATTGTTGTTCGTGTGTTATTTCGGTGTCGTTCGGAGCCTTTAGGCATGAAATTTCATATTTTTACAAAACTAATTTTCATGCCTTCAAAAATTGCTTGCAGTTTCAAAGTGCGTGTAATTGATTATTTCCTTAATATATTGGTCTCATTATGTTGTTGTTGTTGTTTTCTTTCGGTGCTTCTTCTTCTCTCTGGTTGGTATTGTGTAACATTTTAATGATGAGTTCAATTAGACTTAATGCAATTTCTTTTTCTGCTTATTCACGGTGCTTGCTTCTTGACGATAATGAAGTTGTTTTAATCTCTTTCTTTGGGTGGTTGACGATTGGAACAGCTTGATAGTAAATCATTAATGTTTGAAGTAGAATATCCGGTTCTTTGGGAAAATTTCAAATTGTTTTTAGATTTCTAAATAACGGTTATTTCTTATTTTCAGAGTTTGAAAATCTTTAAGGAATTCAAAAAAATGTTAGCGATTGTCGATGACTTTACATAAAATTAAATAATTTTATTGTCATATGCTGTTTATGTATTTGTAAATTATTTTGAGGACGGAAGCGAGGGTTTGGGATAAACTACATGCCGTAGGCTTTTATTTCATTAATGAGTTTATTTTTAGCAATTTCATTTGCGGTTTGGATTAATTAAAATTTTGTTTCGGGCTGTGGAAATTGATTGTTGATTGTTGTGCATTAGGCCCAAGTGCTCTAAACCTGCAAATATTTTTTTGGTTTGTTATGCAATAATTTCCTTCCAGTGGATGTAATTTATAATGTATTTTATTACTTGAAGAGGTAACAACCTAAATAATTTATTTATTTGCTGCTCGTGGTAGAGAACTGCACAAAACATCCTGAGGACCGATAATATTTTGGGGTCTTAGAAAATATTCAGCAATCGTCTAATGTGCTTGATTCTAATTTTTAATCAGGTGGCGCATATCGAGAGCTCCATTGGAGATATTGCCACATGCGTTTATGACAATCACGTCTTGATCCGAAATCATTTTACGTAGTAATGGTTTTGTGGGGTCCTCTAACTGTTAGACCAATTATCATTATAATGGTTAATTTTTAAGAGAAATATTAAAAAATTACTTGATAAAATCAGTATGTAATGTGGAAGAGTGGCATATTTTGGAATCTGAAATTAATTGTAAAATGACATTTTTAATGATTTAATCGAGATATATTTCTAGTGGCTTTCCTGGAGATGAGACCTAGTTCTTATGGGTTGACTGTGACTTACTGTAAAAAAAACTCATAAATATCATTTGCTCAAAAATTGCTTTACGTTATGATTTTATTTTACATATTTTATTTTTAATGAATCTCTCTCATTTCATATTTCTTTCAAAATACTTTCAAACCTCTCGCCAGATTTTATATAGCTCAAATCCTACCACTCTATTCATTATTTACAATCCAAATATATTTCGCCAGAAGATTTATTTTTATATTATTCACTCTTTGTGAGAATGCCGCGTAACAATCGACTTTAAGTAGAAAACAAAAAGACCTATAAGAGGCGAAAGCAACAGCCAATAACTAAATTAATTTGTTTTTTTCTCATGTACGAGAAGTAGATCCAAGGCATAAAAGTGAGAAAAATAACTTACGAAAAATTATTTCCATTCATTTATTATCAATTTGTTTTTCTAGTCTCGACTTCATAAAACATAAAAGTTTAAATAATTTCCTTTCAATTACTCACGATATCGCATAAAATCAATCAATCATTAATTTTTTACTTTGATTTGATAGCGTTATGGTAGATTTTTAAAGACTTTGGAAGTCGTTATTAACGTGTAAAACAAATGGCTTTGCATGTAAGAAGAAGCACAATCGCACACGGGAATGAGCTGCATTCATTAGTTACTTTGGCACGCTATGGATACTTGGTCACATAAATTAAAGCGCAAAGAAAACTACTTGCAGGTGGCGATGTTTAAAATTAATAGAAATTTTGTTTATTGTTCCAATCAGTTAATATATTTAGTAAGGTCAAGATGTAATATATCTGACTTTAAATTATTTGATCTTCTAAAGAATATCTAAGGACTGGGTTTTCTTTGAAATCAATAGGGGATACACTATTTTTATGAGTTCGAAGAATAATTTTTGGGAAATCATCTACTGTATGGATAGTATATGTATATAAAATATGAGAGTCTTGAACTGATAACCTTGGGGACTAAAATTATACTTAGGAATATGAAATTTCACCTCGGTCTCTGTTGGGTTTGAATAAAAATGGGTTGTAAAAGTTATTTGAGGGTTTTTTGTTTGTACTCGGTTTTCGTCTCATTGATCTGCAACAATCATAAACGACCAAATATTTATTTGTGGTGACGAATAATGGTTGAACCTTATGTGTGTATGCAGGTGAATCGTCGAAATAATTGCAATAAGGTTTTTTATTTCAGTTACAGCGCTAGGTTTTGAAAATTAGTCGTTGGAAGTTGTTACGCACTTTTCAAGCAATTAATACCTAAAGAATGGAACAACAATATTAGATACAATATCATTCTTATACAAAGAGTAGAAAATATTGTAATTTCGGATAATTTCGATATTAAAATTTCAACAAATATTTGACAAATTCATTTGCAAAAATACAAAATAGCATAAGGTGAAAAATAGTGTAGAGCACAAAGAGTTCGTCCGTGCGGATTAATACGCGCTTAATTTAATATTACACCCAACTCTTTTTTTACACGGTAGATGCGTTCCTTAGAAAAGCGTGCTAAAAAAATCGTGTAAAAAAATACACGCGACATATGGTAAATTTGGGGATATGTTCCACAAATTTAAAAATCGTGTAAGACGAAAAAACTAAACTATTTTTCTATGAAAAACGTGCAAAAGAAATAAAAATGAAATTCATATTACATATGTATTTATAAAACAAAAATAATTAAGTTTTATTCAAAAAAAAAAATAAAATTAGTGTATATTGAAAATTCAATTCATTAGTACAAAACATATAAAACTTCAAATTGAAATTAAGAATAGAAATCAATTTTGCAACTATTTATCGCTGCCTTAGTCAGATATGTCTAGCACAACTAATACAACTAAAGAAACTTTAATTTGGACATTAACTTTCAAAACCTTACTAAAATTATTTACACATCACGTCCTGCGAGTAGAACGCTTTAACGCAATACTGAATAACGAAATGCTGCGTTCAAGTCGAAGTACAACGAGCTAAAGAAAAAAGCGATAATAAAATTTGGGTATCCCCGTAAGTAAACAAGCCATGAAGTAGAAAGCCTCGTCCGCTTTCGCCTTTACCAAAGTTCATCCTCTCACAGTCGAACTTAAACTTAGAATTGGAAGTTGAAAATGTAAAAAGGGACTTTGTTTCTTATATATACCGGTTACGGTATTCCCCCTATTTTATTTTGTTGCTGTATAGATAGGTTACTGTAAAACACTGCCAAAATTAGAATAAAAAAAATTTTTAGAGATTCGTGCTAGGACAAAAAATTCGTGTAAAAAAGTATATTTATTCTTATTGGTGAACCGCGTTATTTTAAAATCGTGTAAAAAAATACCGTGTAAAAAAAGAATTGGGTGTACTTTCAAAAGATAAAATGTATTCATGAAGAAATTTCCAATTTACGCTTAAATAATGCCAAACTAACAACAATAGTAAGCCTAATAATGATTACTTCATCGTGCTTTTGTTTAATGAACAAAAGACTTCATTCAATTGTTCGTTGGTTCACTAAAATAATATTTTGGTGATTTTTTGCAGCTATTACAATTATTACTAGTATATTTTACTGATTTCATCGTGATTGTTGCTAAGTAAAATTTAGTGAAGTATTATCTTTACTTTGCCTTACGTCGATTTTGATAATTAATTATTTGGCTCCGTTAATAATATTAATAAAACTAATATTAATAATGTTTCGCCTAAATTGATGAGGATTGAAAAGATTCTTTAAAAATATATAAAATTACGTTTAATTCAAATTATCTTTAAAAAGATATAAAAATAATGTATGGATGTAAACAGCAGGGCAAACGGGTGGGGGTGTTGGGTGAAAAACAAATCTGTGCCAGTAGTTTACAAAGGCAAATTGTGCGTCGCTTAAAAACATAAAACACATTTTACCCGACTAGGGGCCATTTAGTATCGATTTGATATAACGAAAGAAGAACTGCCAGGATTTATTTCTTATTTCACTTAAGATGGCAATCAAGTTGCGAATTTCTGGATAAGTGAAAGCTCTAAATTCGACCCTCTTAACCTTAGCAACAAATGTTAGGTTGAAAAAAACTACTTTGTCTGAACAACGCTTCAAAATATATTTCTCATAAAATAAAATTTAAATTAAAATAAAACCGTTTAATAATTCGAAGATATTCCGACTTCGATTCAATATTTACTCGAACGGGATGAATTAGAAAGATGAGGTAAGCTTGATGTCAGATTTGATCGACTCGACGGCGTCAGCAAGTGAAAGGCTTGGCAAATGATCTATGGTTTCATAATAAAACTAATGCCATGCCAAAGCTTTACCCATTAATCTGTCAAAAATATCATCTCCTTTCGAACAACATGATGAAAGTGATTGAATGATCGACACATGTTAAAGCGAGACGAACAAGAGACGAAGCCAAGGGAATTGAAAGGCTTTAATCGAGTTTTGGCAAGCGGGCATTATTAAGTAACAGTTTAAGCAAATTTTAATTTGCGAAGTGGCTCGCTCGAAGTGATACAGATACATCTGAAGTCTAATCATTACTATTTACTACATTATTATTTACTTTACCTTTCCCTCGTTTTTAAACATTTTCACACAGAAAACAGTTTCTTCTAAATTAAAAGATAATTCCACAAATTTGATAACATTCTTTGTTTTAGATTTTGGAATCCAGCAATGAGGACTCACAACGGCCACCAAATGAAGCCAACGGCAATAGTGGGCTACAACGTTCGTCTTGGTCAAATAAATTAAGCCCAATGGATGCCGTGGACGCATCACGAAAATATGGTTATGGACCACGTTCCGTTTACGATGGCCCACGCTTTTATTAAGTCTATAAAAACGGAAGGAAAACAGCGAAACTAACGAAGAACCATGGATATACTGACGGCACAAAATGACTAATCCACCTTCATGGAAATGGGTTACACATAATGATAGTCTTTAACTACTTAAGTAATCAATTATATTTTAATTAACTATTAGTCAAATATTAATTCATGTGCAATTGTTTGTTGTAAAGAAGTTCCTACAAATCAGTATTCACAATATTCACGACTCAATACGATTCTGATGGAAATAGAACAAAATACTCAATTTTGAGATTATGTATTGTTAAATTAATAATAATCAAAATGATTTGAGTATTGAAGATTTTGAAAGATTTTCTGATGAAATTTCTGATGAGTTTTAATGGATAGAAAAATATGTAATATATCGATACGTCCTGTATCCTATTATCCTTTTTATAGTCCTTGTTAAGTATATTTGTTTAATGTCTAATCCAATAAAATTCTGTATCAAGATTTGAAAGTACTTTCGGAGTCTGCGTGCATTTTAAATTTAAAGTTAGAAAACATATTTATACTTTCTTAAACAGAAACGTTATTTTTTGGTTTTAATCATTATTTTCACTTTTATAATATAAGATATAAATTCAAAAAAAACCCCATCAGAGTATCTACAATTTTTGTATAACTTTTAGAGAGGTGTGAAAAAACTTAATTCTATTGAAACTTGAGCTTCTTTTTATCCTAATTAGGATTTTCTGCAACAGAAAAATATTCCTCTCTTTTTGTTTCGGCGTCAACTCATACATTAATTTCTGAAATTAATGACAAGTTTGGAAAGAGTTTTGATAATGGATTTAATGGCAGCGAAAATTTTCATAAAGAACTTGTCTCTCGGATTTTTTGGCGATAATGAATTACACTATCGTTTCGGTGAAATTTGATCTCATATTTTGTGTGTATGTATACTTCTCTTTATTTTCCTGCGTATGTTCACACAAATTCGTAAATGTACTTCTCTATTGCTTCTTGGAATATATCAGATATCACAAGATTTACTTTCCTGTGTAGGAGTCCATATCTATTAGTTATTTTTGCTTCATTTCTTGTTTGTTTTTAGGAATATTGAAAAGCTCTTAATAGATTTATTTGTAATACAATAGAAGTTCTATAAGAATATTATTAAACAAAACAACATTATTTATCTTTGCTATTATTTATCGGTTCAGTCCACATCCTCCCATGGGACACCAAGGACAGTGTGTCTTTTATTAAGAAGATAGTATTAATGTCTGTAACTAATATATGTCATAATATATCACTACTACTCACTTTTTCTTTGTCAACTACTGAACTTGATTCTCTTTTTTTATGACGTCAACAACGTAATATAATCATACATGTAATAGTTAACTTCGGTAAGAGCGGCAATGCCGGTTAATTTTGGAATGAGCTAAAGTTCGAGCTTATCCATACACTCGTCTTAGAAACTTCTTAAAAGTCTTAGAAATTTCTTTATGAGGAAAATATATCTTCGTTATGATGAGAAGTAGAAACGCTAAACCTTTATATGCTTTTCTTATAAATATCAATATTAAACCATTGATTCATTATTGCGGCCACATTTAATGCATTACTAGTAAAGGAAATGTAGAGGATAAAATTGAGGACAAAAGAAAAGACCTAAAAAATGCGTAAAAGTTAAAAGATTACTTACTTAATTAATTAAAACAAATACAATCAAGACAGCATGAAATCGCTTGTGGTTTCGCGTAAAATTAATTTTTTCAAATTTAAATAAAAGAAAATAAAAAATGAAACGATTTTCACATTAATCAGCATTGGATAATGATTAATTTGTTTATTTATTTATTATCTATTTGCAGTTTCGATTTGTTAAATGATTCAATAGAGCATTTCACTATTTTTTTGCTTGTTCGATTTCTTTTTCTTCTTTTATTAGTTTTTCGTTATTAATTTAAAACATTAAATTTTCTCTGCTGGATTTCTAAATATTACAAAATCAGTAATGGGAAGTAATGCTCAAATAATTCAATTAGATACACGTGTGTGTATGTGTGAGTGTGTGCGTTGTGTATGCAAAGTAGAAAAAATTGTTAATTATTTTAGCCAATTCAAAATCAAAGTAACAAAAACTATACCAGCATCAACTTTTAGTAATTTGCCGAAAATTACTAAAAGAAATTTACAAAACAAAAAATATGCTGTATCTACAAATAGCCTTAATTAGCCGGTTTCAATCTTTTAATTCCGTAATTGCTTCTCACTGCAATCTCAGAGACTTCCCTCTTTCTCTCGTTCCTTGGATCTCACTTTTGCTCCGTCAATCTTTATCTATCTTATTATTATTATTAAAACCTCTCATAGGTATTTTGCAAACTCGTTCAAAACGGTTCGATAGATAGTGATTTTAAACCATCTTCAATTGATTTCACTGCATTCGCAAGTGTATTTAAATGGCAAACGAATCCAGATGTACTCTTGATATTTCTGTTTGTAAACATCTGTCTGGATAGAGATATGCATAATTATAAATATTCGTGAAAGAAAAAAAAACTCGTAACAAGAATGCAAATGAGCGAACATTAATTTTGTGACTGAAAACTGTTGGTCGGATAAGAAATAAGTGCCTGGATATGATATGCATTGAAAAAAAATTTGTAAATAGGAAGTCCAAAAAGTAGTTAAGAAGTTGTTCTGGAACGATATTTTTTCCAAAATCCGCGAGGTATGTCTTATCGACATTATAGTATAGTACTTGTAAATTTTTGGTTGTAATCAAATTGGAATAATTAGGTAGAAATATGAGTTGAAGAGACACAGTCATGCAGAGAGAGATATTGGAGTTGGTTAGAGAGATATAGATGGTAAATAAATTTTCACTCGTTATCTTCTAAACTAATATTTTTTATTGGAATTCTTTATTTTTTGGTGATCTTTATTTTTATTTGTTTTTAAATAAAGAAAGACTATAGATAGATTTTCGTAATAGGCAATATGACCGATATATTAAATACGAATCCACTAATATCTTCTATATACTGTCTTGTTTTTTGACCTTATGACGCGATATAAAACTATCTCCGGCATCAGGAAATCATATATCGAACAAAAAGACAAAACGAAAAGACCTATAAGAGGCGAAAGCAACAGCCAATAACTAAAATAATTTGTTTTTTTTTCTCATGTACGAGAAATAGATCAAAGGCATAAAAGTGAGAAAAATAACTCACCAAAAATTATTTATTTTTACAATTTAATGAATATTTTTATCTTTTTCCATTCATTTATTATCAATTTGTTTTTCTAGTCTCGACTTTATAAAACATAAAAGTTTAAATAATTTCCTTTCAATTACTCACGATATCGTAATATATACGATATAAAATCAATCAATCATTAATTTTTTACGTTGATTTGATAGCGTTATGATAGATTTTTAAAGACTTTGGAAGTCGTTATTAAAGTGTAAAACAAATGGCTTTGCATGTAAGAAGAAGCACAATCGCACACGGGAATGAGCTGCATTCATTAGCTATTTGTTGGCACGCTATGGATACTTGGTCACATAAATTAAAGCGCTAAGAAAACTACTTGCAGGTGGCGATGTTTAAAATTAATAGAAATTTTGTTTATTGTTCCAATCAGTTAATATATTTAGTAAGGTCAAGATGTAATATATCTGACTTTAAATTATTTGAGCTTCTAAAGAATATCTAAGGACTGGGTTTTCTTTGAAATCAATAGGGGATACACTATTTTTATGAGTTCGAAGAATAATTTTTGGGAAATCATCTACTGTATGGATAGTATATGTATATAAAATATGAGAGTCTTGAACTGATAACCTTGGGGACTAAAATTATACTTAGAAATATGAAATTTTTATTTGTTTTTAAATAAAGAAAGACTATAGATAGATTTTCGTAATAGACAATATGACCGATATATTAAATACGAATCCACTAATATCTTCTATATATTGTCTTGTTTTTTGACCTTATGACGCGATATAAAACTATCTCCGGCATCAGGAAATCATATATCGAAGGTTTTTCAATTTATAATGTAAAAGCTTTCATTTAGAGCAAAAAATAAAACTAGCTCGTGAAACTAGTTCTTCCTTCGACATCCGGTACGAGGAGGAAGTATTATCAAAATGCGTAAATTTCAAGCGCACGCGCTGCAACTTACCAAATGGATTGTCCGGATTGTAATCGTCTGTACCGATCGCATATAATGATTTAGTATTGTCCCAATTTGAAATATTTGTATTGGTTTGTTTATATTGCTCGTTATGTGGTCCGATAAAAGTCACCGAATCCTGCTGGTCGATTGACGCAAAGAGAAATCAACGCGAATAGAAAATTAATAAAGAAACTACAAAACCAGCTAAAAATGTGTTAAATCCAGATTTGTAACCGCACTAATGAATGATAATAATGATAGTAACGATCATTAACATCAAGGCCCAACAAAGAAGATCACATGAATTGAAAGAAAATTGGATGGACACAGTGTTGTAACAGTTTTATTGATCGTTAGCAATAACAAAGCTATTGCTGTTACGGCATTCACTGTTGTTACGATTGGTGCTTGTGTGAAGAGCGTTATCAAAATCAGAAGTTTTTTAATCAGCACTAAAGAAAAATATCGTCTCATTACCAAATCAGTAAGAGACAATATTGAATACGGAAACATTCAGTCAATAAAGGAACGCAAATAGGGGAAAAGGTCTTGCGATATTTTTTGCAATACACTTGAATCATCTGTGGTCACGAATTAACGTCACCGGATTTCATCACTAGAGCACTCAAGAATGATGCAAGGAAACAACTTGAAAGAGATCGTGTAAAAAGGACTGATTAAGTCGATCAGCTTCGCAACAAAATATATATAATTGCCAAAGAAACCACAACGAAGATCGCTAAAGCTCGATTTGGTACCAACTAGTGCTACTGATGATCAGCAAGACTTTAAATGAAAGAGACGAAAATTGAAAGAAAAAACATATTTCTTTACGACATTAACAATAACATTATGTTGACAGTTTTTTTTAACCATCACCAATAGATCCTCGATAAATATATCATCCCGAAAAGGAACGCTAAAAGACTACGTAATATCCTCTTAATAATCCATTCTGAAGAACGCATTTATTGATGATCATGCGTTGATCGTTAACGGCTGACGGCTTGTTGAATTTTTCCTCATTCTAATTGGACTTCATTGCGAGCATTAGCTCATGCAACAAATTCGCTTAAACATGCTATTGAAACAATCACTGAGAGCTAAACATCGTTAATATTCAGCTTCATCGTTCACAGACGACTAACTCTATTGGATCATTCAACCGGTTGATTTCAGATCGCGGTCGGTGGAAAACTTGACCAATTTCGATCATCGGCTGAAGACCAAACATGACTATTACAAATAAATCTAGTTCAAAGCGAGCGAATGCATTTGAAATTGCTGGTTTTGTAGCAAGATCATTATCATCATCATGAACATTGGCGGCAGCAGTCAATAGTGACGACAACATCGGTATTAGAGTATGTTTTTGGCAAATATTTTATAACAGACCAAGCGAGGCAGTTCAATGTTCGTTAATTAAACTGATTTTCTTTTGTTTATTGCTTTTGTGATACCTTTAGTAATATTTATTTTTGCTAATTTAGGGATGCTGCGATGCTGTTTGTAAGGAAGTTAGTTAACGTTTAAAAATATTATCTCACTTTTGGTAGCTTGATTATCCTTGATTATCCTTAAGATATTGGCAGAGGCGAATAAGAAACTGTTTCCTTGACAGTGAAATGATTGTATGCATTGATTATTTGAAATCTCTTTGATCTTGTGATAGACGTGAATCCTGAGATAAGTAGAAATAATTGAGTGCAGCGATTATTTATGAATAAAAGTACAAAATTCGATTAAAAAAATATTCCTCGGAACTCACGCTTTTTTCAGTTATTTTTCAAAAAGCAAATAGGTTTGCTTGTAATTTTGGCTGTTAAATTCTATAAATGATTTATTATGGCTTTTGTTGTTGTTGGTATTATACTGTCTAATTAATTTCTTTTAGTATTGAAGTGATCATCGAAACCTGATTAGAACCATTATAGTATACGCTTATTATCGCCTCGCTAGGTAAACTTTAAGATTATTCCTGTAATTTATCAGAATATTAATGGCATTCAAATTAACTTAACTGAATGTGATTAACACGATTTTAAAAATATTGCATCAAAGCCCATAAAACGACAATGATTATCATACCAAAAAATGAAAACCATGAGTGATGATGATGATCGGCATTTTCGCCACCAGCGTCGTCTTTGCAGCTCTAATTGATGAACATTTTTGTGATGCGATGAACGCAATGTTGTGACGAAATGATTATTTAGGCCATCTGGTGGTTAATCCGATAACAATAAACCAGAAGAAATTTTTAAAGAAGCATCTCAAACCAACAATATCGTCAATGGATGCGATTGTAAATTTCAAATTCAGCAACAGCTGGTGATCGCATTAATGATCATTACATATTATTCATATGCAAATGAGACTGAAAAGAAAATAAATAAAAGAAGGAGAATTTGCAGACTGCTTTAAAATGTAATAATTTTAAAAAAAGAATAAAAAGCAAAATCGAATTAAATTTAGTAAGTGAGAGAATGTGAGTGTGGGCATGTGTGTGTATCTGCGTGAGTGTATGTATGTGCGACAGTAGTGAACAAGAGTAAAAGTAAGTTTATCCAGACAAAGGGAAAGGAGTATGCATGAAGATGATAATGATGGAGACAATGACGCTTACGATCATGATTAGCGTAATTATGATGAAGAGGCAAAAAAACTAAGAAGAAGAGAATTGAATTGAAACTGAAAGTGAGCTCAAGCCAACAAAAGTAATAGTTACAGCAAAAAGTTACAACAACGTTAGCAAAACCAACAACCACACTGCCAATAATCGCCTGGCTTAACGGTATACGATAAGCGAGCAAGTAAACTGAAACGATCCGGACTCCGAGAGCCTTTGGTGCGCCTATAAAAGAAACAATTGGCAGTGGTTTACTACCAGAAAGACGTTTCGTGTTTACCAGTGAGCAGGTTGCGTGCGACGTTATAATTCGTAAGAGGTTTTTCTGTTAAATCGCAAGATTTAACCTCGGAAATAATAAACGATACAATTAAAAGATGAAGAATTTTTGTGCGGCACGTGAAGTAAGAAGAAGAAAAATTATAGAACTAAATGAAAATCAGAAAAAATTTATTTAATTTTAAATTTAAATTTAAAAATCAGAAAAATAACACATTTGTTTTCTACGTACAATTTATTGAAACAAAGTGCTGCGGTTTTTGTTGGCAATCTATTGCAAGATTTCCTAATATCCAAAATCCTTCCCTCCTTCTTTAGGTTTTGTTGGCTTTGGTGTGCATGGTCGTTATTGTTGCGGCACGTCCTGAACCACCACGCGACAGCTACAGCGCACCGCAGCCTCCTAGTGGGAATTATGGTGCTCCAGCTCCCGTCTATGGAGCGCCACAGCAGCCACCAGTCATACATAAACACGTTTACGTGCATGTACCACCGCCGGAGCCCGAATATCAAATACCAAGGTGAGTGAGGGGGTTGGGGGAAGGCGGCGGCGTATTCACTAGCTATTTAAGTGGGATAGATCGATTAGTTGTCGTTACCTTGGATTATGATCAAATTCATGTTTAAAAAGCAAGAGGGAATATTTCCCCCCTTCAGTTGTAAAATTCTATTTGTTTTTTTTTCTGACCAGCAGGATAAGACTTCTTGGTTATGTTGGTGTGACATCTTCATTGATGTTAAATTAATTGTAATGCATAAAATTAAGATTACGAAGTGTAGAAGTCATTAACCATTCCTTAATCATGTTTGTCGCCTATTTTGGTCAGGACATACTTTATCTGCTTCCTTATCAGGGTTACGGAATTCGCGTTGATATTGATCATTGCGTTCCTGCTTGCGCGGCGTGCACTTTACGGGAACCTTTTTGGTTTATTATTTAGTTGTTTAGTTATTTTTGTTCGAGTTTTGTTAGGATATGTGCGCGCGTGTATGTGCCGTTATTCAATATTATTATGGAAAGAAAATCATCGATAATACGTTGAGGCAAACTTAATCATCCCAATAATCATCACGATGAACATAAACTAAAATTGATATTGATTGCTTTTTTATGAGTAATTTTATGGATTGCACTGGTTTGATGATGGAATGCTGACCATACGGCGATAAAACATGATCATTTTTTGAGGTTCAACAATTACTTGAGGTAGTAAATAGTTGATTGCCAGTAATGGATATCAATTGAAATATTAAAAATATTAAAAATATCTAATGGACAAACACCATGTAAAAATATACAGCAAAGACTGTGAAATGAATTCAGTGAAATGAATTATTTATAAGAATTTCTTTCGTTAAATCATATTAAAAAATAATTATTTATTTTATAACTGACGATCGAAGTTCAGAGATTTTGTCTAGCCTCAGATTTCAATGCAATTGGAATTATTAATAAATTAATAGTACATATTGTACAATTTTAAAAGAAGCAAGCCTTCTAGTACTTTTGGCATGATCGTACCAAGCCTTAGCGTCAGTCAATCTGCTTCAATATATTCTATAAATGCTTCTGTCTTATTGAAAAACAAATAATAGTAATAATAATCACAATAAATACTTAATATAGAATCACGCGATCAACTCAGTAAACCTTCAATTACTTCGCTTATGCTCTACATTTAATAATGGTACTCGTTTCCAACTATCTTCTATACTGTTTACTCCTAATACAAAACTAAAAAACTTCGAATACTCCTAAACAGACGATAATTTACAAAATTAACAAATATCTTCTTTAGCAAACATTTTTTTTGCAACAATAATAACAAATTCAATTTCGCATATTTTTCTATTTCTTCATCTCAGAAACTTATACAAATGGATTTTTGTGTTGCATTTCATCATTACTAATCGTCAGTTTTAGTATCCAGTGCGCTAATACTCATTGCATTAACTCCCCGCATTTACCTCCGGTAGTCAATTAATTCATACCAATTGCAATGGCGCGATGACGAATTCATTGATTTCGCTTTGCAAATATGTATGCAATTCATTGCTTGCACCGGACTCCATCCGACTAATTCGACTCATCAACTTTGAATTCTTGATATTTTGCTCTTTTATATTTTTACATTTTTTGTGTATTATTCGCGAAATAATCTTCAGTGTCGATTACCGATCGATGCAACATCGAACAAAAACGATGTGCATTGAACTCAGTTGGTGCGATTAGACGCACACAATTTGTATGCGACGCAAATGTGATTTAGTAGAATAGAGTAATTCGTATGTTTTTGGATGTTTGTTAATACTGATCATTTCTCTATCAGGTGTGATTGTTGTTGTTGTTGCTTTTTAATGAAGTCGTACCTTAAAAGAACGTTATGAAGGGAAGTGTACAGGAATGTAAATCTTCTGTGTTTTGCAAGGTGTTTTAGTGTAATGTCTTAGGTTTGAGTCTATACTATTGAGTCTATACTAAAGCGTTGCTAATGAGAATTAATTCATTCAAATTCTACATAAGAAGCAAAAAGTTAATGATTGCAATAATTAATAATTTCATAAAAAACACAATCAATTTCTTGCTTTTGAATGATTTTTGCGGCAGTTGTTCTAACTTGTCTTTAGCGAAGGAAAGAACAAAAATATTTGTAAAAAATAATTGTAAAAAAACATGATTATGATATAAACGTCTTGAAATTCCCGGTAATGTAATATCAATAAATTTCCAGTAATTTGAAGAAGTTTGGCTCCTTAATTCCGATATATGTCTATTATAGAACCAACATTTTTAATACCTACGCGTACCTTTCAAAAGGTAAATGCTCCTTGAAACGTCTCAAAATGTTATTTGAAATACTTTCTTCGATACGAACCACCTCTGACAATCCGTAGTAAACAACCGAGCAATCAGTAATAAATATTTTAATATTTGTGTAACGCTTGGAATAACGTTAATTATCCGCATTTAGCACATTAATTAGCATTAGCATATCATGTTTTGCACCAAAGCACTATAAGTTACATCTTGAAGTTGGGCGGGATCGGGTCATTTTTCATTTCATGAAAAGCTTGTCTTCAGTTTTTTTATCTGTTAGTTTGTCGTTTGTTTGGTATCTTTCGTTTACGAATGCTGGTAGTGATCGTTATGATGCTCCTAATGTAATATTATTACGTAACAGATAGTCGTATTATCATCGTAATCACTCTTTCTTTCTCTCTTTCACTCTTTCTATCTCTCTTTCTTTCTCTCTTTCTTTCTATTTGCGAATAATGCGACTACCATTTGATTAAATTTTCACTTTTATTCAGTTCGTAGCGCTTTAATTGCGGCATTAGTTTCAGTTGATGATTCTATACATTTTGAAAGCAATGTAATCTTAATTCTGGATTGTTTGCGGCGAGAGCCATGACTACGTTCACCCGTAGTTATTTTGTTTAAGTTATTTTTCTTGCTATTTCTTTATGAAGACGAAGGTGGAAGGAGGCGGCAGGTGGTGCGGCAGGAGCATTATAAAATCGTATGTTTCGCGTTTTGAGACAAACTTTCGGTCGACAAACTGGTGGAAGTTACAAATCATAATCGCGTTCCGCCGTCGTGCACCTGGAAGGAAGATTGTTTAGCAACACGAACAGTTAGCGGTACAGTGGTGAATGGCCCAAAACGGTATTAATATCGCACCGAAATAGCTCTTAGTATTACAAAAACAACCATCCATCTCTTCCTGGTCTAAAAAACGTGGCGATTTTTTGCTTAAGTTCGTAAATTAAATTGAAAGGTTTAAAAGAAAGTGTTTGAAATTGCTCCAAAGAATACCAACAACAACAACCACCCAGAAAGTGGTCTTGGTTTGGTGGGCGTTAAAATATGAAAAACAAGAAGATGAAAAAGAGTTGCAAATTTAGAAAAAAAAATTACTAAAGCGTGTTGATTAGCATCGGTTGCGAAAGAAATGGCGCAATAAAGCAGATTAAGAAAGCGAGAGGACAAATAAGAAGAATAAAAGCCGCAGGTTGGTGATATTTGAGCCGATGATGATGATACTGCTGACGATGATTATGATATCGCTAGTGCCGCAAATGGGGAGTGCGCTTCGAGGAAAGAGATGAAAGTGTTAATTTAATTGACGGTGCATTTTCCATTTTTCATCAGAATTAATTACTATAATTATTGTTAATATTTTAATATTCATTTCATGGCATCTGCTGAACGTAATTCAAAATGTTAAACATACTTTTCCAGCTCGAAAAAAATGGGTCAAATGAAATTATTTTATTTAAATAAGGAGACAAAGAAATAATTATGGGAATTTTTTCTATAAAACATTCATGATAATCCGCGTGGTAATAATATAAAATTATATAATTAATTTAATGGTGTTGAAAAGCTGCGATAATTTGATGACGCTTTAGCTTGTGGTGATAATTTCAGCGAATTAAAGATCGAATGACTGACTGAATTTTCATCAAAAAAATTTGTAATAAAACATTGTTAATTATTTAATTAATCTAAAATTAATATTTGCAAATATTCTTCCTCTTTCTTTTGTTCTTTTTTCTCTTTCCTTTTTCTCTTTCATAGAAAACCGCTTTATGTGCCTCCGCCGCAGAAGCACTATAAGATCGTTTTCATTAAAGCGCCGTCACCGCCAGCGCCCACCGCGCCAATTATTCCGCAATTCCCACAAAACGAGGAGAAAACATTGGTGTATGTGTTGGTGAAAAAACCCGACGAGCAGCCCGATATTATTATTCCAACTCCAGCCCCGACTCAACCCAGCAAACCCGAAGTTTATTTCATTCGTTATAAGACCCAAAAAGAGGAGACTGGCCCATATCCGAACAGTATTGCCTCGCCACCATCAAGTGATTATGGCGCACCAGCACCAGCAGGTCCGGCTTTACCACCAAGCTCTTCATACGGAGTGCCTTCGCATTAAGTCCCAAACCTTCAATCATCCCATTGTATGATCTATTAAACCTAGAATTGACCTGGAATCAATCTTAAAAATTTAGTTTAAATTAAATAATTTTAGGGATCTCTAAAAAATGCATTCTAGATGCCCTATAGAGATACGTCTATTTCTCTTTTCCAGATTCTTATATCGTCACGATATTACACACTTATATATATTTGCCAATATAAAAATAATTTTGTCTGCTGTTTAAAACGGTTACAATTTTACTATTAGTTGTTTCTTTGTTGCGTAAGAGTTCGATAAAGGCCTTTCGTGAAAAACCCACACATTCTTTGGCCTTTTGTGTCGAGCTGCTTGTGTTCATATACAATTATTTTAACTTTTATAAACGCGTTGTTATTTTTAAAAGCCTTTTAGTTTTAGTGTATTCATATTCGCTTTACGTCCTCTTCAACTCTTTCCTTCCTTCTCCATTTTGTACAATATTTTCACTTTATATTTAATTATTTTCTTTCTTGATATTTCACTTTTATCATTTGTAGATATTTAATTATAAGGTTTTTCTTGTAAAATGTATTAAAAATAAATCACGAGATCTTTTATTTTTGAGAAAAATTCATGACGTGTCTTATCTTTTGGGAAAATGTTGAAAAAGGAGGTCTGGGGGTTCCTTGGGTTGATTCGACTGCAAAACATGTTCGGTGTTTTCAGAAAGAATGGAATTAGTAGCAAAATTTGGACATAAAATTAATTTGAAGTTAAGGAAAGTAAGAATATATTTCTGTGACTAAGAAAATGTTTTTAAAATGGTTGATAATATTTTGTTCTTCATTTTAACGCTTGCAAGGAGAAGCAATAAAATTTGATAGTTTCCGTGACAGTGTTCGTAATTGTTTTCGAACGTTTCGAACGTTCTTTTTCATGCTTTTAAAAAAATGTTGCCGATAATTTTCTGAGCGAAGGCAATTTAAAGTTCGCGATTACATTACAGTGCACTATTTTCACCCTTTTCAGAGCTCTTCTTTTTATGATGATAATGATGATAATAAGCTGAGTAAGTTATACCCTTGCGGCGATGGAATGATAATAATAGCCTCTTGTTTAATTCATCGTCTGGATTAGTTATTACACCGAATGTGTCGTAAAATTAATAATACTTCTATTAAGTGATATTTCTGCTGGTTATTGCTACTGCTGCCGTTTCTTCCCTTCTTGTTGCTGCTAAGTTTAATAACACCTACTGTGGAATGATTTTATCAGATATGGAAGCTTTACTCCTTGAGCAAAGAGTAAGCCAAACAACATTAATGGTTAAAAAAACAATAGCGCGTATGCATGATTTTAGCATTAATAACACTTGCCACATCTTTTAATGGTATGTCTTAATCGAGACGGGTTAACAAAACAACTTCAATCAAGAATATTAACCAATATTAACATTTCAGAACACGCACACATGCAAACACATCAACGCAATAACAATAACGACAAATATTCAGGATAGTTCACAGAACGTTACGGAGTATATAAAATGAGTGTAAAAACTTGCACCGACACCTGCACATTTTACAACACGAAAGAATGTGTTTGTTTGTTTTTGGTGATCACATACTTGTATATACACATGTTTGTGGTGGTGGCGGTGGTATATTTTGCAGTTATTTTTTACCAACACATTCTTATCAACTGCTGTTGCTTCCTCTTATACCTTTACACCCTGTTAACCTACTGAAAAAACCCTTGCCAAAACAAAACCAACAATTGCGGGTTTACTTTCAAAATGAATTCCGTACATGGCTATAAAGTCGAGTTAAGAGCTTCCATAAAAGCAGTTGCTAAAGTTAATAACGTTGCCGATAGAGCGATGTCAATGCTGCCGGTGTCTCGATCTGTAGGCGTGATATTACAAGGCTAAAGTGTAATAATTGTATTGCTTGGCTGCTCTTTATGCATAAAATCCAACGAAAGATAGCAATAATTACACTTAACTAAATAAAAAAGAAGAAGCATCAGATATGATCCTGCAATTAAGTGTAGGAAGGATGCCGGCGTAAAACTAATTTAATTTAAGTTCTTCTGGGCAAAAGGTTTTCAAAGCAAGAGGAGAAACATAATGGGGTAAAAGAGAAAACTGAGAGAAAAAATAACTTAAATAATATCAGAAAGATTTAAGAAGGACGCAAACCAAATTGAAACAAAGAATAAAAGGATAAGAATCGAGTTCTTTATTCGAGCTGGGAGAAAACGAATTTAAAAGTATAAACTACGATTCGTCTAAATTATAAACTATTTTAGGCTTCTCTTTTTCCATTGAAGTCTGATAGTGAGAAAGGCTTGGAAACTGCTAAAGATTGTGCTGGAATATTTAATCGATGATTACTCCAAATGTTATTGCAAATGGACTTTTTTTATTAGCGCGTGATAGGCGGTCAAAATTCGTAATTTTATTAATAAAAATCGGATTCAGAGTAAATAATTATTCCATGAAAAATCAGTGGTATATAAATATAATAAACAAATTTGTAGGTAATTGTCATGCTTAAGGTTGTTGTTATGGTTATTTCATTCAAGTTATTATCACCCCAGTGATATCACGCTGCTGGCAGTAATGAGATTTTAACTCTGTCTGCAGATTCTTTGAAATGCGCATTGATCGAATAACGTAAGTAAACGTCCCTTTAATTAACACCTTGTAGTCTAGTAGCTCGCTTAATGTGTCGTCATAACTACGAATATATTATTCTTGCATCGGAGAATTAAATAAAATGCATTTATTTAGTTTGTTCAGTCGAAAGAACTGATTTATCGAATGAATGTAGATGGACTTTAGATACTGCGGATCGTTAAACTAGCATAACGACGTAAAAGTAGCCATAGTTCCACCTTAGCTCATTTATATGTCCACTTTTTTTAAGAGCGTCTGTTGATGTTAATTTGTTATCGTTCGTCTGAGAACGTTGTGATGATGAAAAAATTCCGAGATTAGGATAATAATGAATGCAAGAAAAAATAAATTAAAAACGGGTTTACAGAATTGATTGCCTGATATGATTATAATTATATAGTGATTACCAAGAAAATAACAATAATCTCAGTAATTTAAAGAAATATATCCTAGCCATTTTCTACGGCAGTACTTCAGCTCGTTCTCCTGTCATGTGATTTTCTTTAAAATTGTAATTTTGACACCTCGCGAATTTCCTCTAGAAATGTTGAAAGTGAACTATACATGCGGATATATTCAGATCAGGTATCAGAAATGGGCGTGGTGTTCCATTTATTGTGTAAAAAATAGGAGCTGAGGTTTTATCAAGTATTTATTTATTCAAATTACAAACACATTGCAGTAATTAAGAAAATGGTTACTTTAACATCTTAAAAATAAAGAAATAAGAAAAGGAAAGCATACTTTTAGGCACTTCTGCGATTTCAACGCACGAAAATATATTTCCTCTTCCGAAAATGATATTCATCGCCAATGAGATACAAAATTAAATAAAAAGCAAAAAGAGTCCACAGGCGCAGAGGCGTCATAACCTTTTCTCGTCGCAATTTTTCTTTTCATTCCTTCTTATTTTCACCTTTCAAGTGAAAGAGATTTTTATAGTGAAGCTTGTGCATTATTATAATTTAATAAATTTGAGTGCATCCTAGAATATTACCGAAGTAGTTTTATGCAAAAGCAACAAAACAAAAATGATGACACAGCACCTAGCTTCTCTACAAGGACAGCTATGCCTGGGATAAAATATTCAAGATTGCATCCTTAATGAGTTTCGAGGATCCGTAACTTTAACAGAGAGTTCTAACAGTCTGTCAGGTGTCTTTTTTCGTTGTTTCATTTCCTATACATTACTTATTCAAGTACATGTCTGATGTGCTCAATTATAGTTTCCCGATTTCGACCATCGTGACAAAATTTTGTTGATGCGCAGCTGCTTTAGTTGTTGTTGCTGTGTTTGTTGATCAGTCGGTGATGTTCGGATTGCGATGACGTGTGATTTCGACGATGATGAAATCGTAAATTTGTTTCAAAACTTTTTTGCAATTAATTTACTTTATCTAAATTTACATATCTCAAAAATTTTTTCGATCAACGTTGAGGCGCGTGAGTGAGAAAGAGAGGAATTATAGGAAGAAAGTGGATTTATTATGGTGTTAATGATTGCAATAAAACTAGCAGGTTTAAAGCTGGAGCAGGAGCTGATTTACGATAGCACTAAATCGTCGAATTTATCGCTCATACAGCAACGTGGTGGCTAGACTTGATGGCAACCCTAATGATAAAAGTTATTTACATACAAGTTGGTGTTTGTTGACAATAATTAATGACATTGTAATACAGAATATTATGTTTATGATGAATCATAAATTTTTATCATGATAAATGTTTTTATGATGAATCATAAAATTTTGCCATAAATATATTTTCCCTGAATTTAAATATTTTCGCATGTAAAAACAACTAAATTGTAATTCGATGCGAATGAATGTAGAAATTCTAGCACCAAATAAATGATTTTTAGAAGAATTTTAATGCCATTGAATGGTGTCATTCCATCGTGCCCTTTCAAGATGATTTATTACATGAAAACTCCTTTCACGAATAAAAACATTTCTGAAGAAATTCACACAAGCATTATTTAAGATATGACATCTTCTTATTCGTAAATCCTGCAAGTTGTTCGCGTTTGCTATCGTCTGTTACCGCAATATAAATGTGTTATGGCAACCCTGTCCAAGAGTTCCCTTAGGTCAAAATGTAAATATGACGAAAAGGTTGGTATGGTATATAAGAATGAAGAAGAAGATGAAGGTGAACTCAACCAAGCGGAGAAATCTGAAGGGGCAGCTACGGGTAGTGAAAATACCAGGGATAGATTTTTTATAAGCGCTTCACTGTCTTTGGGGTTGTGACAAATGGTCTAACAAATCGCATGATTTCTAATCGTCGGAGTTTTATTACGGTTTGAATAAAAGGACTAAAAGAGGATGAACGAGGAATGAGGAAATCACGAGGAATGTCAGCGGAGGATTTGAAAGGAGTAAAAGTAAGAAAGCGGACTGAATGGGATATCTAAAGACTTGAAGTTTCATTGTTAAATTTTTTCGCATATTTAGAAAAATCTTATACATTTATTCCACCGTGCGTGCATTATAAATAAGTAAACAATTATGAATTGATCAAATCAATTCAATTGGCCCTGCTTGTTACATTGCCGATATTTTTACAATTGCTTCAAAATTGAGGCACATTCAACTTAGCGCACGGCGAAATAAAGATCATGTTCAATTGACTTGAATTGCTAGGAGAAAATCAGTGACGACGGGTCATTAACAAATGAATCAGCCGTGCATTAGTCGCCTGTTTGTATTCGGACAAATGATTGAAGTCGTCAGACATGAATGGACCAAAGTATAGATAGAATAATAGATTGATCAAAGAATGTGCAATCAGACGAAGGGTGATGCACTCGGTTCAGCGACTGAAGTGGTCGGTGAGTTATTAAAAAGAATTGATTATTTTGTGCAATGAATGCAAATCGTTTGCTTTAAGTAATGCATAAATGCCCCAATTGAGATAGACTTTTATGATTTTACTTTGAAATAATGAATGAATAAAGGAATGACGCATTTAAAAGTATTCAATCAAAATTGAAGCGCAAATTGTTGGTTGATAAGTTGGTGAACATTTACTAAATAATCTAATGGTTCTTGAGTATTTTCATACTTTTCAGAATCTATTTGGGAAGCAGTCACGAACCTTTGGGGATACTGACGCCCTACACGAACACATGCCATTCATTTAAAATCGAAAGTTTCTATCGTCCATTATGATTCATCCCTTTAAATCACTATCGATATAACTCGATAAAACATCATTGTTATTTCTCTCATAAAATATATCTCATATTTCCTTTTTAAATATATTGACCCCTTGGAATGTTATTTTGCTGAATTTACTTAAGACTGCTCTAGCAAGGAAATTAATTATGATCGATTATTTTATAAATTCAATAAATTCTGTTTAAATTATAGGTAGAATTAAATTTCATGCGGAAAATATTTATCACTTTAATGACATTATTTTTGTTGAACGCAGTCATTCATGACAAGAGTGGAAAACAAATAAATTCTATTGAATTGAAGACAATTTTGAAATGACTAGAAAAATAACAGGATGTTAACCGAAGAAGCGGATCGGTCATTAAAAAGGTAGGATGTGTCCACGCGGAAAAGCCATCAATTAAAATTGTGTGAGCAAAACAGCGACTAAGAGTAATAGCGTGCCAGGGAAGCTCTTTCTATATTTTATTTCTTCCACTTTCTTCGAAGTCTCTCATTTCATTCTATCTACACTCGCCAGTTTCTTTTGTGTTTTCCTAAGAAATTTTAGAATAATCTCAGCGTGTTTACTTCAATGGCCACAAAAAGGTACTTCTAATATCCGTGGATGTCCATTTTATTATCCTTTGATTGCATTTCTATCTTGCACTTTTTCCATTATGTTAGAATTTTTTTTTAATTTTTTTGCGCTTACTTAACGTTGATCCGAATCGCTTCAATGCAAGGATTTAGTAGTTTGTGTTTTTGCTTTTGTAAATCGTTCTATAACTCTCAAGGATTTGACAGGGGAAAAAGCTTTGTTGACGATTAGATTTTTATAGAACAATTTGCAGACATAAATATTAAAAAAAATTATAGGCGCTGTCAACCCACCCCCTTATTATTCCAGGAAATGGATACAAATTTACTAACTGTAATTTGTAAGAAATCGTTGATATCTGCAATTCTGGACACATAGTTATAAAAGAAATGGGAATGCGATGTTTATTAAATTCGACCATATAGCACACTAAATTATTTATTTATTTTCTTGGATACATTTAAAATTTCCTGGAATCCCGCAATTGAAAGAGATTGTGTCTGACGGTGTGCCAACGTGTGAATGACTGAATATGGTGCCAAATAAATTCCAGATGCATTACTAAGTATTTTAAAAGCTTTCTCAATTATACATTTTCTTGCTCAGCTTTTAATCTATTTTTATAGTATTGCATAAAAACAATCAAAATTTCAGTTTCAGTCATCACAAAATGGAGTCGACGGAGAGTTTTAGTAACCAGTTATCCTTCTTTGTTCTCTTGACTCCATTGAAAGGTCATGTGGTTTTTTTCGTTATTGTCTATATAAATGGAGCTGGTTGAAAGCATCAGTAAAAGCAATACATTTACCAGGAGTGCCAGTCCATAATGATGGTTTCGCATTGTTCTCTTTCTCCTAAACCACAATCATTTCTTGCTGTTTTGTAACAATCAAAAAACAAAATTATATTTCGGATATTTTTCGGTTGTTTTTGCGAAGTTTTTCAAATTTTTCTCTAAACTTTTTCTTGTTTATTGCATTCGAATTCTTTCCCTCTATGTCTATTATTTATAAAATTTTCTGATATTCTATTGAACGTTTTTTTGCTAAAGGACAAGAAAATAGTACAAAAGAAATCCTGTTGAAGGAAATTAGATTTAAAGGATTAGATAAAGGTAGAAAGATGGAGTGAGTATATTTCTTTTCTACGTGTTATCAACACGTTCCGACGTACGTATAGAATAATACAATATAAGCCTCTACATCGTCAATGGTTTCGCCACGAATATTATTATCACCATCATCGTCATCGTACTCGAAAGCCTCCCTCCCCTCCCACTTTATCACTTGTAATAAGCATAAAATGTGGTTTCTTTTCGCAATTTTCATTCTAAATTACACGCCGTACAACAGACACTTCTCAGAGACTTTTCACCGCATACGGCACACTGTGTTTATAATTACGTCTGTGCACATTTGAATTTTGTTTGCTCGTGGGTAACTAGAAGGACCTGGCTAAGCGTTTAGGTCTTTGTTTTTAATATTCAAACAGTAGCAATCCTGAAACCACAATAAAAACAGCAAGAAGCGGCTGCAACATTTACAAAACAAAACAAAAAAAAAGATGGAACCAACATCTAGTTCGAAAATAACAGAAACGCCGTCACACCGCAGGCCCCAATGACGCAATCCTCATTCCCACGGTTTGTCCCTGGTTTGGGATCCGCTGACGAAACCTTCGCCACGGCCGGAGTATTAAATTGTGGCTCACTGCTGAGTAAAGGATTTGTTGTTGTTGTTGTCGTTGTTGCTACCACTGTTGCCGGAGATATAAGCGCCTCATTGCGACTCTTATTGAAAATAAATGTCCCGCCTTTCTTCGCCTTTCATACAAAACGAAAAGTGTTGGGTGTTTCGCAAAATGAATAAAATGGATTTTACTTTCTGCGAGGACAAAGAATCTGCTCCAAGGTGGTTTTCAATAAAAATTAATTTTGTTATTAATTTATGTAATAAACGAAAACGCGATTCATAATTGCGTTTTTTTAATTGTTTCACAATGAAAGAGATCATAATTAAAATAAGCCTTTTAAATCATCAGGATTTCAGCGTATCTCATGAAAACTTTCCACCTTGGGGTGGAAAAGGGAAACTGATTAAAAAATCAAAACAAAAACAATTTATTTGTTAAACTATAATGTAAAAAAATCAATCATGTCATTTTTCAAGAGCTTCATAATGATAATCTTAATTAATTGTGAGAATTAAATTTTAGCTTGGATTCAGTTCAATTAACGAAAGAGCAATAACGTGAATCTTATCTTATCTGAATCTTATCTTATCTGCCTTCAAAACAAAAAATTTTATTATATTCCATTTTGTCCTATTCGTTCGACGTAAAACAAACTGCTCGAAGAATGGAAAAGGGTAAGACTGACTAGGAAGAGAAAAACTCTTGGATTTATAGGTGATTTGTATACACTGTCACATGACAAACGGATAATTTAGAACAACACTTATGCGCCATTCTTATTCTAACAAGTGGGAATAAAAAAAAAGTTTAACACGAGCAGGAAATTTACCCCAATCAGTCTTATTCATCAAAACAGACGTGAGGGAATGGTTTGCTCCATTACGTTTAAACTCATAAAAATAAATTAAAAATTTATGAAAAAGATGAAGCAGAAAATGAAGGTTTGTTGGGTAATAAATATTTTTCTTGTTGATTTTCCGTAATCGTATGGATGGATTGACTGAATGTAATTTATTAAAATTTGATTATTGCGATGATTCGTGGCATGAGGAAAAGTCTCTTTTCCAAAATATTCATATCTTTATCTTTTCCTTCCTTCCCAATTTATATTCATATATTTTGTTTTGGTAGTCATTGTTTGGTTTATGAATAAGCATTTAAAACACTAATCTTCTGTTAAGATATTTTGATTGTATTAAAAGCGAAAGGTTCTGACAAGGTTAAAAAGCAGTAACTACATGTTCCACTTTCTTCTTGTTTTTTTAATTTTGAAAGGAAAGAAGTCATTATTTTAATTTTTTTAATTAACGTTGATTTTTCCCCAATCTAATTAAAAATCTTTTAAAATTTAAAATTTACAAAATTAAAAGCAAGACACTTTTTAAGTCTGGGGCATTTTTTTACAAAGGAATTTGTGATTGAAGTGAACTCGACAGCGAGCTGGTATGGTATTCCTATGAAGTGCTAAATATTTGTGAAATAAATTAGTTGAATTTTAATCTCTAATATAAATTTCGTGTTCTATTTTTCCCATTCGACAATCAAATGTTACTAAACTCTCACAGAGTAGATTTAAATCTTAATTAGTCTCGATTTGCAGACAAATTAGGTATAAGAGATATTATCCTCATCACACTTCTGCTTTCTTTCATTTCTATGCACTTCTTTTTTTCTATTTTTTAACTCATTATTAATTTTCTCCTTCCATGACTTTGTGTTTTGTTTTTAGTTTTTGAATTCCAACACAATGCAAGCGCGTCATGTTGATTGGATTTGTATGCATTGCGATGCGTATATGGTTGATGTTGTTCTAGTAGTTGTTTTTGTTGTTGTGATTCAATTGATAATACTGTTCTAATTAACACTTTTATTGCTCGAATATCGGCTTCAGACCTCTGAATCCGTTTTATTGATTGTTAATTAACTCTAAAATATATTTTATTGCAAAAGATCTTTATTTTCGAGAAACTTTTTTTAAGAAATTTTTTAAATACAATGCATATAATTATGCTACTGAGGAAGTAAATATTACGTATAGCTGATGCGGGTTAAGCTAAAGGATATGCCACACAAACGCCTTATCCTCACAGTCTACACTATATTTGATATAATTTTTCTTCAAAGTAAAATTTCGAGAGTGTGGAGGACCATTTAATTGGTACGATAACTTATATATGAATTTTTATTATTGTCCTTAACAAGTGCTGGCTCGTAGAGCTCAATTCAGTTGGAAATGGCGAGATAAGTTTTGGCCAGGGTTACCACTGTGAGGTATTGATTAAGATGTCGAGATGAATACGTAATTTATTATAATTTTTATAATATTACAATTTTATAATTTATAAAACAAATATTTTTTGTTGCCATTTTTTTGATTTAAATAAAATCTCCTGCAAAAATATGTAAAATAAAAATATATCTGTTACTTTGAGGGCTGCCAATTTGATTGATATTTCTTGGCCGTTGCAAAAAAAAGTCTGAAATTTGACTATACTCATCACTATTTTGAAATTTAAATTGAAACATTGCAATAGGATTTCCAATCCTCTCAAAGGGAAAATGCTACAAATATACCATAGACTAGTCTAGACTAGCGTAGTCTAGACCCTAGACTAAACCTGGAATAAGTCAAACCTCAAAAAGTTCTTTCCGGCGACCGAGTTAGCAGGTGGTAACCTTGTCCGGTATATATTGGCACCCTGTTATTGTAAAACAGCCTAAAACACATTTAACGTCGACACGAGCTGAGAAAGCTTTCAATATCTTAATTATAAGAGTCAATTAAATTAAATCAAATTTGGGTTTTTAATACAAATTTTGAATTAAAAATTGTTTCTGTAAATCTTAGCAAACTCACGACTATACGTTTCAAATAATTCGTCCAATATTTTTTATACAATATACTTTGTATTGTGTTGGGTTTTTGATAATTCAACATAAGTTCCACATTTTTCTACTCTCCCGGCTTGCCGTTGCAACATACTCTCTAATTGTCGTTCAGAGTTGCAACATAATCAAACCTTATCGAAGTGAGAACACAACATGTTGCAATGCAACTCGAGCATAGAAAATCTACACTTTTGTAGAATAGATTGTTATTTAGCAACACGTGGCCAATCAGCTGTTTTTGTTTACAACTTCAACTGACCTTTTCGAAAAACTTGATGATGTCTGAAATTTAATTGCTTTACAAAAAGGCAGTACAATTTTTAAATAGTAATATAATGCACTTGCATTTGTAAATATGGGTGCTTCGTTAGTTGCTTGTAGATATAGTGATAGATACCATTAACTGATTATAATTCATTGATCCCTTTTCTAACATTTTCAAGTGGATTTTAAAGATAATTTTCTTCTGACAGTACAATCCTTGATTGTTATTACGTTTAGAAAATTAACAAGTGGAACTCTAAATACCGAAGAAAATACAATAATGCTGGTTTCATCAGTTCAAAGAGTACTCGCCGGCGCATTGATATACTCCATCACTTCATACATATCTTTAAGAAAACTTCTTGAAATTCAGTTTCAATTGCGGTAAGCATATAAATCTCAGGACCATCAGAAAATGCATCATTCATTAACAGACAGATACACACATTCACAGGAAATTGGATACGATTTTCATTTACATAAAGGAAATACGGAAAATATTGGTTTGCTTTCGTATTTTTGAATCAAGAATTTGGAAGTGAAAGATTTGTATCGAATACATGAAATCAGTGCATCGTATCGTACTTACTGTACATATCCACACACACGCTCATACGCGTGTATACGCACCCACATACCTGCAAATAATTTATTAACTAAATAAAATGGCATGAAATGGAACCTTGATTTCCTAGATTTTCTGGTTTATTTTTCGACTCTTATGGCATGGTTAGCTTTATTGGGAGGGGGGTAGGAAGAGGGTGTGTTAATTTAATAAATCAGTGCTATAATCCCGGAATTGCATCACATAGAAATACAAGCAAAAGTATTTAAAGAATAAACTAATTAGTTTTTAAAGCCAACTGAAAATCTGAAATATAATAAAAAATATGAATGGATAAAAATTAAAAAAATATTTAATAGTTACACCAAAAAACATGACGAACGGCTTTCTTGCGAATTCTAGAATTCCCGAAGAAGAAAAACTATATATTCGCAAGGCTGTCAATAAAAAAAAAACAAAATCAACAACGAAGATGAAGCATTGAAAATTATTAATGAATGAATGTTTGGGTGGACACGAGTATGAAGTGCACATTTGACTCATACAGTCGGTTGAGTTCGCCAACTAGCCCGTATTAACTTCAACGCATTGCTGGTAGAAATATGACGCGGCAGTTTGCCGCGAACACTGTAAATGAAAAGGTGTGTCGGCAATGGTTAGTGGCGGTTCGCCGGGTTGATGATTATTATATTTTATGAGTCGGTGTTTTGCAGATGAGGTCGTTAATGTGTCCGATGTTTGCGCGACACGTGAAAATGAAAAGTTTTTGATGACTTGTCACACACTAGTTGTGTCATACAGAAATGAATCTGGGCGTCGGGTACCGTCGAATGGTTCTGAAATAATGAAGTGTGTCGCGACTCGAGAATATGAAAAGTTTCTAGTTATTTTTATTTCTCAAATGCGAAATTTAATAAATATACTTTAGTGCTGCTTCAATTCTTGAGATAATTTATCTGTAAAATACGCCGATTTCAGGGTAGGAGCGGTTTTTATTTTATTTATATAAATTTTTAAAAGTGAAAATAAAGATTATCTAATATTAATTAATTTTTGAAAACTTTAGCTAAAGCTTAAATATATTTCAAATTAAACTTTTGATTAAACAATTTACTATCGTGTATACGTGAAAGTATTACTTTGAGGAACTTTGTTTGGGATATTTCTTGAGCTTTCACCTTTTTACATATGCGTTATTTGCTAATCTGACAAAACAATCCCATCTAACGTAAAAGCGAGATGACGCATCAATAGAGGGGACTACAGTGGATAATCTGACCCCGGCCCCGAATTCGCGTTGATATTCACGCCATCGTAATGAGCCCAAATTCAAATACCTTTTGTAGAGATATATAATTTGGATTAATTTGATAAGAAAATGTTTTCTTTAAAAACATATACTTCATTTTCCTCTAGCTTGGTTGCAAAAAAAAATAAGAATAAATAACTTTCGCAATCATTCTTCTAACTTTCCTGATTTTCCTGTTTATCATTTTTTCTGGAGATCATTCGTCTAATTTTTGATTATGGCTTTAAATTGTGTTGTCTGACGAAAATGCATATGACCGTGTCTGTCCGTTTGGCGGACAGTTTCGGAATTTTCCTTGCCGAGAAAAAGCATTCAATTTAAAATCTTTTTTGAAAGTTCTTACAATTTTTGTTCTGTTACGTTCTATTGACACAAAACTGCAGTACTCAATCTGCAGTTCGGAAAAATCTAACAACGATTTTGGCAATTTTGAAGTATTCGTGTATTTGGAGGATAATCAAAGTGCATTCTATAATTATGAATTTTTGTTTTTTGTCGTTCTCATTTGCGAATTTAGTTATTAGTTTCTGTCTTCGATTGTGGTAATATAAATAATGTAATTTTACTAATTAAACAAACTTAAAAAACATAAAGGCGGGTAATTATTGCAGACAGTATACATTTCTTTCTTCAAGGAAATTTCAATATATTTCAATTTTATTGTAGTAGTTAATAATTTAATAGAAAAGTTTCAATATTCAAAAAAATTTTATTGAAATCTTGCTAAAGACGACTTCATTGGAGTTGAAATTGATTCAGATGGGGTTAGAGTTCGCGTATGGTTTACGTTTAAGTAACACTCAATTGTAATATGATGAGCTGTAAAGAAAAGAAGTGAGCACACAAAGCTGCGATTAAATATTTACTATTATAGTGAAATCAAAATTTACAAATAAATGTATTTAAATAAATTGAAATGTATTTAAATATCCACTGAAGATTTATTGAAAATATAAAATCTGATAAAATCTGACAATCATGAAATAAAAAAATCATAAAAATATTTACGTAAACTCTTACGTTTTTAAACGCTATTGATTTCACATACACACGCACACACACATTAACAAATTTACAAGGCATTTCACTGCTTTTTCAACAAATTTGATAACGCACTATCGAGGCTTAAGAAGAATATTATACAAGAAGAAGAAAAAGTTTGAGTACAAGGAGTACAAGAAAAGAAGAAGGACAAATAAAACAACCAACAATCATACGACACTCTTGTTTCTTGTTGGGAGTTTTTGGGGGATTGCATGTGCGTGTAGGACACCTGTAGGAGCAGTTTGCTATATGTAATGATTAATATGCACGAGAAACCGCTAATGGAGCGAACACGGGAAACATTCACAGAAATTAGCTGGAATACTAAAATATTGGAACCTCTCTAAAACTGTTAATACGCGTTGAAAGACGTTGGGTCAAAAAGGGTTTGAATATATTGGAGATATATTGGAGTCAATATGATTTGTGATCCGTTTTTTGGCAAAAGAGGCCGAAGAAGTCATCACGTTAAGAAAATTAAAAAAATTTATTGAAACTATTAAATACCAGACATTTTCTCATAAATTCTGACGTCGCATTTAAAGAATATTAAGAATTATATGAGTTATGACCGAACGGAACAATCAGCGAAGTGCCAGGAGCAAACATCTTGAGAAAATTGTGAAAAATTTCAAAAATTCTGCCGATGAATGACGCAGAAGGAAGAATGAGATTTAAAAAATTCGACAGAAAAAAGAATACCGTGCAGAATTTTGAGATTTCATTTTTGTCTCGTTTCAGAACACTTAAAATTCTTTTATTTTGGTAGAAGCAAAAAAATGTGAATTTTGTCTGGTTTTAAAAAAGGTCAGTAAACTTACCTCGGTCGGTTGTCCAAGGGCAGACTTCTCCTTTTGGACTTTACTCTGACTTTTTAGAATGTTTGTTTTGGCTTCTCTGCTAGTGACGTTTTCAGCCATGCTACGAAATATTTGCTTGCCGCAAAATGCTAACAATGCTTACAATTTCTGAACTGACTAGACGCTATTGCCGCTTGAGCAAATTTGCTCGATGCGTTCTACAAGAAGCCGCGGTCTTTCTGAGGACAGGAAAAAAACATTTCCTTACTCGCTTCGAGTTGATAATTAATGATATTTCAATTCGATTCTTTCCTTTACTTTTCCGGGCATCTCAGAGTCTTCGTTCGGCGGTTATTCTTGGCTGTTGGTCAGTTCTCTCAAACTGAATGATTGCATGATAAACGATGATAACTAGTGGTCTGAGTGAGCCCCAGAGGCTGCCACCTAACCCACTTAAATTTCGTAAACTACCAAAAGTGCGTATAATTGTTTTTGCGGTTGTTCCGATGGCGGCATTTCAACCATTCCGCCCTTTTCCTAAGTTTGATCGTTCTGCTTCGATCGATCGTTTGACCGTTTGGGGTTCTGTATTTTATTCCGAATCAATAAGATCAATAAAATATAAAGGTGCTTGACATTACGAATGAAAAGGGTTTCAGAATTAATTTGAACATTACCAGCCGTTTTTATCATTCCTTCCTTCCATAACCGTTTAAGAAAATAACATTAATTTTAGTTAGCCAAAAGGTTTGTGAGCTTCATTAATTCTTTCAGCAAGAAAATAAATATCGCGCAATTTGTTGAAGTTTTTTTGATAAGAAATCAAAATTATCAAATTGACTCCGTTTTAAGTAAAATCTATACGAGAAAATTTCTTTTATTAAACTAAGAAATGCATTTATTGCATTTTATCTTTCCAAAAATGTTTTAAATTTTTTACTTAACATCTCCCCGTCAGTAGTTATTATTATTAATACAAATGATTATTATCTTTTATTACGATTGTTATTATTATTATGATAACAATATTGCTGTTTTTGTTATTGCGATTGGTATGTGTTTTTGTTTTTGTTCCTTTTCAATTCAAACTTTTAAAACAAGTTGCAAACACTTCCAAGATTAAGTCAACTATAATATAATCCATAACTGTTACCTTCACTGTTGTTGCCAATGTTATTTCGGCGATAGCAGTAATTGTTGCTGTTGTTGTAGCTGTTGCAAAGGATTGCCCATATTAGCTCTATAGTTCCTTCTAGATTATCATTTATTGCCCTATCTCTCACCACCATTCTCTCTCTACACTTTCTCTCTTTTTCTGTTAGATCTTAGGAACGGACAAAGGAATAAATGAAATAATAATATTTAAAAGTTTGGAGATAAATGTTTTGTTGTGAGTTTTTCTTTTTCTGTACACAAAGTTTTCGCATATAAATAAATAAGAATAAAACTGAATGAATCCGGAATATTCAACTATTTTATGCTCGCATTGACTGAGCAGAAAATGTCATTACTGTACAGTGTACACCAAATAGCTTTTTAACCACCTGGGGATGATCACGGTGTTAATGATTTGATATTATGTGTGGTGAAAATGATCTTGAAAATGTAAATTACTTTCCTCATCCTGGGATTTGCATATCGCCGAAAATGTTAATTTGAACGAGCTCAACAAACTGGTTTCAATTCTTTTGTTTTCAGTTTTATTAAAAAAAAGAATTCTGTGCAAGAATAATGTGCAAATAAATTTGTAAGATTTGTGCATGTGTATGGATTTGTGTGAAAATTTCAGTCTTGACATCTTAATTGCATGTTTTCAGTATCAGTTTATTTGATGCATTTTTATTCTTTGTTTCTTCTTAAGCTAGATATGTTGCTCATTTTCCGGTGACTTACGATATTCCTGCTAATCAAGAAAGGTCCAATAACGACAGAGACAATATATTGTCAGTTTTGTGATCTATTATAATCAAAAGAAGGTATAAATAAAGCAGTATCATCAAAAAAAAAAAAAATCAATAAACCAAAAACAGTACAAACTTTCTGTGAAGTTAACAGTCACAGCTTGTGTATGCATTCATTTGCCGGCTGTTAGTTCATGTTGTTAAATTCAATAATTTTTGTTTTTTGTTGCCACCGTCGATGTTGTTGTTGCTGTTGCTAGATTATTTTTAATAATTGAACCGGTTAGAGAATGATTAAAAAATTTGGAATTTACAGAAACGGAAACGATATCAGATTGACAGGAATGAAATTAACTTCTTCATCACTGCAATTATATAAAAGAATAAGTAACATTTCAACTTAGAAATTCTTTTTTAAAACAAAATTTAAAGCAATTATATCATCATAAATACCACTAAAATCGAATAGAAATGTTACCACTCTGTAAATTACACAATGTTCGTTATGCTTTCTGAAATTTTTAAACCTCTCCTATTGGTTAATTTTCTATTCTGCATTCATTGATTCATGACAACATACACTAGAGACATTTCATGGCCTTCCAAGTGTTATTTTTCCTTGAAAAGATTATCCATAATCGAGCGAAAAGTTATTCATAAATTTATACGAAAAACTTAATGTTAAAATGTCACGTAAAAACCCAATATTTTGCCGTAATTATTTCGAAGGCGAACAAGAACGGAAGTTGTTTGACTTAACTTCCGGAGGAGTGTTCTTTGTTGTATCACTCTCTAAATTTTAGTCTCTCCAACAATCTCTCCCTTCAACCATTTAGTATTTCTTAAAGTCGCTTTTGTGAATGGCAAAACTTTTGCTCTTGCCCTCGACGTCTTAAAGGTTTAAGAAAGTGCCTTCGTCTACTCATCCGTCCCTTTACGCCCTTTATCATCTGCGAAGACTAATTTGAAACCAACAAATGGTATTGTCTTTGTTTTAAGAAAAATGTGCGAACAGAAAGCATATAAAAATATATAAATTAGAAGACAACAACAACAATATAGTATCCGGTTAGCATTTCTATCCGTGAGAAAACATGCAATATCTTAAAATCCGAGAAAATCTTATGATTGTTACGAAGCTAACAAAGAAATCAAAGGAAGAAGAAAGGTGGTAGATAATCAAAATAGAAATTTGCAAAAAAGGAGAGCAATACAAGAACAAGACTTACTAAAAGTGCAATGGAATATTTCAAAAACTAAAACAAAACTTTCCCGAATCCGGCCAGCCCGGATTCTAGAAGTGGAGGTTTTTTCGAAAGATCTCAACACTTTTGTTTGAACTCTAGCAGTTTTTTCCTTCCTTTCAAATTTTTATTTTATTATTTCAATGACTTGTTTTGAACTTTAGACAATGCTTTGATCTACTTTTTGTGTTTCTTGCGAATGCATTGAATGCCTTCCGGCTGCGACTCGAACAATGAATGATGAGCCTGTAGTCCATTCAAATTGATTTTATTAGTTTTTCCACTACCGCTTTTTTTGCTTTTTCCCAAATTTTTGTTAATGGTGAGGACGGTGAAGGGGCGGTGAAGATGCATATTTTCCTTGAAATTTGAATTTCGAAATTTTTCGCGATTACAACACTCTACTTCGAACAAGAAATTAAAAACTCATTGAAATTACATTCAATATTAAGAAATCTTCCACTACACTCGCTGTACGAGGAAATAAAGGAATTATTTATTTAATATATACCAGCTACTTTCTCGGTTTTGTTTATTTTTACAAAAATATAAATGAAAAAATTATAGAATTACGAGATGGCACGGAATGGGATGGAATAGGATTGATGTGAAAATGAAAACTGCTTATTTGTATAAAATATTAAGAATATTAAAATAGATATAACTATCGTTCGCAAAATTCCTTCATTTTCAAATTTATGTCGAACAATGATCATTACCGCCCGTGATTGAGAAGGTGAAACATAATTTATCCAACATTAAACACGACATAAAAGCAACTTAAAATATTAGTTAAATAATGATGGAAGGAATTAGTTAAATAATGATGGTGACCTAGAGGAAGTGAGGACTTTTGAGGGAAAAGTGAGGCAGTAGTAAACCATAAAATTAATGATAGTATTCGTAGAATTGCAAAGGAGACAGTTATGCCTGCATACTCCGATATAACATCCCGTTTTCAGAAGTGACAGCATCACACAACGACCTCGTCTTTTTGACAGCATTAACTGACAGTTGCTTTGACGGCAAACAAACAGGCAGGCAGTAATCAAAAAGTTTGTACAGTGAACAGCGAACAGCTTGTGACAACCTTAACAGAGGCATTTTACTAATCACTGTCGGTTATATAATCGTTATTGTTGTAGTTGCTGTTGCTAGCGCTACTACTTCTATTGCTGTCAATTAGCTTAACTTTAAACGTATGACAGCGCACTTAGTCTAAAGGTAATTAATTTCATTTGAAATTTTATCATTTTATTGGAAACATGCTGTGTGTAGTTGCAAAGAGCTGTTGTTGTTTCCAAGCAATTATTTAGCTTTTGTTACCAATTGTTTTTAATGAAACCGCATTTGCAATAAGATACGGATTTTGATTGCTCCTTCTTCTCGCCTTGCGTCACCTTTGAATGAATACGGTTTTAGTAATTTTTTAAGGTCGACACAATCATAATGTTGTTCTTCTTGTTGTAGCCGACTTTGTTCATTAGTTATCCAGTGCAATAAATAAATCACACACGTGTCAAAGATTGCCACACAGCCATTACCATTTTACTTTTGTTTTTTTTTTTCGTATTATTTTGTACACCAAGTTCCTTTGTTCTTTCTTTCGACCTTCGTCTTCACCAACTCCTTCAGTTTTAGCATTATTATTATTGGGTGTGCAGTTTCGGATGAAGCCACGAAGCAATTTTAATGTTCAATAACATCCAATCGCAAACGCAAAAGCAGTGGTAGCAGCAGCAGCGGCAGAAGCATCAGATATTCAGCAATTTCTCACAAGTGAATCTGACTTTATTTCTTCAGCAATTTCTTCAGCTTGTTTCTGTTACAACTGTTGTTGTTGTTGTCACTGGTGCGGTTGCTCATTCTTATCTTTCTTTGGTAGAGCAACAAATATGGAGATTTATTGCTAACTAAAGGATGCAACAATATATTCTGGCAATGCATTTGGAAATTTAGAGTTACCACACTTAGAGTTACACACTTTAGAGTTAGAGTTTGCAGAAAATACTATATAGAACCCGTTAAGTTTAATTTTTTATTTTATTATTTTTATTTTAGGAATGAAACTAATTAAAATTTCGTAAAAATCCTGTTTGATTTTTTTAATCAATAATAGGAAAACATGGAAATAGGTCGGATTTATCACATTCTCCATCACATCATGACATCATATTGGTCTACGTAATAAATAAATCTGCGACTTTGTTAGAGTTTATGGTAGATTACAGTTAAGTGAATTTGTAAATATTACTTAATAAACAAGCAATGAAAAGAGAGACGGTTAGACAGAAAGTAAACAAAATATTGAATATTTAAAAAAAAATTAACAACAATTTTACTTTTTTGAATATTTCTCTTTGTTCACAATGGAGCAAATATTTACTTTACCAATTTAATGTAAAACTTTGGAAATGGATAAATGTCACCGATAACGATAAAAGGATGCAGACTTCGAAATTGTTATTACAAATTTGTCGAGCACATGACAAATTTTTATGGGCGTTAACAAATAAGGAGATGATAACAGATAATGACTGATAATTTCATAATATCATATTTGTTTATTAACAAATTTTATCGTGTCTCGAGAATTCAATTGTAGGAAGAAACGACGCGATTTGATGTTTTTGAAATCAATTTTAACTGCATCTTTACCCTTTTACATCTTTTTACATCTTTTAAGTGTAAACGGATTTATGAATGGCAACAAAAATGGTATTCAAAATGGTAAGAATGGCAACAGTCGCGGTCGTAAAACGAGATGAGGAATAGATAGAAGAGGGAGATAGAGAGATAGAAAAAGAGACAGAGAGAGAGGAAAGCGTGAATAATGTAGACGGTTGGATGGATAAAGATGTGAAAACGATTGAGGATGAGGATACCTAGTTGTAAATGAAGGGTCAGCATTTTTGACAATTGCATGCTGGTGCTGTTGTTTTGTTGGTGCTTTTATCAGTAATCAATATTAATAAAAACAATGGTGGTAATTCTTTATACAAACAAGTCGATTATGAGAAGGGTTATAATAGGTCACTGGTTGTTAATTAAAAATTCGACACAGTTTAATTAAGTCATTGTTTTGATTCAAATTCGGGAAAGCACGTTTCAGTATTTCTAAGAAGCTTAAAGCACTCTCCATTCCTTCGAAAGTTTTAAGAACTTTGCGGGTGGTAGAAGGGAAAACATTATGATGTCATAAAGAGAATTATGAGCATGTTTTAAACTAATAATAATAATCATGGGTGCGATAGCAATAAATCTTCTATGAAGGAAAGGATAACTAAACCTTATCCAGAGCTCATTCTGAGTTAACATTAATGGAAGGACTGCTGAGTAATATCATATTGAATTTATATTCTGAGTTAGGCGATATCGGGGTGGATGTCATGTATTTTATTTATTAATATTGGGGTGGTGTTTTTAGCATCGGAAATTTTTTATCAATGGTGGTGTAGTAGATCAGAATTCTTTCCGAATCATTCAAAAAAAAAAAAAAAAAAAAAAAAAAAAAAAAAAAGGAAAAATTAGTGGACTTTTTTTTAAACTCAATTCAATCGAACTTAAAAAATTTTAAATTTTTTCACTAGCGGCCGGAGTTAAATTGCTGTGAGTTTTTATATTAATTACGAAATATTTTTTTTATTACACCTTAAAAAAAATTTGTACAGGATAACTCCGTTTATTGCTCCTATACGATGCCGCTTTTGTTGTTGTTGGGGATACGTTTGTTGACTTGCATCATATGCGACGGAAATGGGTACCGTGCAATCTCCTCCCTTCTCTTGTTTTACATGGCAGGCGAATAACCAGAGTCCGAGCGGTTTGCGATTGCACATCTGTTTTAGAAAGTTCGGCATCGGTGAGTATGAGAATACACGTAAAGGAGTGGAAGACCAATCTGCAAAATTAAATTGGAGGGTAGTAGGAAAAGGACTAGAGGGGAAAGATGTTGGTTGCCTTGTGAGGTAATGATACTGGAAGGCGAAGCGGTACTGGAGTGCGTTTCATTTGGAATTTATGAGAAAAGGTGTGACATAAGGTGAGTTCTAACGGCGAAGAAGACAGAGAATAATATCTGCATTACGTATTGCATTACGGAAGGTGAGTGGCCGAAGTTGGTGGAGATGAAAAGGAAGGAGGTGCTGGAAGCCTTTATTTGTGCAACACTTTTAGTATGACCATCTTCATCCCATCCCATCTCATTTTTATTGCAATCATTGACGTCGTTGACTTGCATACTCATGCAAATGAATTTTTTCTTCATAATTCCTTCACAAAATTAGTTTAAATTATCTGAGTGGGTTTATGTTTGTGTCTTTTTGATTTCGGTTTCTTTTTGGTTTCTCTTTCCAGCCGGTTTCGTTTTCAATGAAATCGTTGTTCTTATCGTTGATCGTCGTCGTATCCGGATGGTTGGCATCCATGGATCGTTAGCGATGAATCAGACACTTAGTGATGGCGTCTTAGTCAATGATCACGAAAGCTCCATAATCGTCTGGAATTCTTTTCGATTGTCTGATGAAGTTCACGCGTAATGTGAATTCATTTCTTGGGAATGGTATTGACGTATTGACACTTCTTTATGCCTTAACTTCTCTGCCTAAACAAAAATTTAAAAAATCATACAAACAAACTCCAAAAAGTGTTTAAATCCGGTGATGATGGTGATGCTTTGACAATGCGTTGGCATTTTGAGCGTTTATTTAAATTCAAAATTAAGAAAAACCTAATCTTTGATCAGCATAAAAAAAACTTCGCCTGATTAAAACTCAAAAGTAGAAAACATACGCAATAAATTTAAGGATTAAAAGCGGAAGAACAAGTAAGAAGGAAAGAAGTAAAGGGGACATTAGGGAAAGTGGAAGGAAGTCTTTAATTGAAAAGTGTTTTGAAAAAATCTAAACTCTACCTTTTCCACGAGAGTAATCGGCGAGATATGTTTGAAAATGCGTCCATTTCACAAAGCATTCAATAACCAGAGCGGTATCCCCAAAGGATAACTACTTCCGCAGTCACCGTTTTAGGTCAATTCTCCGGACTTAAAGCACAAGTGGCAAAATTAATAGCTGTGGCTGTTTCACCGTATCTGTGTTGATACGAAAATGTTTTTCCTATCTCGAGACCAATACCATTCTATCTAATTTTATTCAATTCCTTCATTCATTCATCTATAACAGTTTAATTTGGTTGCGGTGCTAGACGTCATCGCCATTGTCTATTTCCATAAAAATTCAGTAATCTGTCTGGATGTGGTCTTCGGACGCGTTACATGAGAGCACTTATGAATGGTGATTTAAAGCTATGTCTCTATTTTCCACAGCAGTTGGAGTTATTGGTGGCATTTCTAACGGCGTAGAAGCAGCAATTCCAATAGAAAGCCAATTGCAGAAACAATTCTTTTTTACTCTCTTTCAGTCAAACAATGTAAATTGTTATTTTTTTTATTGACAACCTCGGCGAAATTGCTGGATGGGCACCGTTATCGAGAGTGAAATTAGTCTAACGAAACGTTGTAGTTCCCTCTTTCTTCCTCCACTTGTCGTCTAGATCTAGATGCTCGTGGGTAAGAATGTTTCAATATTCCTCGTTTGTGGATTGCTTTCGTGAAATTGAACGTGCAATTTGCTCTTCTGTCAGGTCCACACTCTTCATCCTTATCAAAGGATATCTTATTGGAATTACGCTCTTTTCTCTAAGCCTAATAGCGTTCGGAGAAAGTTTTCTAATGAAAAATTTATTATTCTCACTCACTCTTACTAGTCCTTCATCGTACACTTTAGAGTAAATGAAGAACATTTTTTTGGTCAAGAGGTTGAGCATGTCTGATTATTTTCTGGTATTTCATTGGTTTTGTATGGTAATAGGTTTAAGCTCTTGAGAATGCTTTAAATATTTATGTTTGAAATACTTACATGCTCGCGTCGTGACAACGACAGCTAGAAGGAATTTATAATTAATCTTGGGATTTACATGTGCATTGGGTAGCGTCAGGTAACTTCAGCCCATGTTGAAACTCCTAAACATTTTGTCGTACTATTGAAGACGTAATTCTGAGAAATTTTCTGTGAAATGAGCATGAGATTTGCTCAGAAGAGATGAAAGTCTAACTGGAAAATATAGTCTTTAATGGAAACTCTATTGATAAATACCATATATATTTCACCATCCTTGTGTCTATCTCATGTAGTAAACCTTTTGCATTAAAGAATTGTGCACGCAAGTGTTTGATTTCACTTTCATCCCCCGCAAGACATCATCCTTTTGAAGAGAAATTAAGAAGTATTTCTTCTTACGTTTCGTTTGAAACAGCGCCAAATAATGCAATTCCTGTCTCGATCAGACCACGCAGTTTTTATTTAAAAGGGCGTGCGCTTTTTATTGCGCTGCGGAATGTCCGTATATTCATGCGAACGGCGTGAAAGGAGGGTGCCATGCAAATAAGGGTGGTTGAACTCAAAAATTTAGAAATGCGAATAAATTAAAATATTTCTCACGTCTTACGCTTAGGATTAACATCTGATAAGTTGGAAGATGGTACGCAAATCAAGATTTCTTGCATAACGAAAGAAGAGGAGGGGGAGAGAGAGACTCTCGTATTATCAGTAAATTTTTGTGGAGGAGTTTTATGAAGACAATAATTAAGAAAATATTAATCCATACTTTTTATTTATTTGTAGATTCTAAAAAATTCTGGTATTATTTTCAAGGAGTTTTAGAAATTCGTGCATTCGTTTCGACATATATTAATATTTCTAAGTATGGAAATAATTCTCACAATTTAAATATAACTGCATTATCAAATCGTCACATCATCATTACCACTTGATGAAGGAGTAAGCAATAGAAAGAGGGTTTTCGGCGGCGATTTTTTAAAAATGAAAAAATACGCCGTGTATCTGCAATGTATTAATGTCCCATGAACTCAATTTTACTGAGTATTAAAGAACTCGTCAAAGAAGTCTAAAAGGCAGATCTTGTGAATTCTGAATTCACTACGATAATCACTGCTGTTACGCTTATTGCATAATACGATCCAATTTCGTCGCAAGTAAATCTATCGGTTGCAATCATCAACAGCTAGAAATAATTTTTTCGTAAACGTAAAAGGAATATTTTATGACTTCCTTAAAATTGGCGGCCAAAACGGACACTTCACAAGAAAAACACCCAACTGATCTAACAGCCATTCAGCCATTAACAAGAGGGTTAGTCACTTACTGAGTTGGTAAAACACACAACAAATTAAGAAACAAACAAACGAAGCCAAGCTAAGCAGAAAAGTAATGATGTAATAAAGAAAGGATCAAATGCAATAGAGGAAGAAAGAAATGAAAAGTCCGAATCCTTTTTGAGGAAAAAAAGCTTCGAATATAATAACAGAAAAATGTAGTTGATTATTTAACGAGACGTCTTAATATAAGTTATATTTATACCCTCTAACCGATAGTCTTCTTCCAGTTTGTTCCTCTGAGGAACATGACCGGCCGAACATGACCGGCATAGAATAGTGCGTATTTATTCTGACTCACAAACATCTCCTGAGTCGATTTATTTATGTCTACCACTTTAACTGTCTGTCTGTTTGTCTGTTCTTCCGTCTGCCTGTGGAGATTACGATTACGGGAAAATGAGTAGACCTAATCAATTTGGCACGTATATTCTGTGTCAACTGCTTGGTGTTGAAAATGGGTAAAGGGGGATGAGGACCCACTTTGTAGGGTAAATATGAATTAATTTGTGTTTGTGGTTTAATTTATCAGATCAAAGAACGATTTTAGGGTTGCAGTATCGTTTCCCTAAAATTCGGTGCAACCAGATACTATTGGTATTACGCCCACTTGGGACTAAGAAGTTAAGAAGTCTTTTACATATATTCTCTACATATGTGAGCCAGTTAGAGTTAAAAACGGGCATAGTCGGGTCATTGTCACGTTCACTTTTTAAAGGTGAGATAAATTCAGCGGTGTTTATATCTCACTTTCTCTGCCTGTAAAGTAAACTTGTAGATAAAATTTTAAAATTTACAATCTAAAAAATGTTAACTCTAAAACCATTCATAAATATTCCGAAAACATAAAGAATTATTCGCAGAATAAAAATTTGTAAATAACAAAAATAACCGCAATGTGGCTTATAAGTCCATTACTATTTCCACAACCACAATGCTATCTCATCCCATTCTACCACATCCCATATCACCCTATCATTAGCATCATTTACTATAAGATAAATTGCCACGAATGTTTAGAAACAAATGAATGTGTTGCCTAATTTCAGATGGCATCGCTTCCAAAAATTTATAACCGGACTTGCAGACTTTGTAACCGTCGCACAGTGGCAGATATTTTGAAATAGCGGTCAAAAGTCTATATCTTCTGAACGCGTTAAATTATTTAATTTATTTTTTTTTCTTTGCTACCCTAATCTTTAGCTTTAATTTCATGCTACAACCATTAAAATTGACATGGGGGAACCAAAGATATGACAGATTTTATCAACCTACCTCGTACTTTTACTACAATCTAAATCTTTCTAAGCATATCCGTCATGAATAAAGAACACTGCAAACATACTGCGTTTTTTTATAAATGTTGTGTTTTTTGAATACTTATATTAATTATTTATTATAATAATAAAGGCAAAATACAAAGATATATAATTTAAGATTATAATTCAATAAATAAAGACAAAATATTTACATGTGTATGCAAACTAAGCAATTTTTACAAAATGTTCAGCAAAATATTTTTGTTGGTCGTCTAATAGTAAATTTTTAGCATCATTATCCAATTCAATTGATGAAGACTTCCATTTTTGACGAATATTCGAAATATATGGATCTGATGTGCAGAGCAAAACTGTAAGAAGATCCTCATTCGTACAATATCTTGACATTTTTCTTGTGTTGTGCTCACGAAAAAATCTATAATCCTTATTTCTTTTCTCTTGTGCTTCTTCGGAAAGATCACCTAGTGGAAGCAGACTATGTTCAATTACTTGTTCTCCATGATACAGAACTTTATGTATTGTTGATGGCATATTCCTCCAAGGGTATTTTTCGTTATATATCTCTGCGGTTTTCTTAGCATATATTCCGAATTTCTTCGCATCAATCATTTTGCTGCATGCTATAACTTCTATAATTACTTTAAACCGCCTTATTATTTCAATATCCACTCCTGTTATGAAAGCTGCAGTCTCAGGATCAGAGAAAAACCTTCGAGCAGTGTTTCCATCATTTGTGTTACCCTCTCCTTGTTTTGGTTGGTCAATTATCAGACCTAGTTGACGATATTGCTCCTGTATTTCTCTTTTCCTTATGTTTCTTTTTTCCAGATTCAATTCATTTCTTCTAACTGTTCCTGTAGCTCCGAATTCCAAATCATAAGCCAATTTGAGAATATGTTCCATGAAACGAATTCTAGTGTGAAGAGGGGACAATCCAAATTCGTACGCATCTTTACAGTCATTATCACTTGGTGGTACTTGGTTCAATTTACTCGAGGTTTGGTGACATATAATGCAGCTAGATGATGCCTTAGTATCCGTTAAGGCTTGTCCTACTTTTCCATCAATCATAGTGAGAAGAAGTTTGAAATCTATTTGAATACGATGTCCATAAATCTCAAAAAATACTGGCTGCAGTTCCTGAATTTGGCTTTTTATTTTATCAACTTCTTCGACTATGACATCTTTTGTCTCCTTTTTGAATGCAAATTTAATTGGTCTGCAGTTAAAGTTTCCATCCAATTTTTATAGCGTTGGTACATCACCTCTTTTTTTCGATGCACATCCTTATATCGCGTTTTCAAATGCGACAAAAAAGTTTTTATTTTATTTGTATATGTTTCAATACGTTCTTCATTACAAGAATCGCAAAAAGTTTTACTGAGAATATACGAAATAACATCTTGGTCCTCTTTTCGTACAAAGTAAATATCGGCCAAAGTCTTATATGTGAACTTCACCATGTTTTTATCAACACTACAGAAATTATATTTTGGCAGCGCTTTAAATACTCTAATCTTCACACATCCTTAACAATATTTGTAGGTAATTATTTGGTCATAAAATTGGTTTTTTTCTTCATAAACACTGCTACCTGATTCATCAAAACGTTTAAACTTTACTTATACCCATACCCTACCATTACCTAATGTTTTAGGTACCTGATAATTAAGTATAGGTACCTAATAACTAAAAATACAACACTTATTTTTCCAACGAAACAATCATTTAAAGAAACAAAATACTCATAATCATTTAACAGCCAAAAAAAAAAACATGAAATAAGAATCCTTTAATTTTGCATTAGATGACTTTGTGTCATAAAAAATACTCCAGGTACCACATCCGCAAGCTTCCGCAAATAAAACTATATACAGAATCTAGAGAAAAGACTCAGCTATGCGATCGTGTAAAATTTGTTCTGGACGACGCTGGCCCTTTTGATTCCCGATCCAATTTACATGAAAATTTATTGAAATTTGGTACATTTTTTAAATACCTGTTACATATTATTAGTAACGCTTATTTAACTTAGTTTAATATTATTTAAATATAAAATAGATTAGAAAAATAAATAAAAAAGACCGGAACTTAATATCAGCAAAACTCGCCGAGTTATAATTATTTAAACTATAAAAAAATTACAGAAAATCAAAAATTTTAGGCCAAAACAGAAAAGGACTAGCTTTGATTGTCCTGTTTTTAGTGAAAGGATCAAATTAGAGCTGTTATTTTTTGGCACCCTAGGTTCTGATGTATTATCTTTCATATAAGCATACTAATTGTAAAATTGGCGACTGTGAAAAAAAAAACTTTTGGCCGCTATTTCAAAATATCTGCCACTGTGCGTCGCCTCGCTAACGGGAGTCAATGCTGTCGATACACAAATTTGGTCGACTTCCAACATACAATAAAATCAACAATGCGTTGCAATTATGGAGTTGGAAACTCTTGAAATAAAATTCTCATATATTTAGTGTATAAAGACTTTAAACTTTAGTTTATAAAGACCCGAAGGCTGAGACCATGAATGAAACTAGTTTTCTTTGCGTTCATGCTTTTCGTAATCCCCTCATCGCTCCCTTTCCTGACAGCAAGAGGGTTGCAGTAAAGAAACTTTCTTCGCAATTTCCTTCCTGTCTGTCGCAACTGCAGGAAACAAATCTAAGAAAAAGTAACAGTTGCAAGCGTAATAATTCTTGTGGTGAAAAATTTTAGTTTGGATTTTCGGTTTTTAGTCGATCAATAAGAGACGATATAACTCGCAGGACATCACTCGCAACTTCTCTAACAAATATTGAAATAATTTCTTGGCCACTTTTTATACTGTAGAAATATTGCCACTTTATTTTGTTGGAATTCGAGAATGAATTTAATATGCTTCGTATTCCTTTAAAGCCGGCAGATTAACATAAGTCCCGTTATCATTATTTTTACAGTCGGTTAAAGCGGAAATGCCTCAAGAAAACGTTAACTAAACACGTGAAGAAACGTAAAGAAACGATTCCATAGCGACTTAATCGCGGCACGTGTCGACGGTCACCCTGCTGTCTCTTAAGCATTCATTAAAAGAAAAAGCAGCTTAAAAACGACTCCAGGAAGTGATAAGTACTTTTTCCATTTAGTCTTAGGTTGCTGCGCAGGATCATAAATTATCAAATCCATCTTATGGGTCAGGCATAGATATTTTCAAGGAAAGAGAAAACTTGGGTTGAATATTTGCAATGCTGTGGCGACCAGAATAAAAAGAGGGTAGGACGCATGGAACGAATCAGTTTGAAATTAATAATAAAACGTGGAAAATTTATTACGCGGAGATTAAATTTATCTCAAAACGATGACGGATTTGTTGTAAAGTATTTGCCATGTCGAATAAAGATAAAATGCCTTTACGCCCAATCTAATAATTAAGTTTGGTAATAACTGTTATAGTAATTTTGTTCTACTAACGCTATTACGCTGATTCTGGCTAAACTAATTAAAGTCGGTTCATCAAAACTTTAATAAGTCCGGCAACAATTTTAAAAAACAAAATCTGAATTTTGAAAAATGGATCACTACATTAATTTTAGACACGTCATTGATTGTTGATGACAATGATAATAATATTCACTAAAGGAAGGAATTTTTGGAAGGAAGCTATAGCTCGGGAAATCTGGTCTAACGAAATATTAATTGTTACAGAATTTCGTTGTGAGACAATGCAGTCAGCAGGCGGGTAATTCAACAATGGCAAAGACAGGGGCGGACAGACAGACAGCTAGGAGAAGAAGAAGATTTCTGAGGGATTTTGATAACCAACACCTTTTCCCGAACATTTGAGAATAAGGTATATGTTGTTGTTTTTGTCCCTGTCCTTCCTGCCGCTAAAATGTTTTGTACTCTGATGGTTAAATTTTTTTAAGTAATTAGAACGAAAGTAAACGGAAAAGGAAGTTTTTAATTGACCATTCTAGTTCAAGGAGTATTCATGAAGTCTTTAAATTTATTAAACTGTTAAATTGTGGGAAGAAAATTAAGTTTTAAGTGTTAAGTGTTGGTAAAAAAAAATTGTTGGTAAGAAAGAAAATGTTGATGATTTGCCAAAATCAAAGACATTGGTTTTGATCGTATGTGCTTAACCATAAACATTTGATACCATATCAATAAAACATATTAAAATCTAATTCTACCACCAATGCCTTCACATCGAGCACTGCCCTCTTCAACCAAACCCTGAATGGTCTGTTAAATCTAGAATTTTCTTGGGATTAATTTGGGTTTTTGAATATGCGCCAACACATATTCCATTTTCGTGATAATTGTGAACAAGGGTTTGAGAGATACACGAGTTCTATTCGTGTCCGAATAAATTCTCCTATTCGGACGCCCACGACATCGCGTTCTAAAACTGTTACAATTTCATTAATAATTCTGACTTTGTTGTCTAAAAATTCGCAACGAAATTATCAAGTGCTACTTGGCATAATCCACGTTCATGACGATGATTATGGTGATGGTACTCTTGGATGAATTGATTAGTGGCGATGTCATTTTGGGATTGTTGCTTAAATTTTCTATTAATCAAAATTATCTTAATATTTAAATATTTCTATTAAATGAAATTACTTGGCATTGTTGCCACTGCTGATGTAGTTGTTGCTGTTGTTACTGCTACTGGGTGGAATAACCATTTCAACCACAAAAGCGATAGCGTGTGTGCATGACTTTAGCATAAATAACACTTACCACACCTTTTAATAGCACGTTCTAATCGAGGCGGGTTAAAAACACAACTTGATCCGAGAATATACAATCGCCGCATGCACTTTACCAACCATCCATTTGCATACGTATAACCACATAAAAGTGGTAGGTGCCCGAATGAACTTTAACAAAGCAATAACAATAACAACAAATATCCAGGATAGTTGGCAGAATGCAGGGAGTATATAAAATGGGTGTAATAATTTACAGCGACTCCTGCACATTCTAAACATGGAAATGTGTTTGTAGTGGTGATTATAGTTATTTTGTTTACCACTATATTTCGTCTACTGTTGCTTTCTCACTTGTTTCTTCTTTCCCTTTCTTTGCTCTGAAGAAACAAAACAAAAACAATTGCAACCAAAGCAGCAGCAACAACAACAAAGTATAATTCATGCATTGCCATAAAATCATGTAACGATCCATAAAAGAAGTTGCCGGCGTTGATAATGCCAGTAGTGTCAGGGTTCCAATATCCAGGCAAAACTAATGCAATGGCTGCCTGTAGTTTATGGATAAAAGCTGCCAAACAACAATAAAAAGTACACTTAATGGGAAGGACAAGTACATGACGTTTCATTTGAATTCCTTCAACGCAGAGGACGTGTTGAAGAACAAGCATAACGGGACAAAAGCAAACCGAATATCAAATAACGCGATAAAGGGTTATCAAGGATATTAGCGAAATTTAAATCAATCGAGGAAGAATAAAACTAGAGTTCTTTATTCGAGATGGATGGGATTGATTATATTTCTCCTTTCGTTCTCCGTTTTTATGAAGTTCAGTTCCCGAAGGAGACGCGAGAACGATAGAGGTTCCTTGATTGCATTAGAAATAATGCGCCTTCTCGAGATTGAGTTTTCACAATTTCAGTAATACAGCATTCAGTTATACGTATTTTGCCAACACACAAATTATTGCGGTATCGTATCTTAAAGACTTCTAGTAGACAGAGTGATGAAAATATTTAGGATTTCTCCTTTTTCCCCACTTCCGGCTCTAGATTTATGAACTGAGTTGATGGTTTATATAGCTTTATTAAATTGTTATTGTATTTATTGCTTTATTGAATGTTATTGTAACCCAAGGTCAAATGACCAGGCAAAACATAATGCATTTTATGAACATACGTTATTTTGGTTTCGGTTATTTAGGGTTTCGGTTGAGCCTTATGATGCTGTACAATCCCAGACTTCAAGTTTCAAAGTTCAAAGGTCATTTTTTCGGGATTATACTGAATTCATACTGTCAACCAAAAAATGGATATTTCAAATTGCCAAAATATTTGGCGTTTGTCATAATCCTGCAATGCTTAACCTGCTATTGACGTCCTGGCATCAGTCGAGATTAACACTTCTAACAAAATGTGAGCTTTTGGAAATCACTGAAAATTGTTTCCGTATCTCACGGTCGATAATTAGATCGATAGACTTTACTAAATTTGGGTAAACTAGCAAAGGTATTGCAAAAATAAAAGCTACGTTTCAAAATTAGACAAATTAGACAAGTCAGACAAATGATATTTTGTTTCTTTGACAACACGATAATGAACTGGAATAGCTGAATTAATACACTCATTACCCGTCATGTGAGAGAGTGTGAGAAATGAAGATAAATGAATATTTTTTCTTTTCGAGGAATTACAATTGTTACAGCCGACACCCGGCATGCTGTCGCTCAGTAAATTTGTCATTTCATTAAATAATTAAAATTCGATCAGAAATTAAATATAATCGTGTTTAACAAGCATTGACATATACGATTAATTAACTCGATTAATAATCGAACATCTCTACCAGGATATGTTTTGGTTACGTATTTCATTCAAGCTTGTGCCATTACAGTGAAATCACTTAGTTGCCAACAACGAGATTTTATCACTGCCCACATTTCTCTTGAAATATGCACTAACTCCATCGCAGATGAACTGTTTTCACTCACAGACAGCATCGACAATAAATGTCCGTTTTGTGTTTAATCCTTTATAATCAAAGAGCCCGCATGTGTTGGCATGACTATGAATATAAAATTCTTACACGCGACAACCAAATTAAACCCGAATCTCATTGCGTTTATTCAGTTAATTGAATTGATTTATCGGGTGGATTTGGGAGGGGTTTGAATTTGGTCGACTTTGACCTCATTTATTCACGCAACTTCTTTATGATAATTTTTGATGACATTTTTTATCGCGTTAGTTTATAAGACGATATATTTTCCTTATTTCCTTTATTTCCTTTACAAGACGATATTGGGATCAGAGGTTTCCGGGATGAAGATAACAATGAGCACAATAAAATAGATTTTAATAATAGTTTTACAGAATCACTTGTTATAATAATGACGTGATGATGTGATGACAAGTAAATTAAAGATAATTGCAGTTCTATCAGTGATTTCAAGTAAAAGAGGTCGATGGGTGCCATAATGACAAAAGCAGCATAACATAATGATGTTAAATCCAATAAGGTCCAAAACAAACAATAACTATTAATGGAAAATAGATAGTAAATGCCATAGGGCTTGGATAGAAGAGAAGGCATGAGAAGAGAAGGAGAAATATTTTTAAAATAAATCTGGTCTCAATTCCTAAATATCTAAAACAATATGCTTAGGAAAAAATATGCATTTTTGGAGTATTTTAGAACAAATATCTTCATGAAATTCAATTGCAATAGTTCATTGGTATCACATCCTTCTTTAAGTTTAATCGAAATTTACATGATCGGCCCCCGAAAAATATATTCTCCAAATCGTTTAGTTAAAATGCCGGTGAGTATTTCGGCCCTAAACACAGTCGAGGCTTAAGACAGATGCATATCGTATTAAGGAAAACCATAAACAGCTTAAAATTACAAATAAAAACATCGATTTAGCATCGTAAAAATTCAAGAGACATAAGAAAATAGTAAAAAAGGAAAAAAGTAAAAATAGTAGGATAATCATCACATTCAATCTCCTAAAATCGATATACGTTGGTAATAATTTTGAAAGCTCAAGAAAGCAAACGATATCGAAGAGCAGAAACGCCTGACAACCTTAACGATATATTTATTCTTATTCTTACCTATGCTTTACAATAACTTAATAAATTTAAGTGCATTCTGGAATGTATGGGAGATATCCAACAACAAGAAGGCAAAAAAATGCCTTACAACACAAAGGTTCTTGGCAGAAGCAGCATATGCCTTAATAAAATATTCAAGATTGCCTTATTAATGAGTTTAGTAACGAGTAGCGACATTACTAATTCTCCTTCCTTTTACTCACTCGGTAGCAGGCTGTCGCGACGATGTCTAGTTTTATTTTATGACTTAATTGACTGTTATGTCTCTCGTTTCTTTTTACATAATGCTCCAGCTGGTGCATCCTTGAATCTGCTATTTATTCTTTTCCATTATGGCCATCGACAAATACTTTAGTTTATACATAGGTGGTTTAGTTGTTGTTGTTGATCAGTCATTGATGTTTATGTTTTGACGATGCTTCATTCCAACGCTAATAAAGTTGTAAAATCAATTTGAAGTATTTAATGCAAATAGTTCACTGCGTATAGGGATTCATGGTCCAGAGCCTTCTTTCGGAAGTCATGGGAGCTATCGCAAGAAAAGGAATGTCATTAAATCGTTGCATCAATCGTTTGCGAAAAATTCTGCACAGGTTTTATTTTTATGTATTATTGGTATGAATGCATATTGTTTTGAAATAATATTGATGTGAATTTTTTGATGTGAATCCTGTATTTACTTAAATAGTACGGTCAAACGGTATAGCAACTCTCTTCGTGGAAGTTGTTGCTTCCTAGACGTTTCATGACTCATAAGATAAACCATATTGTTCGACGCTGTAGCATAGGAAATTATGTATATTATGGATTAAAAATTCCTGCCATTAATCAGTTTTTGTGATGAAAAGTAGTAAAATGTGATTCAATGCGAACGAGTGTAGAAATTTCAGGTCACTTCAGAAGATTTAAAAATTGCCCTGAAAAGCACGTCCTTCCCTCGTGTCATTCAAATATTTTTTTGCATGTAAAATAATACGCCCTTCCTTGGGAATATTTGACGAAAAAGAATTGCTCGAGGAATTATAAACGTCGCGGCCTTTTTTGAAAGTTCACCCTAGCTTATTTGTATTTTTTAAAACAGGTTTGCATTCAAGCTTTTCCCTCGCGTTGGTTATTGTTCTTTATCGCATAGTGAGTGACACGAAGCCAGTCGGCATTTGTGTCAATGAAATTGCTCAGGTCAAATTGGAAATATTTAACCGATGTTTCTGAATTTCACAATTGATGTTATGACAATTTAGTAAGTGGGAGCAATTGATGACGTTAAACTCAACCAATTGCAGAGAACTCAAGGGATAGACAGAGATAAATTGGCAGGTTTAGAGACAAGAGAGTGGCATAAAAAGGGTCGACAATTTATGTTGATAGTTTATAAGCGTCTTACCGTTACTTAAGCTGTCACAAATTGTTGGGCAAAAAAGAAAGATTTCTTCAAAGTTTTTGTCACGTTTTGGACACGAGGACTAAAAAAATTCGTGCAAAGAAATTTCGAAAAAACCCTAGCGGCTTTTCTACGTACCCCATTTGTCCTCTGCTCCGTGAGCAATTGTATTTTATGAATTAGAAGGAAGCCCACCCTTCTAATTAACAGAGTACTGTTACGTAAAAGTGCAATAAATGTTTGAGGGCATTTATTTATTGTCATATGTTGACTTTTGTTTATTTAATGCAGTGACTTTTTCTTGTTTATTTATATTTTTTTTGTGTACATTCAATGAGCTAACCGAATACGTCTTATACAACACAATAAAATGTTCGAAATTAAATGAAGAGATGGATCGATCATCGATAAGGGAGAATGAATTCGCGCGGTGCAGGCATCCACCAAAATAGCGAAAAATCAAAGACTGCGTCGTATCGGAAAATCTATCTTTACTCACTATCTCTCCTTCAGTCTCTCTGATTCACTCGTTTTGCCTCTTTTTACTTGTAATGCCTTTTCTGTAGAGATTATAGAATAATATATGTCTAATAATGCCCAATTGCACCAATTACAGTAATTGTGCATGAGCAGTTGTGATAATCGGAAAGATTATTTGTATGATAATTTCAATTTCCGCCATAATTGAAAAACATTTTAATATTAAAAAAAAACTAAGAGTTGAAACACTGTAGACTATATACTATGCATTCTATTGTGTATGCTTCATATAATATGTTATATCTTAACCTTGTCATAATTTTCCGTCTTACCGTTCACTCCTATTTACCGCCCATTTACGACGTAGTGTTTGTGTATATGTATGCATCTCCTTGTTTCTAATTTAGCATTTCTCGCTCGATGCGAGTGAAGTTAAAAATATTTACCACACGATGGTCTTATGCCGCAGCAAAATCTCATTGTGCACTCCGATGGATCTTCTCTCCAAAATGAGTTTCCTAGAGAGATATGGCAAATTTGTTTTATAAAATTTCTTCCTAAACTATAAATTAGATTAATTTTTCCTATTAGTTCAATTGGCAAACAGTATTGTGTGTGCCAAAAAAAATGCCGATGATTAGTGAGATTCTTGATCAAAGAAACTGTGAAAAACATGTTGATTATTTTTTAGTGAATGATCTTAGATTTTCTTTTAGTCACAAAAAAGTATTTTCTGGTATCTTCAAATAAAAAATATACTAAAAAAGTTATTACAAAAATAAATTGAATCCAGTATAGAATTCGAAGATAGATACTGATTACATGATTTACAAATAAAATTAAAAAAATGTGTTCTACTGTTAAAGAGCCCCACCTTATGTGTTTTCAGTGAAGTTCCCTTCATATTGCTTTTTATTCGTATTCCGCTGCAATCGGATTTCCAAATTTATCAAAAGGAAAACACAATAAAAATAGCAACTGTTTGGAGTTAATTAAACAGAGAACGAAGGAAAGGTCTTCTTCTTTGATGTTCATGTCTTGATTACCAAATCGCGTTGATTTCGACGATTTTCCTTTTTCGAGAAAATGTAAACAATTTAATTAACTTCGTTCGTACGTTTTTCTTTTCTTAAAAATAAAAGCATCCATCGCCAACCAAAAATACCAAAAAGATCATCCTCGGGAGCAGCAGGCAAATAGAGAAACCATTCTTCTTCCTTTGGTCAATGGCCGTAATACTTTACATACCAAAAATAGCATTACAACAAATGCAAGAACAAGAAAATCTGACAAAAGCAATTAATTCAAGAATAACGCTATTGCTCAGCGGAATGTAAAAAACTTGTCTGGCAACACTCTTTATGGGTCAGACTAATTAATAGAAATCAACGAAAGCAAAGGGATAAATATATAAAAGCGTAAAATTTGGAAAAAACAAAATAAAAAACAACAACAACAACTTTGTGTAATGAATGAATAATTTTGTATTTAGTGCGTGACAACATTGCTCTGATTTAAGAGATTTCCCGGTGTTGCATACGAATGCCTTGACTGCTTTCACTGGTTGCCAATCGAACGATGAATGATGACTCTGTAATTAATTTGAACTGTTGTTTTTTTGTAATTTGGCTTTCCAAAAAAAAAAACAAAATGTATGCACTAATTTGGCAATTCTGTTATTTCTGCATTATTCGTTGATTGAAAAAATAATACTCGTAATGTAAAAAATAATAAATAAATGAATAAATAATATAAAGTTAAATAAATAAAATTAAAAAACATCCCATAACTCTAAAACGGAATGATACGAAATTGTATTGTATTCACTATAAGGTAATATTGAAAACATAAACGATTTTCGAAGTGTTTAGTCACAATTCTCAACCTACCATCGCCTACCAATTGATATTCTTTATTAAGTATATTCTTAATTATCACCGAGTCTGAAAAGGTGATTGGCTGTTAACATATCTGATAAAAAGATGTCATATCACAAAATCGATTGGAGCTATTAGTTAAGCAATGAAGGAAGAGGGTTTCAGTCTTCTCCTGACAGCTTAGGGCAATAGCTAAAGTAATTGACAAATGCAGTGGTAATATAGAGTAATGTGTATTTTATATTCAACAAAGGCAGAAAAGGGTTAGTTAGTCGTAATAATACTAATAGTCGTAAAATAGAAGACTGAAGCAACAGTCACGTCCACGTACTTCGATATTACATCGGAAGGTCAGCAGTGACAGCATAAAAAGTCGACAGCGTTGACATTTTGCCAGCATTACCTGGCAAATATTATCACAGTGCACAAGAGGCAAATGCTTTAAAAAACGACAACAATGAAAGCAAATTCACCTGTAGAAATTTTAAAAGGAGGTGTGATATCTCGATAACTATGCATTATGTTATATTGTTATAGTAGTTATAATGTTTGTTGTTGTTACTGCTGGTACTGCGAACGATTTCAATTATTTCAACTTTGAATTGATCACATCACAACACGTACTCTAAAAGTAATTAGTTTCGCTTGAGGTTTTTGTTGGCAACATACTGTGTATCGTTACGATTTGTTCTTGAGAGACCAAGGAACATTTAGTCATTGTTATCAACCACATTTAATGACTCCGATAGTACAAGTCCAAATTCATTTTCATTACTCCTCCTTCTTCCTAGGAGTACTTTTCTGGGAGTCTTTTGAAGTAAATTTAGTCCGACAAGTTTTCCTTGCGCAGCTGTTGTTGTTGTTTCCGGTTGTTTTCGTTAGTGATTAAATGTAGTATATATATTACACACACGCTAGAAGATTGCCTCAAAATCATTGCCATCGCGTTATTGCTGCCTTAAGTTAGCCTCAAGTCTTCCTTTATTGAGTTTATTTTTCATGGCTATTTTGTTTATCTGATTTTTATTATTCTTTCTTCTATTCCTCCTACTCGTATTTGTAAAGTAGTGACTGCTGAAGCAGCGATTTAGCAGCTGATAGTTAGGAGTAATTGGAAATTGCAGTTTCAACGTTCAACAATATTCAGCGGCAACAAAATGAACAGCAGCAACAGCAGCAGTAGCAACAACAACATCACCAGCAGTGGCATCTACTCAGTAGTTCCTGACAAGTGAATCTGATTTCATTTTCACTGAAGTTGAAAGCGATGTCTTGCACTTGGTGTTGTTTTTATTGCTTTTTATTGTTGCGACTGTTGTTTCTTTTCTTTGCTTGTCCGGGCAACACATGCAGACGTTTATTGCCAATTTACGACATATTCCCGGAGTGCAATAGAAAATTTAAGGTTGCCACATGAGTTTACAATCCGTTTTAGGTTTACAGATAAAAGATTTGTAATCCATTAAAATTTAATCAATTTATTAAGACTCCAGAAGGGACACCTAGATAAAATAAAGTGACTTTATTTTAATGTAAAGATTCCTAAGCATTGCATTTGGTTTCTTTGGAGGAGTCAGGTGGTTGAGGAGTCAGGTGGTTTCGCTGAAATTAAATTAAAAATGAAGCCAAACAATTGTAAAATTATTAATAATGTGAGTATTTCATAAAGATGGAACAATATTTCCTAAGTTAAAAACGTCACATTTTGCTTGTTTAGAAGGTTGAGGCCAACCAGTTTATATCGCAGTCGACAAAAGTGTGTTTGACTGTGCCAGAATTTTATCCTTGAGTGCTTTGGATGCGGGATTTCTTGGCTCCAACTAATGCCTCAGGCCCGCCAGAGGAGTATTGCCTCTGGCAAAATAGATATACTCGATTACATTGGTCACTTACGTCGTTTATTGTTACCTATTAAAATTAATTTCCGACTTTTCTTTGACGGATTGTGTTGGTGATTGTGATAGATTGACCTAACGAATGTTATGTAAGGAAATTATATCTCTCTGAAAGAAAGGAATAGTAACGTAATCAGGAGGCAATAGTATCCACTGACAAAAGCTGGAAAACAGGCAGAAAAACAGACAGATAGTCAAGCAGACAAATACTATGCAAGGCAAGGTTACCTTTTAGTGCTTTAGCTGTATGTACCTAACGAATATCAATCAGAAAATTTAAAAAAATATACAAGAACTTTATTGCTTTTGCTTTTGCGAGCTACAACAATTTTATCACCTTTGTCTATAGATTTGTGTCGGCTTGTGTTAATTGAAGATCGTGCCGAGGTAATAAGAGTGTGATAAAGTCATCGATCGCAGTAATCTCTTGAAACGGATGTTATTGTCGTTTAGTGGTTAGGTAGATATCAGTTGTCTGAAAACTTTTTAGTAGTTTATGGAATAGAAGATCTTCGGAAGTGATCTGGTGAAATGTATTTAGTTAAATGTTTATAACAATTAGGACTATTTAAATTAAATATTCCTCGTTATTTGTTGAAAATAATAGGGTTTATAAATAAAGGGTTAATTGATTTAAATTTCGTTCTATGGAGTTTGAACGTGTAGTTTCGCGTCAACTTTACTACGTTAAATTTGAGAATTAAAACATAAGCGAGAATTAAATGGCATAACACAAAAAGTTATATTTATCTTTAAGTATTCTATTCCAAAAATCCTAATTGCTGTTTTTGGAAAATAATTTCTTTATCAAAATCACGGGACACAAGCATTTATTGGGTTTGACAAATTATGAAGGAATACAATAAAATTTCTTTCTAAGAAATAATTAATGTTATGGTTAAATTAATTTTCTTCTTAAATAGTTATAAATAGTTTTAGTAAGTTTGTAAATATTGCTTCATAAACGAGCAACTTACAGAAAAATAGGCAAAATGTTTTATCAATAATCTCCGGTCACTGAAATCGTAAGGACGAATTGCAGGAAAATTAGAGTTCACTCCCACCTTTTAAAATAATTAAGTTGAACACAACAGATTTAATCAGACTTTTACAGACTTTATCGTCCTCCGAAGAAAACTCTGAAGAAAGGTATAAAAATGTATAAAAGTATTACCACCCAAATCTTTTCTAAACAACTAAGTAATTTGTTGTTACTTAACAGAGAGTAAAAAATTCGAGATAATAATTTTCTAAATCCAAATCCTCCGTAAATAAAAATTAAAAATTAAAAATTAACAGAGAAAGTCCGTGATCGATATCAATTTATTTATGAGGCGAACCACGTGCATGCATGCGTGAAAAAATTCGGCGCATTCTTATTTTTATTAGCGAAAGAATATACATCGTGAAACCAGCCTGAATCGACTGCTTGATCGGAAGTCCATTAGCAACTCCACGCGCGCCATCTGGCTGGGATTTTGACAGACCTACAGATTAAAAGACGCCCGTCTGATGAAAATGGACGCAAAAAACATTCAATGCATCTTAATGACGATCCCACACAAAAGGCCTGTCTGGCCTGTCTGGATTCTTTTTGTGCTTTCTGTTTCAAGGCACGATTGTGTCTTTATTTATAGGTTTCGGTTTAATTATTCAATGAATGTCGAATGGAATCCGACGTTGGAAGCCCTATTCAGTTGGGTGGAGATCACCGATAAAGTATTATCAAGGTGTCAAGCAGAAGCAACGCTGCTGACAGCAATGATCGATAAACCATTCCTTCGTCAAAACGTTGAATATTTTATGTGTGTTTTATATGTGAATAAAATATATTTTGAAAAAAATAAAAGAAGAACAATTAAATGAAGAAGCTGAGTAAAACGCAGTTTATCAATTTTGTGTTATTTTTTTAAATTATGTCACTACTTATCGATTTGTCTTCAGTTCGAGACGTGTCAAAATTATTGTTAAACTTTTGTTTCTAAGTTAAATCGTTCAAAAGTTTTTCCCATTTATAACATTCTACCCCCACCCCGCCCACGGAATGTAAACGGTGCGCCATATGCATATAATGTGATCCATGAATGTAATCCAATGTGCCATAATCCAGTCAGGATTTTCGCATCCATGTAGCAAGTCGCCATCCACCCTTGATAAATGTCGATGCTTTGCGATTAAGAAAATTTTTCCAAATAATAAAAAAAATTAAAAAAATTGAAACTTCGTTTAATGGAAATCCGTATTGTATACAAAATCAATTGACGGAAGAAAAACGGAAACAAAGAAATGAAGAACAGACGTTTGTAGGAATGGAAATCCTTTATCTGTTAAAGCCTTTTAAAAAAATCAAAATGCTTCCTTTTCCGCGAAGAAGATCAATAAAATTGAGCCGAGGATATCAAACGATGCCAGTTATTATTCTTCTCAACAGAAAAAAATCCATCAAATTAATTTCAGTGTTCAGTAAAACATTCCCAAACAAATAGAGTTATGATACATCACAAAAAGGTGGATTGGATCTATAGCCTTTATTGACCAAGCCAACCAGATTTTAAACGCAAATGCCAAAATTGATAGTTGTTGGCTCTTCGTTCTGTCTGCGCCTGATGGGAGAAAGCCATTCTATCTCAAGCCAAATCCTTTTCTACCCTACTACATTAATTTCTTCCATTCAACTGTCTATGACGATTTGATATGATTGCGGCGATGGCGATTGTCTGTCTATTGTGGCGGCACTTGGGAATTTGTAATCAGAGCGAGTAATTGCAATTGAAAACCGAACGCTACAAAATCTACGCCACTATCCTTCAGTCAAATAATGTAAATGTTTACCCGTTTTTTATTGATAGCCTCGGTGAAATTATGGAACGGGCACCGTCACTAAAAGTGAAAAACTATCTTTTCACCCATTCTACCGTTTATCTTCGACTTGTATGCAATAACTCTCCGACCATCGAGTCGAGCCAAGCATGCATGATAATATTATGGTTTTGCCGCCCCGATGGTTCAAATTTTAAGCTATTTCTTAAAATATTTTCGATTTTATAACTTAACATTTGGCCAGACTGAGGCCACAACATTATTGTCTTCAATTCAGGGTTCTCGCAAAGCATCCGATCAATCAAGTTTTGTGATTGCTTGATTATCTCTAAGTTTCATTTGTACATGTGAAAAACTTTGACTCTCTTTTAAATACCTCCGTATTCCCGTTAGCACCTCACGTATCCACGAATAATTGCCGTTATTTTATTATGAAAGTATTTTCCTTAATTAGAAATTAATTTAACTAAAGGATCTAATCGTATTCATTAATAAATTAATCAGGTTTCTGTTGCTCCTTCATCTGCTTAAAGACATAAACATGCATGCCTGACAATCTCTGTCTTCGATTTGTCTGCCAATGGATTTTTTGTATCAAAAACTGTCTTGATTACTTCGAAAATAAAAAATTCAGTAGATGAATCAATCAATAGTGAAATGATAACGGTCATGCCATCATGACAAGGGTAAATTTAGTGTTTTGACACTGATACATGACACTTCATTTAGACGTTAGACGCATTTAAATATTTTGCTTTTCTGAACAAGCCTTACAGAATACGAGCTCAAAATATCATTAAACACTAAAGATGACTTTAAGGAAAATGCTGATAAACCAGCAAGCAATAAAAACGTTCAAATAAACATGGCTGAAGTCTAATCGTGTATTCATTCGATCACAAGGTCAGTCAACCATTTACCATATTAGCAACCATACAAAAACAACTACAATTCAAACAACATTTCCTTTGTTTTTATTCCCGACCAGACACAATCGAATAGTTTTACGCGTAGTTTCAATGTTTTCTTTCAATTTTATTGAGCATTAAGTAAATCGTCAAAGAAACTCTTGATGAAACATGATGCGAATGCTTCAATAGCCCGAGGCAGTTTGTATTCTCATGACGTAACGGCACATAATTTACTCCAGTTTCATTCCAAGTAAACCGATCGTGTGTGATCATCAGAAGTTGGAAATAAGGTTTTAATATTATTCATATTGATCCTAAGAAAAGGAGTGGCTGATGTCCCGAAAAAATAGACGCCGTAGGTGAAGACTTTGAAGGAGAAAGAGGAAATTTGTCGAGCAGACAGTCAGTTATGGGTTAGCCGCTCACTGAAGTGGAAACGATCGAAACAATTAATGATTAAATAAATGAAGTCAAATCCAAAAAGAAAATATAACTGAATATTTGAGTAAGAAGAAAATAAAAATTTGGACTGATTTCTAAAAAATAAGCTTTGAATATAATAATAATACCAAATTGTATATTTAATGGAACATTATATTGAGTTAGAATTTGCTTGCAATTGATTATAAAACTCACCACAATGAATCCAGAGTTTTACAAATGAAAAAAATTATTTTATAATAAAAAAACATTAAGAAAAAAACATTAAGAAGAAAGTAACAAGTAAGGAGCAAGTTTTTAATTGATGATTTTAATTAAAAATTTAAGCAATTTCAACAAGATTTAATGATGTGTTAACAGTTTAAATTGACAGTATCGTGGCGATTATTTCTGTTATATAGCAAAAGATTAGTCATTTTGTTTCCCATTCCATTTCTCGTATTAAACGCGGGAAATAAGGGAACGAACTATAACGAATGAATCTCGTAGCTATGTGATACAAGGTCTGTTATAAGTTCACTATGGTTCATTCGGCCGCTTATTCATATTCAAAATTTTTGCCGTTTTGTAATATTTTGCATTTAAAGAATCGAAGTATGCATGAAACTAAAATAACTAAATGAGTACATAAATAAAATACTTTGCTTGTGATCGATTTCCTCAGGAATCGGGTCTATTGTCGTGACATTATCTTTGTCGTTTGTTAATTTGTGGAGACAGCTTTGGTCAGCTTCATTTAATACTGACAGGATATTTTACCTATTTAGCCCCTCCCGCCTGTCTACCGACATACCAAGATGTAATCACGAATGTTTGTACCGGATTTTCTTGATCTTTATCAATTATTTCGACATCTGCTTAACCTTCATTTAATACGAATTTGAATGACTTACACGTATTTCGTTTCTGTGATATCGAATGTTTTGCATTTCATTCATAGTTAGTTTTACTAAGAACGCAAATGAATGCCTTACACCTAAACACACGCATCGCACAGACTCCCTCTCTATCAAATATACGCACACACATATATACATACACAGATAAAGATAAAAACATACACAATCACACACACAGGCACGCACACACCCACGTATAAACAAACAAGCATCTTAATTCCAGAAAAACTTTCAACACTACTGCATTTGAAAGCGCTAGAAGCTGTCCTCCATGCAATCCACTCCCTGTGACAGAAACACGTACATTTCCACCCCCAAAGACTACTCAGCTGTGAACATCGAACGCCCACGATATTGGTGAGCATTGGTGTCAGGAATTTACTTTCATTACTCTTTGTCATAACTGATTTTGCCTTTTTCCTTATTTTCGTTGCTTGCACCTGCTGATTATTTCTTTGCTTCGCGAAATTCTCAAACGACGATTGCCGCTTTTTAATAAAAATTCTTAGATAATGGCATCGAAATCCTTTTTACGTGCGCGCTTTTAATTTCATCCATCGACTGGCTTAAAGCTCGTTTAAAGATTTCGAAATTCCTTTTGGCAAAAATAGTTTGTGATTATTTTTGTAAATAATATAAAATATGGAATTAAATATGAAATTAACATTTAATTAAATATTTTTAAAATAAAAGAAATAAAAAATATTCAATATCAAATTTATATATAAAAATTCCAATCTTCTACTAATTTTTAAATATTTCATAAATCATATTTTCTGGCATCTTTTTTTTTATTCTAACGCAAGACCATAAAATGTTATTCACAAAGGCTAAATTCCACATGGTTGCACATTATCGTCATCATCATCACCGTCATGGTTTGTCCATCATTTTTGTAATTGCTGTTTAAATGATAAAGGATCACAGTAAGGGTTTTCAATTTGTAATAAAAAGCTGCGAATGAAATGAATCCGTTTGCAGTATTTTCCAGAGATCTGACTGTCTCTTTTCTTTGGAATGAATGTCTTTGAAAAAGATGGATCTTGATTACGATTGAATCGAATGTTAGAAAAAGGAGCAAATTAAACAGAACGAAAGGGGATAATAAAAAATGGCACCAAAAAACAAAATGAAAAAATATTTAAGAAAAATTAATGAAGTTTTTGATTAAAAGATTATAAAGATTTTATAGAATTCTTCTCGACAGGGCAAATGTAAAAAATTCAGAAAATATCATACACAATTTTTAATACTTTCAGAGCTTTTTGATTGACGGTAATGATTGATATGAAATTGCAAGTATTTCGCATTTTATTAAATAAATATTTAAATAAATATTAAATAAATATTTACGATTTTTCTCCGTAAACAGTGTCTTCAAAATTGTTTCATTTATCTTTAAAAACAACTTATTCCAACGCAGATATATTCCGATTTACTTTATCTGTATGTCATCTGTTTTAACTGTATGTATAAATTATATGATGTATGTATATATTATATGATGATCCTGTTTTGTTTTGTCTTGGTGTGATGAAGTGATAGTAACGGCCTTTACCTCTCTGTTGAATTTCTCAACCGAGTTTGAGTTTTTAATTATTGCTAATGCTGTTGCAGTTGTTGCTCCCATTGTTGCTGTTGCTATTTTGTTACCGCTTTTATTATTAGTGCTGAGCGAAATAACCCTTTCATAGGATCCTTTAGTTATCTTTAATAACCTTTTCATTTTGAATGGGTAACTAAAACCACAATAAGGGCAACACATGCAATAGATCGGCCACGTGATGTTAGTATTAATAACACTTACCACGCCTCATAAAAGTGTGCTTAACCGAAACAAGTTAAGAGCATGACCTAAGTCGAGGATAAACACCCGCATAAATATTTCAAGGCTTGTGAGTACAAACACACAAGCACACATACATATGTTTAATCAAACGTATACTCATAAGCTTTAATATAACAAAAATAATAACAACAAATATTCGGGATAGATTATACAGAATGAATCTAATAATTTACAACGAGACCTTCGTATCCTAAATATGAAAGTGTGTGTGAATGTGTGTTTTTAAATGTGTTTGTTAATCACATATATCCATATGCTCGTGGTGGTGCTGCTGGTTATGGGTATCGCAGTTATTTTTCTTACTAATAAATATCATTTACTGTTGCCTCTTGTTCTTCTTTTCCTTCTTCCTCTGCTTTCAAAACTTAATAATGGCAATAACAAAGAAACCTATCACACATATCATAAAATAATGTGAACCCATAAAAGCAGTTGCCAGTGTTGATAACTTCAGTGATATCGGTTTGTCGTTTGTTAATTTGTGGAGACAGCTTTGGTCAGCTTCATTTAATACTGACAGGATATTTTACCTATTTAGCCCCTCCCGCCTGTCTACCGACATACCAAGATGTAATCACGAATGTTTGTACCGGATTTTCTTGATCTTTATCAATTATTTCGACATCTGCTTAACCTTCATTTAATACGAATTTGAATGACTTACACGTATTTCGTTTCTGTGATATCGAATGTTTTGCATTTCATTCATAGTTAGTTTTACTAAGAACGCAAATGAATGCCTTACACCTAAACACACGCATCGCACAGACTCCCTCTCTATCAAATATACGCACACACATATATACATACACAGATAAAGATAAAAACATACACAATCACACACACAGGCACGCACACACCCACGTATAAACAAACAAGCATCTTAATTCCAGAAAAACTTTCAACACTACTGCATTTGAAAGCGCTAGAAGCTGTCCTCCATGCAATCCACTCCCTGTGACAGAAACACGTACATTTCCACCCCCAAAGACTACTCAGCTGTGAACATCGAACGCCCACGATATTGGTGAGCATTGGTGTCAGGAATTTACTTTCATTACTCTTTGTCATAACTGATTTTGCCTTTTTCCTTATTTTCGTTGCTTGCACCTGCTGATTATTTCTTTGCTTCGCGAAATTCTCAAACGACGATTGCCGCTTTTTAATAAAAATTCTTAGATAATGGCATCGAAATCCTTTTTACGTGCGCGCTTTTAATTTCATCCATCGACTGGCTTAAAGCTCGTTTAAAGATTTCGAAATTCCTTTTGGCAAAAATAGTTTGTGATTATTTTTGTAAATAATATAAAATATGGAATTAAATATGAAATTAACATTTAATTAAATATTTTTAAAATAAAAGAAATAAAAAATATTCAATATCAAATTTATATATAAAAATTCCAATCTTCTACTAATTTTTAAATATTTCATAAATCATATTTTCTGGCATCTTTTTTTTTATTCTAACGCAAGACCATAAAATGTTATTCACAAAGGCTAAATTCCACATGGTTGCACATTATCGTCATCATCATCACCGTCATGGTTTGTCCATCATTTTTGTAATTGCTGTTTAAATGATAAAGGATCACAGTAAGGGTTTTCAATTTGTAATAAAAAGCTGCGAATGAAATGAATCCGTTTGCAGTATTTTCCAGAGATCTGACTGTCTCTTTTCTTTGGAATGAATGTCTTTGAAAAAGATGGATCTTGATTACGATTGAATCGAATGTTAGAAAAAGGAGCAAATTAAACAGAACGAAAGGGGATAATAAAAAATGGCACCAAAAAACAAAATGAAAAAATATTTAAGAAAAATTAATGAAGTTTTTGATTAAAAGATTATAAAGATTTTATAGAATTCTTCTCGACAGGGCAAATGTAAAAAATTCAGAAAATATCATACACAATTTTTAATACTTTCAGAGCTTTTTGATTGACGGTAATGATTGATATGAAATTGCAAGTATTTCGCATTTTATTAAATAAATATTTAAATAAATATTAAATAAATATTTACGATTTTTCTCCGTAAACAGTGTCTTCAAAATTGTTTCATTTATCTTTAAAAACAACTTATTCCAACGCAGATATATTCCGATTTACTTTATCTGTATGTCATCTGTTTTAACTGTATGTATAAATTATATGATGTATGTATATATTATATGATGATCCTGTTTTGTTTTGTCTTGGTGTGATGAAGTGATAGTAACGGCCTTTACCTCTCTGTTGAATTTCTCAACCGAGTTTGAGTTTTTAATTATTGCTAATGCTGTTGCAGTTGTTGCTCCCATTGTTGCTGTTGCTATTTTGTTACCGCTTTTATTATTAGTGCTGAGCGAAATAACCCTTTCATAGGATCCTTTAGTTATCTTTAATAACCTTTTCATTTTGAATGGGTAACTAAAACCACAATAAGGGCAACACATGCAATAGATCGGCCACGTGATGTTAGTATTAATAACACTTACCACGCCTCATAAAAGTGTGCTTAACCGAAACAAGTTAAGAGCATGACCTAAGTCGAGGATAAACACCCGCATAAATATTTCAAGGCTTGTGAGTACAAACACACAAGCACACATACATATGTTTAATCAAACGTATACTCATAAGCTTTAATATAACAAAAATAATAACAACAAATATTCGGGATAGATTATACAGAATGAATCTAATAATTTACAACGAGACCTTCGTATCCTAAATATGAAAGTGTGTGTGAATGTGTGTTTTTAAATGTGTTTGTTAATCACATATATCCATATGCTCGTGGTGGTGCTGCTGGTTATGGGTATCGCAGTTATTTTTCTTACTAATAAATATCATTTACTGTTGCCTCTTGTTCTTCTTTTCCTTCTTCCTCTGCTTTCAAAACTTAATAATGGCAATAACAAAGAAACCTATCACACATATCATAAAATAATGTGAACCCATAAAAGCAGTTGCCAGTGTTGATAACTTCAGTGATATCGGTTGCTCGTATCACCGGCGTTGCGATACCTCGATACAACGTCATACGGCCAAACGGCATCAGTTGCAGTAGTTGCAGTTGCAATCCAAAAAAGCCAACAAACAACAACAATGATTGCACCTGACGAATAAATAAAATACGCTTAGGATATGAAAAGGAATATAGCAGATTGATTGGAGGCAAGAAACTTATTTGAATTTTGCGAAATTAATGTCAGCCATTCAGCGGGCATGGAGCGACTACCTTTAGTAGTTTCTCCGCCCGTTGACAGGAGTGCATTTCTTGTGATGTTCAATGACCGTAGTGGTGATAGGAGGTGATGATGACATCACTCGGTTGACGGTGTTATATTACAAACAAGAAGATGTTCATTAAAATGAATGCAGTATAAGGAAAAAATTCTTCAGATATTTACGATATTCGGTTAAATTTGTTTCGCAATGAATTTTGTTCACATTAACGTCTGATTTACTAATCTCCGATTAAAGAAACTTATAAGAGGTTTTTATTTTTGAAAAATTTATATCTCCTGAACTTTACGAAATCACTTAGGTTCAGTACAATAGTTTCGTGTGTGGCAGAATAAGTCAAGAACAAGAAGTTGATGTCGCATCTTGTGGAAAGAATAAAAAGGAACGAGGAGGAGGAGAAAAACTACGAGATAATAATTTCTTCCCACAAAATCACACTAAGAATTACTAAAGTAATAAAACATAATGTAATAAACTGCTAAATCTTTATCTGACGTTCGTTCCGGTTGTGTTGATTTGCATCGATGATAAGACAAAGAAAGGATTTGAAAGGAACGAAGACAAACAGGCAGAAGCATCTCACAATTTTTTGTTTCCATTTATTCTTATTTTTAACACAAAAGCAAATGTTAGTTTAGGATTCAATACTAGATATTAGAAAATTGGAGCGCATCCTGGAAATTGATCAAAGGTATTTTATGCAAAAAAGAATATATAAACTATCGCGTAACACGTAGGCATTCGACGAAAGCAACATATGCCGTCGTTATTATTCACGACTACATCACTACTAAATATAGTATCCCTCGATAACTAACTTTCGCGACAGTCTATAGCTTCAGTTGTTGTTTTTAACTGATCTTTTTCTTATTATATGTCACTAATTTAGCTATGTCTCCGATGTCAGTGGTTTATTTTTCCCCGATTTCGAACATCGTGGTGCACTTAACCTAATGCGTAGCTGGTTTCCGTTGTTGCTCTTGATGTTGCTAATCAGCCGGGGATGTTTTGGTTATAATAACAATGCATGATTTAAACATTGGTGATTGTTAAATTATTTCAAAATTGTTCATACAAATAGGGATATTGGCTTTATGATGCTATCTCACGTTCACGTAATGACGCTAATCTAGATGGCAACCCTGTTCCTAATTTATTCCTAAAACTAATTGTTTAGCTGACGCTTCATGAGTTATAAAATGAACGATGATGCTTTTTGAACGTGACATTGTAGTATACAAAATTTTGTTTATGATGATTTATAAATTGTCGATATGAACATTTTTTCCTAAATTAAAAGGGTATCCGTGATGAAATGTAATAAATTGCAATAGAATGCGAACGAGTGTAAAAATTTCAGGTTCATGCAAAGGATTTTGAAGTGACCCTCAGTGAACTCACTAAACAATGCCAACCACACATCCTTTGAATATTTATATTAAAAAAAATAACATGGTTTTCTCCAAAATTATTTCGCGAACAGCAATGTTCTTGAGGTATTTACAGACCTTAGAGTTCCCTCAAGGACCTATTACAAAGATGTTTCCTTATTTAGTACAGGATATGTTTGTTTTTACTCATGCTCAAGTGCCTTCTTCGTTTTTTGTTATCGTTCTCTAACGTGAATTGAGCTACACGACGTGCCTGAGAGCTTGATAACTTTGTTAGAGGTTTTACCTAGCCCAATTTGCAAATATTTAAATTATGTTTTCTAGTCCTCCAACCGATGGTATGGCGCTATAACAGATGAGAATAATTAATGAAGTTGGTTGTGGTGCACAATCAACCATAGAGAATTAAATGGACAAACACAGAGAGAGAAGTTTTGGGACAGAAGATTGAGGCGGGGCCTTAAAAAGGAACAAAAATTTGTTTTGGTTTTTTACCACAGTGGTGAGGTAAACCTCACCACAGTACTGAAGTAGTGACAAACGGTCTGGCAAAACGAAGAATTTAGTCACGAGTTTTCTTTACGATTTAAATATGAATATCTAAAAACCCTTTCGAAACCAAAGCCAAGGATTTAAGTTGGATAAAATGTTTCTTTCCTACTTACTTTTCTAAAAAATTTACAATTGCTCCGAAATTGAGGCACATCTACTTATCAGAAGGTAGAGATCGGTCAATTGGCTGGAGCTGAGTGCATAAAATCGAATATCAAAGGAGTTAACCGTCCATCATCCCTTTGATCAATGAATCCAAAGACCAACTACAGACTGGTGAAAATACAAACTATCATACGGATGGTGAGACACAACGTTGGACGGTTGAAACGACCGGTGAACTTTTCTAATGAACTAGAATATTTTATAAACTGAATGCAAATTGATTGCGCAGAGGACTGCATGAAATCTATGATATACCTTCATTTTTTTATACTGAAATGATAAATGTATTTAACGGATGACGCAGCTAAAAGTATTCAATTTAAAACTGAAGTGGGTAGAATTGATAGAGAGCTGATGATACACTTAATTAATAATATAATGCAATATGGAATAAACTCGTACCTTTCGAAGTCTCTTTGGGAAGCAGTCGCGAACACATGGCTAAATTGCCGCGCCGCATGAGCACATGCCATTAATAATTCATTCAATAATATTATCAATAACAACAACAATCACAACAATTTGTAAATATTTATGTATTGAAAAAATGGAGTGAAAAACGAAATTAAATCAAGTAAGCAAATACAGTCTTTCATGATAAATGGACAAATAATATTTTACCAATTTTGACATGAATCCATAATCATTGTTAAAAATGTATGAAAAAATATAATTTATAAATAATATTCCTAAAATATTTTTGTTCGCCTTTTACTTCATGCAATTTTTATATTGATTTCATAAATTTTATATACAATATTTTTGCCAGATGTAAATCTAGACAACCCTTTTGGCATCAATCCATTCGGAGCTACAGATGTTTCGTAAAAATGTTTTATTCAAAAGTGAAAAATGGAAAAACGACAACAATGAAAACAATACGAAAAAGATCATAAGCAGTAACAAAAAAAGAAACCTTAAATTCTCAAATGATTTGGTTGATAAAGTGGACAGAAAAAACGGATGAATTAATAATGAATGAAGGACGAACTTCAGTCATTCATTCATTCATCCCACAGAAAGCGTAAATTCGCAAATTTCTATTTTCAGTCTTCATTCCATCCATCTCACCATGCCCTCCCTACCTTTATGTCATTTAATAGTCAATATTTTGCAATAACCTTTTAATATTTTAAAAATGTTTCCATAAAAATATAATTCAGCTATAAAAATTACTTTAAATATTTACACAAGGCGAGTATTAAATCAACGTCAAGCTATACGTCGGGGCTTTAAACCATTCGAGATTTCGATCATGAGGGAGTGACACTCTTATATTCTCTTTGAAATATAACAATGATTTTATTTATTTTCGCCTGCTTTACTATTGGTGAAGTCATTAAATAAAAGTTATGATATATTCTCCCTCTTATTTTTCAGAAAAAATTTGTTTAATAATATTGTTAATATATTTTGAAATCCTCAACGTTTTCCTACAATGCAAAAAAATAGGTACTTCTGAAGGCACTTTCTTAAAGACGGGCGATGTCCTTCTTTGGGGATTATTCAATTTTATTTGCTTAAACAGCTTTCGGCGTGATGTTTTATTGATCAATTATTTTATATTTTCGATAAATTTGTCCATGTTTTCAAATCAGAATTTAGTTTCATGCAGAGACCATTTATCAAGTAACTAAATTGATTCTTTGTTTTTTTAACACAATGATGTGACAACTGCTTAAGACAATTGAATTCTATAAAACCGAAAGAGGTTTTAAAAAGACGATAGGATAAATTCGTGTAGTGAAATGATTCATTCATTCATTCAAAACAGCGAGCAGTGAGAAATAATGCCAGAAATTGATAGGAAATCTCTCTCCACCTCGGTCGCGGCAATATGTCAAAATTATGCAGTCCATAAAGCTTAAGCAGAGAGAGAGAGATGAAATTTGTTTGTGTAATAGCATATGTTTGCCTTCAATTCCAAATGAGAAGAAGAGTAAGACGAGCGATGCGACCGAAATAGAAAATTTCGCAGTTTTTTTCTGTGAGCCTACGTTATTTTGACATATAGGCGCGACTGAGATGTCGAGCGATTTTCTATCTGTTCTGGCATAAGGAGGCAAAAAGAGTTATAATACTACGAAGGAGCTATTTCTGTACATTGTTCATCCATTATTTCTTTCTAACTCCCGGTATGTCTGCGAGCTATTTCGCGCTTTAACCACTTGATTATTATAATTTCTAATATTTTGTCTTATTTGATTTTCATCCGACCCATCTGACTTAAGGAGCTTATATTTTGCGTTTAATATGATATTATGACTGTCAATGATTTAACAACGAAACATCTTCGCGTAATTTTATCTTTTATCGCTATTTGGAATACAGGATTATGTTTGACATTGATGTTAACATACATTGACATAAATGCTACAAAAGAAATGCGCGTGATCAGCTCAACGAGTCAATCGCTCGTTTACGGGCTAATGGATTCCAATTTACTAACAGTAATTTTTATGGAATGGATGACAGCTGTCAATTTGAGTTCATTGAATTCGTTTCTGGTGTCATATAATTCCTCTAATGCATTTCTAAGCAATTTAATTTTTTTTAATCTCTTGACTTTTTTGTTCATGATTACTCTAATATTTATTTATTGTAAGGTTGCATAGACAATGTTGAATTTGCGAGTCAAAATATGTTGTCATTCTATTGAAAGGAGGGCGTCATATGTTGATTGTTTCTCTTGACATGTGATGGCATAATATATCGCTTTTCAGTGTTACAACAATCACAAATACCTCAATGATTTCCGCAAATTTTTTTGTTCAGAGACGATCTCGTAATTTATTTTGTTGTATTTTTTTCTTTCAGAATATCCGATTTTATTTCTTCTAGCTATTTTTTTAGATATAGTTTCTAGCTATCACTTGGAATTTTTTAGGTGCGCTACTCGAAAATATCACAAAAATTATGCTGAAAGTTGTCTTCTGTTTAGAATTATTAATGTAGATAAAAACAGAGAGATAGACATAGTGTGTCATTTTTCTTTGCGCTATTATCGTAATGATAAAAAGGCAACGTATTTGGACTTGTTCTAGACATTGGTACGAAAAATTTGAAAATACTCTTATGAAATTTGTAACCGCAAGTATTGAGATATTTTCATTATATGCTAAAGCAAGTCCGTTAACAAAGGTCTAAGTTTAGTCTTGATAAATCCCCAGATATCATTTAGGCAACATGCAACCTATTCTAGTGTATTCTAAGTATCTCTACAATGCCAATATCTCAAAACCGTCCGTTACGTATTCGAAAAGTGTAGTCACAAATTGTTCGTAGGGATGTCTGGAATAAACTAAAATAGATGATGCTTAATTGATATATTGAAGTTTTTATCGAGACCAATCAATTTTATCTTCGCCTTATAATCACCCGATGTGTTCAGTTCGACGTAAGCATTCGGAGTGACAGGTAATCCAGTTTGTGGGGAATTCTTATAATAGATGGCCCTGGAATTGAAGGTGCTGGAATTTAACGGCAAGTTCTTATTTGTTATGAATAATAGTTGTAATGTCATCTGGTGATTGTAATGTTATCAGCTTCAGCACCAACATTATCAATAGTAATAAGCATAAATTGTATCCTAATTGTGTCCTAATTTGCACACCGTCCTACCTTCCCACTCCAGAAGCGTGCTTCTTATTATAGAGGCATGCTTTCTCACCAGACAGATTTTACAGCATTTGGCCCCTGTATAATTATGTAATAATTATGTCTCTACAAGTATGAATATTGTTTGCGATCTGGTAAACATCTGGTCAAGTGTTTTGTGTTTTCCTTTTCATATTCAAACAACAACAACATTTATCGTTGAAATAGTACCAAAGCCTAGAATGGAAACCAGATGAACATAGTCACTTTACATGCTTTCTTGTAATGGGAGGACAGGATATCCTAGCATTGGGATTCACATTGGGATAAAACTTTCGTCATGTCCGGATTTTTCGAATATGGTTCAATGCCGTTTAAAGCGTTGTTCTTGTTGAGGGTCCTCTTGCAGTTATAAGTGCGTAAGCGCAACTGTTAATGGAAAACAACTGTTTCACATTTCCTTCGACTCCAGGAAGAAGATTTTAAGGGTTGGGATGTCGATTTTATGTATTTTCGACAATTTTATCAAACACGAAAATTCAACAAGAATTTAATTTCAATTTGGCTAATTAAAATACAAGAAAACACCAATCGCAATTAGTAAAATATTGCTTGTCATCAAATGACAAACGTCATCAAACGTTGTTTTGAAAACAACAAATTGCGATGATGTATTTCTGTCAATTCTGATATATCAATTTTGATTGTCAATATATTTATATTGTAAACATATTTATCTTTCGCAATTTTTTAAGCTAACTTTTTATTAAAGTTTAACAAAATGTCCTTTTATTAATTTAATTAACTAAAATGTCCTTTTTATTAATGACCAAATAAAATCAATTAGACACTTTGACATTCTTATGAAATTAGTACATGTCCACAAAATAAATTGAATGGATTTTCATCTTAGAAAATGTTCCTGTTGTAATTTGTTTCAAATCGCCGCTAAAAATTAGTGAAGGTTTCAGAATCGACTATAATCTTATTTATTCTCGACTTACGGACTTATGGGCATAGCACGTCTTATCCTCATAAGAATTCCTCTTTTTCTACATCCCCACGCTTTCCCACGCTTTTGCAACTCCTTATTAATTATCTTCCTCTATTTCTTCGGCTTTACATTTTGCTTTTAATTCTTCTAACTCTGTAGAAGATATGTCACGCGTATCGTGTTAATTGATTTTACGAATATCCGATGTGATGTGAATATTGTTGTTTTTGTGACCCAAGGGCTAATATGCTGGTATTGTATTGGATTGTATATTTTATATCTGGAGGGGTTTTGCTAGTTGTTCATTATTTAAGCGTTAAAGAGAACGTTAATTAACTCTAAAAGAGACTTTATTGCAAATTGTAAAGACTGTAATAAGCGAGGACTACCATGAGAGTTATAATAGATACTGACTTAGTTGTGCAATGTTCTTTCTTTGTAGGTATTTTTTGAGTGATGTAGAGATTCATGTATTTGTTTCCATTAAGAATATATTTTCGTATTCTTATTTTATATAAATATTAAGAAGAAATCCATAAGATTTTTGCAAATAATGTGGTGAGAAAACAAACAGGGGTTAAAGTTATGTTCGAATGGTACGGGCGATGTTAAAAATATTTCCCACACGATCATCGTATGTCCGCAAAGGAGACCATTTTATGATCTGGTGTGATTATTCTTCAAATTGAAATATCTAGAAAAGACAAAATTCTGTAAGATTTTGTTTTATATTCATTTTTTTCTTTAATTACTAATAAGATTTTCTTTTAATAATTATTTTCAATTAATAATGATGAAATGAATGCTGGTCAGCGTAACACTTATGGGATATTATTTAACCTATCCAGAGAAATTATGAAAAAGTTCTTGATGATTTTTAGTGTACGATTATTATTATTTGCGATTGATTTTATAAATATTTTTAACTATTATAAAATCTATTAAAATAATCCGGTAAGTAAGAACAATAGTTAATTAGCTAGTTAATTAATGAGTGACAACTAGCAAATCAAGTCAATCCCTAGTTCACAAATTGAATAAATCGCTTGGTAAGTCAACTAATTTTGTGCACTTTTTTGGGGCCTTAGTTTTTCGTTTTTTTAAATATTTTGTACAATGCAATTGAATTTCGGAATTCCTCAAAAGAAAAATACGATAAAAATACAGACTGTTCAGAATTAATTAAAAGCGAAAAAAGACACATTTCGTTTCTTAGATATTTAGGTTGTTGTAGCCGGATCGCGATGATTTCGGCGGTTTTTCTATTTCGAAAAAGTGTAAACAATTTAATGAGCTCAATTCATGGACTGTCTTCTTTTGTAAACAAAAAACTCACCACATAAGACAGCAAAAAAACCAGCACTAGCAGCAGCAGTTTCATAAAAAGAGGAAAGTCAATTTGGACTACTGGCTAATGGGACAGTACTTTACATACCAGAAGTGGCATTACAACAAACAAAACAACAACAAAAGCGGACAATACATATATTTCTGCGAAAAATGCAACACTGATATGCGGCGCGCAAAAACAAATGGTCCTGCACGAGTGTTGATTAGGGGGATTAATAAAGCAAAAAGCAAGGGTAACAAGAAGGCAAGCAAAAGACAGAAAAACGACAGCAAAAACATTGGTTACTTAATAAACGATTGTTTATCTAGTGGGTATTATTTGTAGTATCGCGGTTTATTATTCTTGTTTTCGGTGTATTCGTTGCAAAGTAATAAATTCAAATGTAGTGAACTTAGGGGAAACTTCGCCCCACCCCAAAAAGATATTGAAGGAAAATTGTTTCTATGGACTGAGAAAACAATAGAAATAAGAAATAAAAGTAAATATATTTCTATGAAGCGTCTAAATGCCGGTAGCAAATAAATAATTCCATAGCACAGTTACGGCTAAGAAGAAGAAGAAAAGAAGAAGAGACAACGATTAAATCTGGGTAAAAGAAAGTGTAAAGACGTTCGAATACAAAGAACAAACCAACCAGATCACACTAACCCGAACCGAGCCTGGAATGACTAAAAAATTGTCATTTTGGCCACCGAGTTAGGAGGCGGTGAGGGTGTTGGCAAACCTCTTAGTTCTAGAGGCAACGGGAATGAGCAATAATTTTTTTATTATTGCTGCTGAAAAAATCTCGTTTGCCTTGTTGTTGTAGTAGTAGTAATTGTTGTTGTTTCTGTTAAATTAATTTTTACTTAAAAATGAAATTTATTAACTTTTATTGTTTATTCGATTGAAAGGTGAAACTCTATTCCATTTCTAAGGAATAAATTTCTATAATTCATATTTTAGGCCTTCTCTTTGAACCAACGATGAACCGGATGTAATTTAGAGAAACTGAAACTACAGGATTTTAATAAATTCTAGCAAACAAAAAATCCTAACAATTATTGTGGCTGAATTTTTATATAATTAATAATTTTCTTTGTAAATCCTAACAAACAGTTCTACGGCAATATTTTTATAGTATTTTTCTATAATTTCTTAATGCATTATTCGTAACTTTTAGTTATCCGTGTTCACTTTGGGCCCCCACCAGAATTCTTTTGCTCTTTTGACTTGGGGCTTCAACAATGTTAGCCTCTACCTCTAGAAGACAACGAACTGGTAATACAACATGTTGCGATGCAACTCGAACTCGGCGTAGTATTTATACACTTTTGTAGAATTAATTTCAGTTTCTCTTTTCAACATGTTCGACCTATGGGCAATCAGCTGCTTTTGTTTATATTTTTACTTCCGCATGTTTTGACAAGCTTTTCCTAGCATCAAATTTTCTTTCATAAAGTGCAAGACCCATTACTAAAGCTTGGGAAAATATTCCCCTGCAGATATTTAATATTTTCATATTTTAGCTGGGCGATGAGGCGGTTTTGATGTTATTTAGATATAGACGTCATTTTAAATGTTATTAATTATGTGTAATTTCTCTTCATACCCTTCCCCCTGCCGCAAGAAAACCAAACAGATAGCAAGCATTATTTTAGGGAAACATTGGGTAAGAATGAGTAGGATAGTGAATGCCGAGTAAGTGTCTTGATTACACGAAATCTGTGAATCATACACAAAATGAATGAATTGTGAATCATACACAAAATAATGAAACTTCATGATAATGAAATAAAATCTTAATTTTTTCTTCCTCATTTTCTCTTTCTTTTTGTCTTACCCCATTCGTCCCAATTCATGGGTCATCGTAATACATATGACGAAAACACTGTTGAATGACTTTGTGACAAATACTAATGTCTCGAAATTTTCCAGAGACAAAAATCGCACGTACACAAAACTCAACAAACGGAAGTAAAAAGATTTGAGTAAATGAGAGTAATGAATGCCTAAATGTTTGGCTAGACGCGCGCAGGGAACATACATTCGTTAATTTGAAATCTGTTGATTCAGTTCGCCGCGAATCCTGTAAGCGGAAACTTCGGGAATGTTGGGGTAGTATTAACGCCGGGTTAGTAGCGGAATAGCTGCGTCTACTTGCGAATAAGATTCCACAGAATTCTCCATCAAATCGTTCGGCGTTTGTGTGAACACGTAAATACCTGTTTTCGATTAATTAAATGAAAAATAGACCGAGATTTAATCGCACTGATTCCGTTACTGAAAGGTTCGAAAATAGTGAAATGCGCGACGTCACTAATAAAAGAAATAATCAATCTTCAAAAGGATTGAAATAATTCAAGGTTAATTTCAATCGATTAAATTTAGTTCAAATTCATAACATTGTGATCTGCAAAATACGCGCATAAAAACGACTTTATTTCAATTAAATAAATGTTTAAAAGCACACAAAACATAATCGTGAGTGATTTTATTTATAAGGCCTTAATACGAAAACCGAGACGAAAGTGTTTCTTCGTCTCCCGTCTGTATTTTCGGTAAATTTTTTCTGCTTTGACAGCTTCTTGATGAGCAGCAGTTAAAAGTTCGGTTGACACGAAATAAACAAATATTATTAGTGTTTATCAGTAGTGCTCCCTAGACGAACACCGAATGCCAAAGCCGAGTATTTCTTAGTACTGGAAATGAAACAGGAAAATAAACGAGAGCAAGAGACCTCTCGCTCGGATAACTTTATTTAAGAAAACCGACGAAAGTTTTGCATACTACAATGATTTCGAGCGTTTCGTCAAAGCCAGCGTCGTAGTCTGTGTATTAATTTTCGTTCGTTTCCTTTTTTAATTTTCGTTACGTTCTGAGCTTTTAAATGAAAAGAACTAATAATTATGAATTAATGTTTTCTACAACGCAATTATTAATTTTCACAAAAAGAACAAATAAGAAATTTTATTACTGGGTGTGCGCGAAAGTTTTACTAAAAGTGTGGTTATGTTTTGAGCCACCAACTCGCGTTCTTGCGTCATTCACTCAATAGCCATAGTACGCCTAACAACATGTAATCGTATATGAAAACAATAATTCCAACACGCTTGCAAAACAGGGAGGCAGTGGCGCGAAATTACATCGGATAATCAGCTGTCTTGTTTTTGAAGACTTCTCTCTCGCTCTCTCTAGCTCTCTCTACACTTTGCCTCACACGCCTTGCATACGACATACGCGCCACCGTACTAAACGAATCGTAGCAGAATTTGTTGTTTACGAAGCATCATGTTTTAACTATTTTTCCAGTAATTTCAAATAATAATCAAATACAAAATATTCGTATTCAAATATGTTCAAATAATAATCAAATACAAAATTCAAATAATCAAATACAAAATATTCGTGTATCAAGACGCTAATCAGTGTGCAATCTGTGTCTGTTAATGTTCCTTGTGCAACATTCTCCGGACATTTCCAATTCGTATATTGTGTTGTTTTAATAAAGCATAAAAGCGAATAATTACTGCATACTAGATATTGTTATTAAAAGGTATTGCATGTCTTTGAAACAATACAAAATATCGGCGTATTTTGTTTTCCAGAGTATTTTAGGTTTAGCGCGCACAAAAGTCAATATTTTGAAAAAATTATATTGTCAGGAAATGTCGTGACTTCGTCAGTGTAATTAATGATGCTCCTTTATTAATGTTTTTTTCAAATTTACTTTCAGAATCAAAATGCGATTCAAATTGAAACAGAAATAGTTTAAAAACTATAGATATTAACTAGTTAATTATACTATACGATACCAACTAACTATCAATATTAACTAACTAATATTTCAGCAACTTCTATGAAATTTAGACATTATCACTTTTGTATGATAGAAGTCCTTTCCTTTTTTGATGGCTGGGAGACATCTTTCAAAGCTATTTTTAATGGAAAATTTATTAGTTTTTTATTATTTATGAATGTATGTACATGTATGTACATTTTGCGGTTAGCATCTTTGCAAGGAATTTCAACAAGTAATTTATCAAATCTTTTATAAAACAAAAACTATATTAAACCAAAAATATTCAGACCTAACCTTTCTTTCAACAAGGAATAAAAGGAACGCAGCCTTTGACGACATCAAAGAGCATGCATAAGCACAAAAACTAATACTTCCTACACCATTAGAAAATCTAGTGGTCTCTGTCTTTCTCTAGGCACACGTCGTCAAAATTACAGCCAACTTCACTGCTATTTTGGCAAAATTGTTAGCGCATCGTCGAGTCATACAAATAATAATAGTAATAAAGAATAGGCAAAGAAACAAGAAAGGAAAACGGTTGAAAAAAACAACAATGAATATAACACTCTCTAAGGAAGTTTTAGCATGGGTGGGTAATCATTTGTCTGGGGAATTTGGAGCCACTGCGTGTGCCGATAGGAGTCGCTACATAAACGGAAGGCTTGATTAATATGCATCAGCGGTCGTTCGCGGAACGGCCAGAGGAAACATTGAAGGAAATTGACTAGAATAGAAAACCTTTATGAAACTGTTAATACACGTGGATAGGCTTTGGGTGAGATGATAAGTTCAATAAATGTTAAGGCTTTTCTACCTTTTTTTTCTACCCAACGGTTGTTGGGTGAGTGGAAGAAGACCAAAGATGGTGATTAACGTTTTCGAAAATGAAAAAAAAATTATAATTGAAATTATAAAACGCCAGACATTTTGCGTGCTTTAAAGCTTTAAAGCTGTAGAGTCGTGGTTAGGGAATATTAAGGAATTTAAGAAAAACGTGATAAAAGATAACAAGAACATAAAAAACATTAAATTAAAATATAATTAAATACGGGCACTAAATAGCATAAAAAATTTGTTTTTTCTAAAAACTAAAATTTATCAAATTAACGTTTCCTAAATAAAATGCTTTTTTATTCAACAAGAAACTACTTTATTTGCCGCTTATCTTTTTTCAACTTTTTAGTTTTTTACTAACACCTACATGTTAAGAACTATTATTATTAATGCAAATGTTTATTATTTTTTATCACTATGTTATTGTTATTATTTTGTCAATGTCATTACGGCTTCGTTTTTGTTGTTTTTCCACTCGTCTCTTCCATAGTTCCAAAACAAGAGTGTCCAAAATTCCCAAAATGGAGACAGTTGCTGTACACTCGATTGCTGCTATCTTCACCTTTACTGATAACGCTATTTCTGTTCTTTTTGTTCTTGCTGTGACGTAAAGGATTTTTATTGTTAGCTGCAAAGTTTTTCTGAGTTCGTAGTTATTTCTGATTTCTCAATTTCTAGTCTTTCTGACCCTCTCCCCTCCTCAATATTTCTTTTATTATCTAAAATTCACGGAAAGGGATAAATGTTAAAATCGTAGTAAAGTAAAATATTCAAAAGTTTACAATATTTTCTTAATGCCCTTTCTGTTTTGCTGAAAGTTTTTGGAAATGAATAAATAAAAAAGAAATTAAATTTGCAAAATATTCACTCCACGACTTCATCGATTGAGTAAATGATATCATTCATTACTATATTTCAAGATTTTTTAAAAACTTGCAAAAGGTGATAATGATCACGACAATGATGATGGCATAGTGATAAAGCTTGAAGGATACCCGAGAGAACTAAAGGACATTATTTATATTGCATATTCATATTACAAACAATTTAGTTCTCAACAAGCTATTCGATGCTTTTTCAATTTTTCGCCTTTTCCTCAATTCCATTTAAAGAAGAAAACAAAATTTTCTAGGCGTTGAAGTTTCCATAAATTGTCTTATTTTCGTTTTATTTGTAATACATGGTAATACGTAAAATTTGTTAGTGTGTGTTCGTGTTCAAATGTTGAATCTTCACTTTTCGATTGGATGTTTTCTAACGCTTTTGACTTGATCCTGTTTTTTTTTGTCTTTAGCCTCAAGCAAAATACATATTGTGTACTGTTATTCCATAGCCTAAGGATTTAGTAAAATTAAATAAAAAACAAATCAGAAAAGTCCAACAGATTAAAAGTTGGCTGAAATGAACTAAAACTATACAAATTTGTTCGATTTTCAGCAATATTTTCTGGTTATTTTGCTTCACTCTTCCTTCCTTCCTTTGTTATGCCCACCTAGGTCGTAACATTGTTGCCTTTGCATTAATTTGTTTTGCTTTCTATTTTCGAATATGTCGATTTTGTTATTGTTATTGTTGTTGTGTTTGCTGTTGTTAGTATTGTCGGTACTTTAGTCCGCAATCTGTTCTTCGTAATGTAAGGGGAATTGTTTTAAATAATTGAAATCCAAAGTGAAGCTGATTTGATAGCGAAACAAATTGTTGCGCAACAAAAATAACAACAACAAACACAAACAAAAGCAAAGCGAACACTAAACAAAAACTAGAAATCCATTCATGAAACCATGATGTTCTGGTTGTTGCCGGTGTCGTTTTTGTTGCTATCAGATTGAAATTGTTGAAAGAGGGTTAATTAATTTGGCATTTAGCCAAATGAAAAACATGTCAGAGTCATCGAAAATGAAGTGAACTTCTCCGATTCCAGATTTGGAACAAAAACATCTAAATTAAGATTATTTTTTTTTTGCTTTTTCCGCCAGTATTTGAGAAGTTTTAGGAAAAGGAAATAGATCATCGGTCAACAACAACAACATTACTACCAACACTTAAGTCCATTAAAAACATGTTAACTCTAAACAGAATTTTTCCAAAACAAAAATAAGAATAGAATATTTTTCCATTTATTAATTTTTTTATTTTTACTCCTTTTTTGAAAATTGAGTTTATCGTTTTAGTGCGTTTCTTTGATCTTTCACTATTGCTTTGATTTGGAAAAAAAACGAGGCGAGTACATTCATCGCTTTCTTTTTGCCGCTCGGACGCTTTCTCCAGAACAATTGTTGCTTTTGTTATTGTTTTTATTAATTTCTTCACTATCGCTTCTTTTGTTTTTCTTCGAAACTTTTGCTGATTCTGTGCCGTTCGAAGATTTAAAATTTTGTAACATCGGAAATTCTTTGAATGCGTGCGTATTTGAAAGTGTGTAAAATCTTGAGTGATAGGGGAAAAAGTAAATGAAAAATAAACGATAAATATGCAATACTTTCGTGGAAGAAAACATTACGAAAAACATTAAGTATTCTTAGCAATACCTTACTAAAAGCCTTCTTACGCAAAACGAAACGAATGGAAAGACTGCGACGCTGGCATTGACGCTGGTTTTATTTGAAAGACGACTGACTACTCATGAAAGGAGCTGTCAAAGAGTAGAAAAATTACGGACAACACATAAAAGGAAATGAGGAAATGCCTTCGTTTGGTTTTGCGTAATAAGGCGCTAAAAACATTAAACACACTATAAATTTAACGACCAGCTATATGATATCGTACCATCCGACCAACTCCAACTTTCTAGCCCGAGAATTGGTAGTGAATAATAAGCATAACCTTTACCAGCGAGGCTGGTAGGACTCCAATAATAATAACAATAGTAATCGGGAAGGTAGAAGACTAAAGGAATGGGCAAAGTTACATCAGACTAACTAATTGACTAATTAACTAACTAACTAACTGACAACTGTTTTGAGAGCAGAAAAGAGACAGGAGACAAAAAACCCAGTTATTTACTAATGACCATTTGAGGCATATCTTGTTATTGTTGTTGTTATTGTTAGTGTTGCTCCTGCAGTTATTTCTGACACTACTGCTGCAAATTAGTTTAACATTAAATATAACGTAAAACACTTCCTCTAAAATAAATTCGCTCCACTTGAGATTATTCCATTTTGTTGGCAACATGCTATGTCGTTCAGTATTCTGTTGTTGGACTAATGGATATTTAGTTATTGTTACCAATTGTCATTGTTTTCAATGAATTCGCAATTGTACTTGGGTGTCGAGATATGTTGGTTTCTATTTTTATTACGAATACTTTTTTTGGTAATATTTTAATTTTTTCCTTTGTGTTTTTGTATTTTTTATTGTTGCATTTGTGTTTTTGTTTTTTTATCCAATTCTTTATGCTTTTCGTTTTTGTTTTATTTCTTTGTTATTTTGCATTTTTTATTTGTGTTTTTGTATTTATCAAATGTAATAAATAAATCAAACACGTGTTGAAAGACTGTTACAAAACTAATAACATTGTGCTGTCGCTTTTTGCCTTTTCAATTTTGGTGTTGCTAAGTTAATGCTTTTGTGATTATTTTGTTGTTCTGATTTATTTTTTGTCCTTTTCCTAGTCATTCTCTTTCTGCTTTAGAACTATCATTGAATGTAATTTATGATAAAGCCACGTTGAAGCCATTCGATGTTTGGAGGTAATTGGAAATCGCAAACCAACCAATTTCCAACAATAGTCAGCGGCAACAACAAGAACCGTACTACCACCACCAGCAATTGCTTTTATTCGGCAATTTCCGACAGGTTAGTATTGTTTTGTTGCATTGTAATAAAAATTACCAAATTAACTTACAGAACATTTTAAATTTATTGAGCAAAAACATAAAAAATTCATTATGTTGTAACGCTTTTTACCAACTACAGCAATCCTATAACCCTTTTTTATGGTTTTGTGGCTTCTTGTGCTGACTGACGATCGTACCGAGGTAATGAGACTGTGTTGTAATCGCCAGTGTCAGTAATATTTTGGGGCGACTTTTATTACAGTTTAGTAATTCGATAAATGTCTTATCTTTGCGGATGACTTTAGTAGAATATTATATGGAGAACTTAAGAACTTATCATTTTTATTGGCTTGGCTTGAATCTGAACGGTTTAAAAGATTCGAAAGGACCTTGAAAAGGATTTTCAATTTAGTTTCCATAATGATGGAAAATATTCACACTTATGAAAGCAAATATAGAGTTCAATTTTATATTCTGCGAGCACGGTCGAGATAGTTTCGCTCGAGAAAGTCACGGTCGAAAAACAATCTTGTCTTATTCTGCTCTTTTTAATTAATCAAATTTCTACAGGCTTGTCGCATTTTTGAGTAATCGTATACACATATAGACAGTAAGATAGGTTGAAGCAGCCATAACGTCCCGCCACACCTAGACTAACTGGATCAATAATATCAATGGTAGAATTTCGAATGCACGGTATATCCAAATACGTTTGATAATTTTCACAGAATTGAAAAGCTTTACGAAATAAAAATATCATACCTATCTGTGAAATCATTAATTTTACAACTGCATCCACCTTTTTCCTAAATTATCAAAATTGCTTTAGTCAGTTTGTAAATAATGTAATTCATAGTGTCCAATAGTGTAAAGAAAGAACTAAAAGAAAAACGGACAGAGAGTAAACAAAAAATTTCAAATTTAAAAACATGTTAACTCTCTGTTTACTTTGTCTATTATCTTAGTTAAGTTAATTCATCGTTAAAGAGCAATTAAAAATTATATGTCGTTCGCAGCGGGGTAAATATTTATATTTCGAATTTAGTGTAATACTTTGAAAATAGCTAGGGGGCACTGGCAGTGACAGCAAGAAACAGACATCGATATCAATATTACAAATTCATCGAGTATATTACACATTTTTAAGGGCATTAACAAATAAGCGGTCAGTTTCGTTTGTAGACGGTTTGGTGATAATCCTGTGACGCCACTAATTGTTTTGTTAACAAATTGTCTTGTGTTTGGTTGTGACAGTATTTGATTGTGGGAAAAAATAAAAAGCGATGTGATATGAATGTTGATAAATCCAATTTACACTCTAGTGTCCCCTCCCTCTATCGATAATTATGCATTGCAAACCGAAAAGTTTGATTTCAATGAATCGGCCTTTTATGATGACATACATATTTTACTGTCGTGGTAATTTGATGTAATAAAAAGTTGTATTAAAACCTGTTGAAATTTTCTGAAAAATATGGGCTTGCTTATCACAATTATTACAAATTATTACAAAGTAATTACAAGTAATTACAAGTATTTACAAATATTTCTAATTTTAAAGTCAGAATTTTAATATAAATTTTTTTATTATATTTTTTATTATTATATTTTTATATATTTAACTTTTACCCAAAGAGACTCTCAATCGAGCCCGTTCTTTATTTCTCTCACTCCCTCCTACACGACCTGTTTCTCTCCGACCATGAAATAATTTCCTCGGAACAAACGCCAATGAATTTTCCACATTTGCGAAACTCTACATTTTCTCGAATATTTTGTATATAATTATTTTTAACAACTTAACCCCTCGTCTTAAAAATTCTCTTCGCGCTCATCGTATTGTTATCAATCTCAAATTACACTTGGCACGTAGCAACAATAACTGGAGAGTAGGCTTTAACTTTAACCGATCCGTAACAATGCCGCAGTTACTCCTTACAAAAACAACGATTTAGGGCAACCATAAACATGCTGTCATCAACTTAACTTCAGGAATGAGCTCAAGTCTCAAGTGGCACGAAGCAAGGACCATCTTTATTTGATTTTGAGGGGTTGCACTAACTATTGCAACGATGAAAATTGTCGCAGAAAGCGAAGGAAAAGAAGGTTTAGAAAGCTCATAAGTGGGAGAGAGAGAGTGTGTGTGTTTGAGCGGAGGCATGTTGATTGAGTAAGGATGTAAATATAATTGAAGATGATGGTATAATGCCAAACCTAGACCGGTCAACATGCGTTCAAGTGTTGTTCTATTTAATGCATATTATTTCTGTTGTTGGTGTTTTGCTGTCGTTGTTGTCTTTTTGAAGTGTTGCTACTTGGTGTTGTTCTAACGACACTCTCGTAAAACAAATTTCGTGGACTACAAATCTTGGATTACAAACGTGGACTTAGGTACTTTTGGGGAAGGAAAATATTGTAACAGAAATAAAGTAATGTAAAGTATTAACATAAAGTAAAGTTCTTGAACGAAATTCAGATTAACCAAAAGCGTTTTAAAAATTAATTTGAAATATAGAAATGAAATAATTGTTGAGTTGACGGGTTAGAGGTTTGAGATATTTCATTTCTATCTTACGATTTAAGTAACTCAATTAAAAGTCTTTATTATGTTATTCCAGATGCATAGCAATTTTCTTGAAATAGATAATAATATAAATAACGAGGGCAATTCTTTAAACGGAAGGCCGTGAATTCTAAATTCATTTAGATTAAACCATTGATTTAATTCGATCTGAGAAATGAAGCATAAATATTTTGAAGAAACTGAAACTACTCTCAATTCTTTTTTTCTAATAAATTGAATGGAAAAACGCTCTGTCATTGCCTTGACAAGAAGCCGTGATGGGTTACCCCGGTACTCACCCTTACTGAATGATTTTGACGCATTTGCAGAAAATGTGTTCCTTAAAATACGTTCTTGCGTTGAAAAGAAATCAGAGAAAAGGCGTCTGCAATCATACAATTCTCATTTAATTCATTGTATCACGGATGGTTAATGTTCGAAGCAGAGACCAAGAAAGACGCAATTATATTTCAGTCTTGGGTCTATATCGTCTTTATTCCCATTTCTTAATGACAATCACCATTATTCCCCCTGCCACTGTCGTCACTGCCACCATCAACTTAGTTGTCAGGGCTACAAATGCATAATTATTCGTACAATGTTTATGATAACGATGATCATGATGGTCATGATGAACTTGACGGAATCGGATGCATAAATTTTCCTAAGAAGCTTCTGCGCAAATTTCGTAGAAGGGTAACGATGACAACGGAAAACGCGACAGATTTTGACGGATGGCTAATGTTGTTTGCTGTTGTTGTTGTTGTTGTTGTTCAGTTATTATTTCGAGGGAAATGCTTAAGTGTAATGAATTTAATGGAGGATGTAATAAAATAATGAACTGAGTCGGTTGACGGCTCCTTTCATTATGTGGAAAGCCTATTGCATTATTTAGAAATTTCATTCATTTATGTTTCCCTCAAACGGACAATAAAAACTTATTCAATAGCTCTTGCCATATTTCATTAGTGGCAAAATTCTACTTTATAATTTTTGCTAAAAAATAATCCATTAGTTTCTTTTGGAAGAATAAGAAGTTGGAAAATCAGAGAAAGGAAACCAGTAAACACTTAAATTCATGATCTATTGTCGTGAGCCTTAGAAGTTTTAGGCTTGTGCGCGCATTTATCTTTATTTATTAATTTCCTTCGGGTTTTTATTATTTGTTCAATGATTTTTTTATTATTTGTTCATTTTGTAATTATTTTCAATTTTGCACTAAAATGCATGAGTTCCTTTTTGAGCTCACTCCTTTGGAATAAATGCATTAAGGACAATAACAACAACCAAAGGCGATGTTAAAAATAAACGCTATAATACACCTTTAAGAAAGGACGAGATAAGCGGGGTTGTAAGATGATTCCATTTTGAAAATTAAGCGTAAAGTTATTAAAACGAGAATTAAAGAGAAATTAAATTAAGATTAAAAACGAATCTTTCAAAATAAAATTTTATCCTTTTTCTCTCTCTGTCTGTCTCTCTCACGCATAGAATCTCTTTTATTCGCAAACAATGGGATGTTCGCATGTGTACGGTTTTGTCTTGTGTTTAAGACCAAAAAGGAAGTTCTTTAATTATTGATTTTGATTAAATGCTCTAATGAATTTCGATTGGAATTATCTTCCAGTGTTCATCCAATCATCGACTGATTGAATATATTGTTACGCAAGAAGCAGTGTTGTTGAAGGTAACGATCTTTTACAATAATATTAATTTTGTTATTTTGTGGTTTATCCTTTTATTTTGATCAAAATATAAGGAATTAAAAATCAAAAGAAGGTGTGGAGTAAGGCAAACCATAACAAAAATATTTGTTGTCAGCGTTTTAATTTGAAAACCTTTTACTTCGTTTCGATTTGACTTCAAAACGGGCCATTTCAAAGTTTTGTTTTTTATTTAATCTGTCAAAATCCTTTTGCCAATTCAGCGCTCTCGCGAAATTAAGAGAGAACCAGGCTTTCATAGAGTGATGATATAGGTGATGGTGCACCCATAAATACGATCATTGGCAGTTTCCAATGGTTTGTGATTAAGAATATTTCTTCAACACACTGCTTAACTCATAAGGAATACAAAATCCTCCGTAAAATCAGAGGTGTACTATATAAATTTTCACTTAAAATAGCCTTTTGAAAATATTTAAAGTTACCCTTTTGCGTGAGTAATTAACTGAAATTTCCCAAAGGATGTTATTTCTCTTTTAGCTAAATTTATGCTTTAAAAATGTATTGCCCATCAAATGCAGTTCTATTCGCGGGTGAGAAATAACGTCATGTCCATTATTGGTTAATCCACAAAAGTTTCAATAAGAGAAATAAAAGTCTGGTCTGCGTTTATCCCATTTTATTCCATTTCATTCAATTCTTCCATTCATCCATCAATAACAATTTGATTTTGCTGCGACGATTATTGCCACCGCCATTATCTGTTTCAATATTTGTTTAGTAATTCGTCGAAATGTAGACTTTGGACCGTATAGATAAGAGCGCTTATGAATGGTGATGCAAAGACATGTCTGGATATCCACGGATGTCTGAGTCGTCGCTGGCACTTCAGCATTTCTGAAGAGGGGGAGACAAAATTTCAATTGAAAATCAAAGGCAAAAACAATACTAGACCGTGAGTGTTCGGTCGAACAATGAAATTTTTTTACTCTTTTTAACTTTTTCGCCGACAGCATATTGCTAAAACAAGCACCGTTATTGGTATTTTAAAAAAAATATTGCGAAACTTTATAGCTCCCTTTATCTCTCTCTATCTCCCTCTGTCCTATCGCTTTTTGTTGCTTTGGATGTTCGGAGTGGAAATGCTTTGTAATTTATCGCTAGTTGATTGTTCTCGTGAAATTCAGCGTGAAATTTTTTGTGGTTCCTCACTCGGTATCGCCTTTAAAGGGCGTCAGCCGTTCAACCAGAAACCTTGTATTAATAATTTGCCTTTATTTCTCATTCTGTCTCTCTCGCTGGATCTGTTTTAATAACTCTCTCGTCATCTAGTGGTATCTGATGAGTTTATGATGTTTACTTTGGCGTTGGTTGGTTAAAACTTTATACTTTTGCTGTTAGAAAGTTTTAAATAATTTTAAACTCCTGACGTGGCAGAGACGTTTAGAAAGAATTTATAATTAATTTTGGAATTTTCATGTGCATGAAGTATGCATCGGGTATGCTCGTCAAATCTCAAAAACAAAAACGTGATTTTGAAAGGAAAATTTATGGTATAAATTGTTTTTATAAGTTTAAAAACTAATTGGAAACTAAAGTTCTCTGATTATAAAAATAAAAATGTTGCAGTTAATAATTTATTTCTTAGTTTCTTTTTCTTATTTAATTAATCTCAATTTCATTAAATGATCAGTTTCTTTCGAATTATTCGTATCCGAATTGATTAATACAATAAAAAGGTCTGAACCTCTTAATGGCTTTATTTGTACCCTGCATATTTAATCTAATTATCATCATTTAAAATTTTCCAAGTAATTTCGTTTTCGTTCTTCTTCGGAAGCCTCTCATTGTCGGAAAAGAAAGTCATAGAAAAGGAAGATTGTTGTCGGTTTGGTCGCTATGTAAAAGGTTTGGTCCCGTGTGCAAGAGACCGTGTGTGTGCATGAGAGCATGTGTGAAAGTGTGGGAGGAGGGCTTGGGTGAAGACAGTAGGGTTGAACTTAAACTGGTGAAATTAAAAAGTTCATCATCTCACAAGTTTGAGATTAACATCTGTTAAATTTTAAGACAGGGTTAATTGCGTCATGACTATTTTGCGATTGTTTAATACGCTCCTTTTCGAGCTGAGGAAAGACAGAGTGAAAAAGAGATTTGGTATGACACGATTAGGCGTGTTGGGTATATTATTATTGATGCTGAGAAGTTAATTACTCTGTGATTATTTGTTAATTTTAAAAAGGAATCCCGGTTTCGTTGAAAAAATTTGAGTAATATATTAAATACAAAATTTCGGACTGGAAAAATTATATGTTATGTCTATCTGTTTCTCTTATAACACAAAAAGGAGGGAGACCTCCGGTTTTTGAAGATTTCTATGATCGAGTTTTAAGATGATATGACACATTCATATCTAGTTCTTACCTTCTGTAGATTCTAGTTATATTCCTTCGACATCTCATTCATTCACCTAAAACTCTCCGTATACAAATTATTATAAGCTTTTATGAAATCAAAATTGTTGAATCACTTCCTCGCAACTCCTCCCATTTCTCTCAATATGGTCATGGCAAAGAAGTAAAGGAGTACGTGTGATCACGGGCGATCATCATCAGTTCGAAGTGATATTTTATTTTTTATACTAGTCAAAGAATTGACAAAAAAAAGCAGTGATCATTAATCTAGTATAGTTATAAAAATGAGTTAAGAAATATGGTAACTAATTCCATTAAAACACTGGCATCGATCAGAAGAATGACACTGAGAATGAAAGTTTCTAAACAAATTAACGCGTTCATTCGATGGCTTTCGTAAAATTGAGTATCCAATTTCACCGCGAAACAAAATCCTGTTTCGTCATGAAACTACAAAGCTTGAGTGGTAGGAGCGGACCGGGTCAAATACATTATTGACATTGCGTAATCTCCTTTTATAAATAATTTAAGATTACTCTTGCGCTTGTGAAACGTACACATGTCCCATCACCGCAATTAGCTTCCCAAAGCAGAAACCGCTTTCTTTAGCGCTTAAAAGAAATGAAGCCAAAGATTAAAAGATAAAATTCGTAGATAACAGGAAAAACCACAAGAACCTGCGTTGCCAATCCCCCCAACCGTAACACCACCTCACCGCATCACATCATTTAGCTACAGTAGAATTATTTCCTATCGGATAAATCACCGCGGGCGTTTCGAAATAAATGAAGTGCAACGAGTAGTGATAATGAGCTACGCGATTCGAGATGACGTCGCATTCAACTTTCGTTGCCCGTCCTGGAGCGGGGCGACGTCCAATTGGAGCCATTGCTATCGATATACAAACTTGCGCAACAATGTATTGTGCTTTGAAAAACAATCTGGCTGGAGAATATTTTGTGTGCCCTGCATCTTGTTTGTTGGCCAAAAATTCAAAGTTGACCTTGTCATGGTTTCGTTTTACTTTCTTGCTAGCCATCGTTGCGGAATTCGAAGAGAAAAATAGGACAAGTTTGAGATTGCAAATGTATGCAGTTGGTAACTCTTAAAAGTAGATTTAAAACACACTAGTAAGTTTATGAACGCACAAAGATTGAGTCGAGGAACGAAATCCTATTTATCTGGACTTATTCTTTATTACCCTCCTCATACCTTTTCCCGACAGCACGAAGTTACAGTTAGGAAACTTTCTTATGGATTTCCTTCCTGTCTGTAGAACCGCTTCAAGCAAAGTTAGAAAATTGAGCAGAATTTTAATTGGGATTCTTATTTTCCCAATGGTGGTGGATTAACAATAAAAGGCATCACTCACAGAACATCATTTCTATAGAATTGTATCTCATTTAAGGGTGCGCAAATATTATGTATAGAGCCTTTTTTTCTCTGTCATGACCCTGTAAATCCGTTGAACTAATATCATCAGCGTTTTGGACAATCACCGGAAGCGGTAATGATGCGCTCTCCTTCCTAAACTAAAGTTATCTTATCCACTTTCCTCGGGGAGAGAAAAGACTCCACTCCAATCGAATTCAGAAACTGAATCACGGCTCGCGACGGAGCACAGCTTCGATATCTCTTGAGATCGCATTAGAAGAAAAGGAGTGCTGAAGAAGACCCCAGATACGATTCTGCAGCTGCAGCTTTGTAAATCTGGTCAAACGAATGATTAGCTGTTAAAGAATTTTATTTCGAAAAACTGTGAGCCGTTAATCCAATAGAGACAGAGAAGGAAGCAGACAGACAGGCAGATAACTACCAGAGAATAATTGCACACTATGGGATGATGACAAACGCTTGTAATGAAATGAAAGCACGATAAGGAAGATATCTGAATGATTGAGATAAACAAACTTCTTTTCGGTATTTATTCGTTCTCTAGGAAAGAGGACGAGAAAATGACGAAGCAAAGAAAAAAGAAATGAGAAACGAAAATAGTGTTAATAAAGTGAAGGAGAATTTACTTTCAAAAAGAAAAGTAAGGAAAGAAGGTAAGTTGTTGTTAGTGATTTGTTCTTCGGATTCGGAAAGCTTTCAGCCTTCGAAACGTTTTCTACTCTGACGGGAAATCATCGATCGTTAGCTCTTCTCTGATTAATAATTTCAATGAAATGCAATGAAACAAAGATTTTTTAAAATATTTCTTTGAGAGTTGTCAATGGAAGATTTTAGTTCAACAAAAATTTATGAAACGTGTGAACCTGAAGACTTTAGTTTTATCAAATTGTTGACGAAAAAGACAATGTCAATGATAAGTTGGCGGAGTATGTTGACAACATCATATGCATCGTGGTTGCCTAATTCCATTTATTGCAACAACAACATCAAAAAAGCAAATTGCGGCAATAAATAATAAAAATCAATTTAATATAGTTAAACTAAAAAGAAATCAATAAAAATTAAATGTCAAAATATGAAAAAAAATTATAATAGACTTCGTGATTGACGGCAAATTTTTCCCTATAATTTTTTTTTGCTTTTTGCCAATTTTGAATTTCTGTAATTTAAAGAATGAAATTATGCATAAAATTAAAATATTGCAACAAGTACATGCAAGCAAAAAGCAAGCAGCTTGGCACCTTCCGAAGGATTACCTCCTCTATGGATAATTGACCTCTTTTATTTAATACTTACGGTAATGCTTCCTATTCACCATCCCTCGCACACCGTTCCAACATGTCTTTACGGATGTTGGTACCTGATTTCCTTGATTTTTATAAAGATTTGTGGCTTAGACTTTCGACTGCTTCAACTTTCAATTAATCTGAAACTGCTGCGCGTATTTCTTCGTCGTTATGTTGCAGAAGATTCTACATATCATTCATAAGTATTTATGTTAAAAGCGCAAAAAGCTGCTCCCAACTTAATTATATGCACAAACGCTCATACGCGCACAAACACGAGATTATAAAAATACAGAAATGCCGTAATACAAGAATACCTTTTGACACTACAAAATTTTTCTTTCAAAAACAATATTCATTAAGTACACTACATGCAATACTAACCCACATACACACACATATATATACACACGTCCACATACACGCGTTTACACATATGAACTCCATCAAACTGTGTTGGTTGCCAACTAAGTGCGATAGAATAACATCATTTCAGCTTGAACATCAAAGACAGAAATAGCATTTGTACTTGCTTTTATTCCTTTTAGTCATTGCTCTACACTCATTTATCTTTCTTAATTGCACTTACTGATTATTTCTTTGCTTTCCGAAGATTTTAACCGAGGTTTTAATAAAATACTTAGCGGACAAGATTGAAATTTTTACGCGTGTTTTTCCTCTTGCATCCCTCGGAAGGCTTAAGGGTTGTTTAAAGGATAATTATGAAAATCTTTTCTTGAAGAATTGCCTGTCAAATCTTGAAAAATAATATAAAATGACTAATATATTTTATAAACGTGTGAAAATATTAAAAATATATATAAATTAATATTTATTTTTTTTTTTGATAATTTTTAAATATCTTTAAATACTATTTTCTCCAATCACATCACATCACAAAGAGGGCAAATGCCGTATCTCTTAACATAATCATCATCATCGTCACAAACCTTTGCCCCATTGTCTCTGAAATTGCAGTTTCAGTGATAAAAATTGCAGCATGAAACTCAAATTTGAAATGAAAAATTGCAAAAAAGATGAATTCGTTTGCAATATTTTTCAGTGATCTGACGATACGCCTGTCACTTTTACTGCGGTACTCACGATCTCAAAAGAAAGGATATTGATTACGATCGAATCGAATTTTGGAAAGGGAATCAAATAAATAGAACGAAAGAAGGGAATGAGAAATAAATAGTAAAACAGGCAAGCAGCAGTAATGGACTACTAGTGCAAAAGAAAATTAAAAATAAAATGGGGAAAATTCTTTGAAGTAGGAATACTTGATATCGGAAATGAAAAATAATGAAAATCCATCAAAATTCTCTTCAAACGGACGAATGAATTGCAAGTAATCAATCCGCACTTGCTTGATTTTCCAGACGTTATGTTTATCGTAAATCATTGCAAAGTTCTAGATTTTACTAAAGCACAAGAAGTTAGCATTTCATTGAACATAAATTCACAATTAAGAATTTTTACGCTAAACACAATGGCTTTAAAAAGTCTCAAACAGTTTTCTTTATCCTTAAAAATAACTTTACACATGCCCGAAGTATGTAGGGCATATTCGTCTTGTATTTGAGCGGGAAAAATACATAATTTCCATATTCTGGCTATGACAGAACATTGATAAGGGCTAAAATTTTTATAATGATGAATATTTTTAGGAATAATATTTGTGGGTTATTAAGAATTGCTACATTCCAAACATTACTTTGGCATCTTTTGACGTAATAATTGACAAACCAAACGAATTGCGGGCAAGCTTAATTGCATTTTCGTGCCAAAGAAGGAACTATTATGAAATAATAATGAAAGTGATTGGATGACAATGAGGAAATTAGTAATAAAAAATAGATATGGTTTACACTTGATGATTTTATCGACTGTGTGGATACATAAATATTATAAAAAATGAAGAGTTTTTTTCATTAGCAGTTCTTCGAAATTTCAAATTAATATTTTGCATAAAGATATGCGAAATTATTTGAAAACCTTCCGTGAATTTTTCACAAGAACATATTTAATTGAAGTGGGAGAAAAAGGAAGCGTGATGTGTGTCATTTATTCTCGCATTTAATTTTGCTTCTCGTCAGCCGGTGATATTTGGGTTATGATTATACATGATGCTAACGACGATGAAATTTTAAAGTGATTAAAAATCCTTTTATCCATATAGTTCACCGTGTTTTCAGTTGCATAATCCAAAGGTGTTCTTACAGTCACGTTGAGAGGAGAGAAAGGGAGTAGGAAGGAAGTAGAATTCCTATGACATCAGTGATTACATAAACACCAACAAAGTAAACATAAAAGTGTGCAACAGATTTTTTGATCCCATTAAATCGCCATATTTCCAAGCCGCCCCTCCGCCCCCTCTTTAAAACACGTCGCGGCCAAGCGTGATGGCAACCCTATTCATAACAGTTGTTTGCTTAGTTGGTGTTTCATCGGGCATAAGATAAACGACGTTGTTTAACATCGTAATACAGAAAATTATGCTTATAACTGATTATACAGTTCCACAATTAATCTGCTTTTCTTTGGAATTTAAGAAATTTGGTGATGAAAATTAATGAATTATAATCCAATGCAAATGAATTTAGGAATTCAATCCCGTGCAGGGGATTTTAATACGACCCCCGACACAGAATTACGTGACTCTTCATAAGTTTTGAATGTTTTTTATTACATAAAAGATAACACACTTTCCCAAAACATATTTAGTTCAAATTTATATTAGTTATCATTATTTATCATGCAGTGAGCGATACGAACGTGGTCTGCTAGCTCTGTCATAACACTGTCAGATCACTAAGACCAAATTGTGACAATGTCGGCACAGTAAATGAGATTAATTGATGCAGTTGAACACAACCAAACGCAGAGAACTGAATGTGCATGCTTTTGAAATAGCGAGGGAGAGAGAATGAAGTTCATTGAACGGAAGCTATTTGTAGGCCATAAAAAGGGAGAAAAATGTAGTAGATTGTGTACAAGCGATGTTATAACAAATGATCTGACAAAACGAAGGATTTCTAATCTCCAAGGGTTTTGATACGGTGACTAACAGGATGAAAAAAAACTTTGCGGATATTGCAAAATAATCGGGAAAAGAGCAAAGAAATGTATTAAAAGCGGGAAACGTAAGTAAAGGATGTGAAATGCAAAGGGTAGAAGAAACCAAAAAGGGAGCGAGCTTTTGAGTACCTACAGCCCCAATGCAGTCTCTCAAATTTTGTTTGATTTTTATGAGGAATCTTTTCAAATAATTCCACTGTGCGTGTACGAAAAATAAGCAAAGGTGAACAAATGATTAAATAAACTAAACTGGCGTCGATTGCTATACGAGTGATTTTCGATTGACTCAAAATGGAGGCACATTGGACTCAGCTCGTGGTAAGCTCTGATCGGTCAAACGGATCGAGAAGTGGGTAGGAAATCAAAAGTCATCACCAAATTAGTTAGCCGTCCATCGACCGTTTGGGATCTACACAAATGATTGATGGCATCAGAAGAGAACGAATGAAAGGACGAGGAACAAACTTACAAACTCATGAAGGAACCTACCGTCAGACGATCGCTGTAAGACTCGGTTGGACGATTGGAATGGACGGTGAGTTTTTCTTAAAAAATGAAAAATTTTTGTACACTGAATGCAAATTGTTTGCACAAATGATTGCATTAATGCTGCAATAAGAAATGCCTTAATTATTTGATATTGATGAAATGATTGAGTAAACGAATGACACAGTTGTAAGTATTCAATCAATACTTGGAGCGGAAATAAATGATTGACAGTTGTTGAGACATTAAATAAATAGCATAATGCGATATGGAATATATTCGTACCGTTCGATATATCCTCGGAAGGCAAAAACAAACCTATGACTACAGTATTGCACCACGTGAGCAAACACAACTCACGCGAATAATATCAACAATATCAATAAAATCAATAATTATTTTTAAATAGTTATAGATTGAAAAGTGACTCAATGAATGTGAAAAAAGTCCAGAATGAAAATTATTCTTCAGTTCCAGAATGAATGAATGATATTTCATGTTAAACGAATAAACACTCTATAATTTCAGCGAGAATCTCTTATGAAATTATTTCTTTTTTGTTTGTTTGCTTCTTCGCAATTTTACCATTTAATTAATTTCATGAATGAACATTTAATATTCGCCATCGTCCATCCATTTCACAGCCATTGATGATGCTAACAAAACAGAAACAACAATAACAAGGACAATATTCAAATCAAAAAAAAAAAAAAAATTGAAAATTTGAATTTTCATATGGTTTGGTTGATAAAATATGTCGAAGATATGTTGCATTAATATTAAAAAGTATTAATTAATTTCTTTTTTTCGGTGAAACCCCGAGACCCGTAACTCACAAGATTTCTATCTCTCTAGCCATTTGAACGGCTTCATGTTTTAATAATTTAAATCCCTTTTACTAACAAAAACTACTAAAATAATTATTACTAAAATAATTAAGTTATATCTCAGTTTCAAGTATTTACATAAAGCGATTATTAAATAAAATTTGAATTAACCGCCAAGGTTTGAGCGAAAATTTGTTCCCAATCTTTTTTGAGTGCAATTAAATTTTATTAAATACAGGAACGTATCCTCGTATTCATTTTGCTAAAAGCATTTCTAAAAGACGATAACTTCCATTGAGATTATGTTGGTGTATTTTTTGGAGTCGATTTGGCGAGAAAGTTATTTCGATCGATTACTTAAATTCTATTCAAGTTAAAATAATAATTTATTTTCATAAAGGAACCATTTGTTACATTCATAACATTCGTTTTCCTTTGGTTTCATTTATTTATCGTAATAACATGACAAATGCGCAAAATGGACGCAATCTTTCAATCGCAGAAGATTTCGCAGTGGTGAACATATTTTTAGAAACGAAGTGAGGAAAAGGGTGGATCGTTGGCGAAGTTGAATGAACACGCACGGTAAAATCATCCCTCCACTAATATAGTGTCGCCGAAAAACAAAGAAACGTTAAAAACCTCTTAGTTAAACGTTAGAAACCTCCGTCTTTCAAACTCACTCGTACTGCCCGCTTGGGTTGTTTTTGCTAAATATATTACAGAATAATCTCAGCACTTCTTCGTGAATGGCTATAAAAATTGCTTCTATTATCTGTGGCTGTCGATTTTATTATTCTTTGATTGCATTTATGTTTTTTCTCTTTGACCACTACGTCATTATACATTTTTATCGACTACTATAACGACAAATAGCAAATTAATTATGGTTCTTATTTGGAGATATTTTCTGGGCTTCAAGAAAATCGCTTGTAACTTAGGGTAGATTTATATTTTATAAAAATATTTAAAATTTTATAAAAATATTTCCATAAATTCTTAAAAAGTCAACGGTTAACAAAGTTCTGTTAAAATAGTGTTAGCAAACCTTTAAGTTCAATTTATAAATTCAAATTTATTAAGTTTTTTATTATTTGTAAATCAAAATTTTTGAGCTAGTTTTATTCAGTCAAAATCAGCCAATGATTATTAAAATATTATAAAAATAATTTATATTTTACCAACAATTTCCGAACGTAGTCTTCCTTTTGTAAAAGGTGCACGGTCGCAACTTAGTCCAGCCTCAAGAGACATACATATTAAGTATGAAAGCCAACACTGCTTTCATCTGTACAAAATTTTGTGCCTTCTCTTTGCCTCTCCCTCTCAGGATCTGACTAACTTTCTTATTCCCTAGGCACACATTATCATAATTGCAGGCAGTTTCGCTTTTAATTTTCACGAAATTGTTAGTGCTTCGTCGCGTATCAGAATGTTAATATTAATAATGTGAGGAAAAAACGAATACAAAAGAAACGAGAGATTAAGAAAATAAACAACCAACACAGCATACTTCGAAAACGGTTCAGCATGAGCGGCCACAATTTTGTTTGAGAGGTTGAGAGAGATTGTTGGTGTCGAAAGGATTCAAAAGGTAAACGGAATGTAGGATTAATATGCATGGGAAGCCATTTTCGTGACTGACAGAGAAAATGTGTAATGAAATTGCATGGAATATAGAAATATTAGAACACCCAGAAAGCTATTAAAATTCGCGGATGGTCTGCGTGTGAAACGGGGTGGGACGAGATGACTAAGTCAATGAGAAGCCTACGAAAATCATAACAAACATCACACAAGAATGAACGGCACAGGAAAAACGTGCAAAATTACAAGAAGCAATAAAAATATGTCGGTAACATGTTTCTACGCAACAAAAATAAACAACAAAAGGATACGCACCAAATTAACAAGAATACTCATTCCTCCGAAGAAATATTTAATTGGTTACCACGAAAAAGCCAAAATAGACATTTTTTCGGTAGATTCGAAGTCTCTTTGGTTCATGGTCCAACCACTGATTTATGTATGTTGATTTTTTCCTCTTTTGGTAGTCTTTTGATATTTGATTACCGCAAAAATTCGTACCAACTTCTTAGCTAACTAGATGCTATCTCTCATGTTGATGAGAGATACCGATTACCGATGACAAGCCCTTTCGCTAGTTGCTCCAGGGTAATAATTAATAATATCAATTCAATCCTTTTCTCTGCGTATCTCTGGATATCTTTGAGTCCCCTTTTGGCAGTTATCCTCAATCCAACGACTGGCCAGTGCGGTTAAGCTAGTTGATTGTGCGTTAATTTATGGTGAGCACGCTTCGTTTGGATGTTGTTGCAGTAGCGGCATTTACACCATTCGACCACTTCTTAAAATTTTAGGATTATGTATTGTTTTCCCTTTTGCTTTTTCTTTCCATTGGGCTTGCTATAAAGGAGGAAGTATTGAAAGTCTTAAAATTACGGACCGAAAGGATACAACCACCTAGTCGTTACCTGTTTACGATGCATTTTTAAAATGACTGTCGTCGAGTTTTTGTGCATTTGTAAGAGTTATTTTGAAAAGATATAAACATTAATTACAGTTGCTTCCTACAGAAAGAGTCCATCGGGCAAATTTGTAACATCCGAAGTATTTTTTGAGATTCACTAATTTCTTTAAGGAAGGAGAGCATTCTAATGAATTCTAGCAATGTAATTGAAGAATTACATTTTACGATAAAAAGTTAAATTTATCAAATTGATTGCTTAATAAATTTTTATTAAACAAAATATTTATTTTTTCCCGCTTTTTGTTTACAATTAATGCTCGTTAGCAAATATTATTGTCAATGTAAATGATTGTTATTTTTTATTATTACTGTTATCGTTATTGTGGTTTGATTTTGTTGTTGCGGTAACAGAAATTAATACATTCAATAACAGAGTAATGTTATCACAAGAAAGCTATACTGATTGATATGTTCGCCGTTATTGATGTTGTTGCTACTTTTACTCCTGCGCTATTGCTACTTCTGCAATAGTATAGTAGTAGTTGTTGTTGCTTTTATTACTGTTGTGGTTGTAATGCAACGAATTTATCAATGTTCCCTGAAGAGTTCTTTTTAAGTTTTAATTTGCTGCTCTTTCTCTCTAACGTCAATGGAATTAATGAAATAATAAAATATTCAGTTTAGAATCTTCTTTCTGTTTGTTCTCTTTTGCTCTACAGACAGTTTTCACGGATAAATAAATCAAAATGAATTGAATCGCTAGAATATTAAATGCACGGTAATGCAAAAATTATCGATTACCAACAATAAACTGATTGTTTTTGTTATTCTTAATATCAAATATGAAATTAAAATCTGCTTTCCTTTTGTTATCATCGTCCATATTTTATTGTTCTTAATTTTGCGGTTCTTTTTTCCCAGTGTGTGGCCCGTGGTCTGTTGACTAAAGGGATTGTTCTTAAAATAACCGGTATTCAAAGTAAAACTTATTTAATGGCTAACAAAAAATTGTTTTGCAAAAAAAAAACAAAAGCAAGTTCAAAAAATACTCTTGTTATTGTTGGGACTATTATGTTGTATTGATTATAAAATTGATAAAAATTGGGGTTAAATGAAGAATATTTTGCGGCTACTAAAAAGGAGACGATACACTTCATCAGAATTTGAAAAAAGTTATTTAATTAAAAATAGATTTGTCGTCTTCTGCATGATTTAGATTTTTAGACGAACAAAATCAACCAAAAGTACCAACTACGTTCTTGCAATAATAATAATAATAATTATAATAATGATAATAATAATAATAAAAGTAATAATATTAATAATTAATAATTAATAATAAAAGTAACAATGATCGCGAAAACAGAATAAAGAAGGAACAGCTAAGTCCAAGAACTTCGATATTACGTCAGAGCATAGTGACAGCATAAAAAAACAACGCCGCCTTTTTAACAACATTAACTGACAGCTGTTTTGACAGGTGAACAGCGGATAGACGCAGCCAAAACATTTAGCGGTTAACAGCAAACCATTTGTGACAACGTTTGTGGTAACGAAGTACTTACTAGTGATTATTTTATACATATTTTGTTATAGTTGTTGTTGTTGCTACCTCTTGCACTACCGTCAATTAGCTCTATCAATTAACGTACAATTAACTACAGTGCTCTTACTTATCGACTAACTAATTTCACATAAATCATTTTGTTGGCAACATATTACGTGCCGTTGCAATTCGATCTTGTTCTTACGCCGAACAACATCTTATTACTGTTACAATAATCCATTAAAGCCAAAAGCGTCCGGATTTTTCTTTTTTTTTTTGTTGTTTCTGACGTTGTTCGTTAGTTATCCGCTGCAATAAATAAATTACACATGTGTTGAAAGATTGCCACAAAACCGTTACCATTGTAGTGTTGCTGTGTTGCTTCCTTCAAGCATTCTGTTGCTGAGTATATTTTATGTTGCTAAACAAATTGCTTATCCGATTTTTTGTTCTACCTTTCAATCTTGTTTCTTACCAATTCCTTCAACTTAAACATTATCGTTGGATGTGCAGTTTCTGGTGAAGCTGAAAGTAATTTCTCAAATTTGTTGTTGTTATAATATTGATAACTGTTGTTGTTGAACTTGCTCCCTCTTATTTTACTTATAAGAGCAACATATGCAGACCTTCATTGCTACGCGATAAGAAATTTAAGTCTGCCGGATGGGCTTACAATCCCCTTTAAATTTACGGACAAAGATTTAGAATTCATTAAATTTTATTATTTTATAAACACCCAGAAAATAATTCCTATCCGAAAGAGAAAAACATAATCGAATTTTAATGCAACGATTTCAAGGTATCTTTTGTGAGGTGTCAAATTATTAATGCCATAAGTAGAGGTTACCGACGAGGCAGCATTGTCTCCAATAAATATACCAAGCATTTCTCTCCAAACAAATATATATACCAAACTGTATTTATCACTAACTGCAGTAACGTACCTTCTTGCTTTATCTAGATTTGGCAATCATTATTTGAGTGTTGACCATACCTCCAATTAATGTTTCACATCCGTTCCACCGTCCTCCCAAAACACAATATCCACAATAACATTTGCCGCAGACGTGGTTAATTATTTTTTGATAAACCTAAATCTCGACTTATCTTAATTTCTTGAGGATTGATCAACGTCTACTGACATCATTTACTAGCAAGGAGTACAGTTAGTTCAAAGAACTACATATTTATTTATCCCTAAAGGAATAGGAAGAGTCACCCTCGGAAGCGATATCATCTTCTGGCAGGAACTGAAAACCGTAAATATATTAAAAATTCAGAAAGACTGACAACTTTGAAGGAAGACCAAAAACAGAGTCTACTTCCTCATTCAATCATTATCCATTCATTCATTTCCTTATAAGTTTAAGGCATGTATCCAAAGAGAACCAGTTAAAGAAAGATAAAACTAAAACGTATAAAGTTTCAAAGCATTTTACGACGCTTTTTTATTGTTATTTGGCTGCTTGTGTTAATGTGATGTTCGCGCAATGCGAAGGATGATACTACATAGTGGTTGGTGTCAGCAACCTTTTGCAACTCTGGGTATGGTAGTTTAGTAATTAAATAGACTTATTGTATGTAGACGAATGTAGTATGAATCGAGTCCACTGAAATAATTTTTATGATTGCTACTACTGTTTTGAGATGATTTCACGGAATGTGTTTCGCAAAGGATTTTCAGCAATTAAGTGATATTCAAATTAAATTTTACCTTAATTATTTAAAGTGGTTGTAATTATAAATAATAATAAAAAGAGTCTAATCAAGTGATTTTCTAAAAATTTACTTCATTAAATTGTAGCGCTTTAAAAAATTTAAGAGAATTTAAAGAAATTTGTATTCCATTAAAGCACTTTTTTCGTTTTAATGGACAAAATAACGGATTTCAGTTTAACACCCTTCAATTGAAATATGTTATAAATTCAAAAAGAGACTTTCTGTTACGTAACAGACCCAACTGTTAATAACAGACTTTTCTAAATATTTTTTTATATTTTTTAAGTCTTCAAATGATGACATGTCATAATTTTAAAAAAGTAATTAATATTGTGACCGCAATTATGTTTTTTTAATTATCAGGAAGGGAAAAATTGAGAGCGAGAGAGAGGGAGAGAGAGAGATAGAGTGTGTGTGTGTGAGAAACTAAATAAAATTTAAAAAATTATAAATAGTTTAACAATATTTTTTCTTTGTTTACGTTTTCTATTTACTTTACTAACCTATCGTTCTTTAAAAATTAATTAAAATCTAAATGTTCGCGCTAGAGTAAATATTTATTCTTCAAATTTAAAGTAATGATTTTGAAACGGATAATTGGTAACGAGATATGAATATCAATATCGATACTAAAAAGTGTTAAGTGTTAAATATTGTTCTAATGAATGCATGCTCTTGTTTGTGTTTTATTGCTGGTTATTTTTTCGGCATTACAGTTTTCTTCTCCGCCGGTAGTTGTATTTGTTTCGTTGTGGTGGTGTTGATTTAGTGACATTGTCGCACTACAAATTTTGAAGATTACAAAGTAACAAAGCCATAAAAGAGAGTGACATAAAACATTGATTAAATGAAGGCGTAGACAGGCAGCTAATTATACTGTGAGCAGAGATACTCCAAGGATTTACGAAGAAACCTAAAAAAGTTCTTTAAAAATTATATATAAAAAAGTTAATTGTTAAATGTCTTTTCAAGTGGTTTGGTTAAGATTGTGTGTAATATAAATAAGTATATTAAGGGTTAAGAAAACTACCATATATTGATAACTCTAATATATTGATTTTTGTTTTAATTTCCGTGGCAAACCCCAATCTTACAAGTTACACTGCATTTTTGATATCTTCGATAATGTTGGTGTTTTGAAAACACGGAGGGAACATCTAGCGAATAATGTATAATTTTATTTTATCAAGTATTTAAAATTTATGTCTCAAAAATAGATAGAAACTAATTATTGGCCAGTCCATTTAGTTAGAATTTAATTCCTGAACAATTTCAAATTATTCATAAACAAAAAAAAAAAATAGAAAAGAAAAGAGAAAACAGAATATATTAAGTATTCTGTGTTTATTTATAAAGCGAATCACATCTTTACAATTTTGTATTTCTTATCAGCTTATTTCTTATCAGTTCCACCGGGAAACTGTTGTGGTAATCATCTTGTAATTTGGCGGGGAATTCTCCCCTACTAATGCTTCCTTTGTGACAAAAATCAAGAACGTCGGCTCACTTCCACGCCCACTTTCAGATAAAAACCCATAAGTAGCAGGGTCTTTATTAATAATTGCCCGTTTATAGCGGAGTTTTAAAGAACAACTTTCTTAACCTGGATAACAGGCCCGGATACTGCCATATCACAAAAAAATAAGTATGCTGCGACCACTGATTATTATGATCAAACTATGTATTTACGATATGACTGTAGGGTACATGATCTTCGTCTAGCCCGATGTTAGAGTTCTTACTTGTTTTCCTTTGCGGTCATTTTTTAAATACACGCCCATCCTTTTATTGACAGTATTTTCACAGTTTCATTCCAACGCTTCTCATTTGCAGAAAGAAAAGTATGCGGACGCCAATTTCCTTTAGTTAGGACGCATTGCTAAAACTTTAGCTAGGGTTATCGGTTCCCAGTCTATTTATAATAAAGGACATAACTTCCGTCGAAGTCTTTGCTGCTTGCTTTTTCTGACCAATTACACTTCCCCCCCATCTCATAGAAATATTCCCTCTCCTCTTTACAGGAATTTGAGGACGATTTCCTTCTATATCGCAATCCTCTAAAGCCGACTGTCTAACATCAATTTCATCCATATCATTTCCGACAGTCAGAAGAATCGGAAATGATGCCCTCTGCTCCATCATTTTGCGTCAAAAACCCGTTAATTGAAAACATGAACGGATAAAAGGAAATGATTCCGTACCAACCGAATTCAGCGATTTAAGCCGGGCACGTGGCGAGTAACCGCCCTTAAATTCTTAAGCTCTTACTAAAAGAAAGGGCGGCTTAAACAGACTGCGAACGCGTTTGCGAGTGGGCGGGAAATGTTAAATGCTTTTTGCCCACTCGCATAAGTATTCTAAGAAACGGGACTAATCGCTAAACTTTTTTTTTAGAAAAGTCAAAATGGAAAATGTTTTATTCTAGGGGACGATTTTATCACATCATTCTGCTGTAACATATAGTTCATGGGTACATATTTTCACAAAAGTATTGATCGTCGTGAACGAAGCAAAGTTAAGAAGCTACGTTTCCTTTTAAATTAATAAAATACGCACAGAAAATTTTGTTTGGAACAGCATATATATTCTTCGATATTGACAATATTTGCAACATCTTCTTCCCTTTAAAACTGTCAAGCACACCCAAAATCGTGAGAAATACCTTTTTGTAATAATTAAATCTAATTTATTAATTACAATAAACAAATAATGCAAATAACCAAATTAAACGTATTTAATTTTCTGGACATTAAAGAAAAACGTGCTTTTAATATCAAAATTATGATGAATTTGATGACATAAAATTTTACTTATTCGAATATTGTTTTTTCGAACGCCTTTTCGTATCATCGATCATTTAACTGCGCCATGCTTCTCGTTCAGATTTTGTCTTGTCAAAAGTTTACTATTTTAAAAGGAAAAATAATATTCTTAAAAAATATTTAAAGCATTTCAATAATTACATCAAGCACGATATTAAGTGTTATACTTCGATTGTTATACTATCAACGTTACACCGTTTATGGCTTGTCTAACTTAGGGTTGTTTCATTAAAACTATGAAAAAAAAACAGATATTTACTAGAAAAACCAAAGCCAAGACGTTTTTATGAAGAGAAGAACGAAATTTATTATTTTAATGATGAAAAGGAATTTTTAAACGATGAAAATTGGATTGTACCATTAAATTCAAAACACGCTGCTTCTAGGTGATTACGAGGAATATATTTACCGACAAAGGAAAACAATTAGGACAAGACTTTCAAGAAGAAGTTTATACAGAAGTTTATATATTCACAAATCTGGTCAAATGCAAGATTAATTGTTCAGAATTCCATTGTGGGAACCTGCAGGCGGCAAGCGTATAATCCAACAAAGACGGAGATAGAGGAATACAGAGAACAATGAGATGATAACCCAAAATTACAAGATGATGATACATAATTAAGCAAACGTACGACGCGGAATACTTCTGGGGGATTAAGTTAAACAAAACTTTCCTTGACATTCATTAGTTCTGGATGAAAAGAAGATAATGATGTGGAAAGTGACGTTAATTGTTTTAAAAGAGTAAAATAGATAAAGAAAAAATAAACAAAAAGCGTCTATAGAGTAAAGCACAATTTAGTTCTAGAAAGGGAAAGCAAGGGAAAGAAAGGGAAAGCTGCTTCTGTTCTTCAGATTTACTTTCTATTCAATTTAAAAACTTTCTGCCTTTATATCGTGTTGTACCCTCACAGGAAATCATCGATCTTTTCCTCGTCATTGATTAATGATTTTTCTTGAGATGCAATAAAATTAGGACGTCCTAATGGTATTGCAATAAAATCAAACGAAAAGTTGGAAGCTTTTAGTTCAACGAGGATATGAATCCTATCAAAAAAAATCGTTTTCAATAAATTTTAAGTGAGTAAGAAAATTTTTAAATTTTTCAGTATTGATCGTGTTGTGACAGCAAAATTCTATTAATTTTCTTCTCCTCTAAAATGTCATGAGAAAAACAAAAACAAAAACAAGAACAGATAATTGAACAGTACCCAAAAAGCAGCAATAAAATAAATTAAATTTATTAAAAATAAACAGTGAAATTTTCGTTATAAAGAATTTGTAAGTGATCTAGACTCCGCTTTCCGGTTGTTTCTTGAAATGTTTTCTTGATTTTTTGCTTTTCCGTACTTGAATGAATGGAATAATGCATTAAATAAAATGTAAAATGTAAGTAAAACGCGTAAACAGTTTGCATTATTTTGTGCATCCGCCGCAGTAAATTAAGTAATGTCTCTCTAACTTTAAATTATAAAGCCTTTTATTAATCTGTTTTACATAATACTAGCGTTACTTGCTCGCTCTCTCTCGACTACCAACCCCATACTTCGTTCTCATACGGCACCATGAATAGTTACACTCGTTTCATTAATCTTAGCGAAGTTTTTTGACATTTGGATAATTTTTGTTTAATCGTCAGTTGAATGTGTTGCACGTATTTACTCGTTTCATTGTTTTCTTGCATTCCATTCATAAGTATTTATGTTAGAAACACTAGTAGGGAAACAAGACTAGAAATCACCACCTTCAAGCGGTTGATTACATAAAGCAACACACACACAAGCGCGCGCACACACACATTCATACATACATACCATACACAAACCAGTGATCATTATCCTGGCAATAATCAAATCTGTATTTGCTTTTATTGCTGTTATTTCACTGTTATCATCTTCTTTTCTTTGGTTTCCACCTGATGATTGTTTCCTTGCTTTGCAAAATTCTTAACCGATTTTAGTCGCAACCTTATTCAAGCATAGCTACTCAAACTGATATCTGAAGAGGACAAATGTCGTAACAGCTGGCATTCCATCATCATAATCATCATATCAATATTATCATCATCATAATCGTCACCAATGTTTGTCTAACATGATTGCTGTTAGAGTGATAAGAATCGCAATAGGAAGCTTAAATTTAAGACGAAAAATGTCATAGAAAACAGAAGTTTACAACATTTTCCAGAGACTCGCACGACGCTTTTGTTTCTTTGGATTCAGGATTTTGAAAAAGAAGGATCTTGATTGCGATTGAATCGAGTACCGGAAAGAGAATTAAAACAAATAGAACGAATGAATAACAAACCATGGAAACAACAGATAGACTGAAATAACAGACGGTTAATACGAAATAAAGATGAAAGAAATATTAAGACAATTTTATGATTTAAGTCCTTTATGTTTGTAATGACAAATAATGAAGATCTCACAGGATTCTCTTTAAACAAACAAATGAAATTGTAAAAATGCAGAATATCACAGAGATTTAGGATATAATTACGGTGGAGTTTTATATATCTTAGATTCAGATATTTCGTATATTCATACAGTAAAGGTATATTTTATTTAAGCCTTCACTTGTATCACATCAAAAGACAGAAAAGCATAAGCTCTCTGTGATATTTAATGTCATTTCTTCTAGAGTTTCATCCCTGTTTCTTAAAAAATATCAAACCATGTAAAATCTTCTGAACGCCATTAGTTTCGGTTGACTTTATGTAACTGATTTTATGGTCCACTGTTTTCAGTACCTCTCGTTTATAGTGCTGATTATTATGGGAATGGCAATGATCGATAATATATTCAAAATTATGTTCCTCCTTTCTCTTACGGTAATGAAACAGCAGCAACAATCTCGTATTGAAATTTTCATCTGGGTCTTACTATTTAATTAACACTGTCATAAATTTAATAATATTTGCGTTTAATGAAATTATTTGCCATTGATATTGCTGCTTTTGCTAGCTTTGTTGTTTTTGTTGTTATCACTGCTAGGTTGAATAAACTTGTCGATGTAGTGATTTTTTTAGATGTGGGAAGAAAAGGTAACCCTAACCACAATAACGATAAAAAGCAATAGAGCAGGTGCATGAGTTCAGCGTTAAAATTACTTGCGATACCTTTTATTATTATACTTTATACGAGGTGGGTTAATAATGCAATTTCAATCAAGAACATACACGCTGGGATACTTCATAACTAACGTACAGAAGCACAAGAGACCATAGTTCGAAACAAAGCGAGCACCCATCAGATTTAACACAGCTATTTATTACAATAAAAAATATATACAATAGCTCGTAGCATGCTAGGAGTGCAGCCAATGTATGCAATCGTTTTCAGCGACACCTGCTCAGTCTAAACACGAGTAGAGTATCGCGTGTGTATTTCCACATGTTTGGGGCTGGAGGTGGAGAAAAGTATTGTTGTTATACTTCTTACCAATACAATCCTTCCTTTTATTATTCTCCTCTTTTCTTGCTTTCGAAGCCAAACAGATAAAACAAAAACCAAAGTGACAACAAACACAACAATATGTATCTCATACTTCGCTATAAAATCATATTCCATGCGCGCATAAAAACATCTGCCAGCATAGATAGCGCCATAGTCCTAATTGCACTTAATGACAAAAAAAGGAAGCATAGAATGTGAATGCTGAATAAGTGCGGGATAGGATGCAGACGAGAAACTCATTTGCATTTGTTTCATCACAAAAGGCGTCCCAAAAGAAGCATAAAATTATAAAAGGAAAAAGCGAAGGTGGATACAAAATAGTATAAGAATAAACTAGCAAGGATGTAAGCAAAATGAGTTTAATGAAGCAAATTTAAATTTGCTTCCGGAAATGAAATACTGCTCGTGTGAATTTCAACGATCGAAGGCAGAATTTCCGTCGATTAAATAATTCCGTTGATTAATATAAAATAACAACAATATTGTTATTTTTCGCGAATAAATGGACACAACTTTAACCATTTCCATCACAAATATTTTATCACAAAAAAGTGCCAATAAGCTCAAAGAGGTGCAAAGAAGGAATTATTATGTTCCTTCTTTTTATTCTTATTCTCATCTCTCAAGCAAGATACATTTATGTAGTTCGGTGCATGCATTATTATAATTTAATAAGTTTAAGTGTATCCTGGAATATGATCCTGTGTATTTTTTCCAACAATAACAACACAAAAATCACCACACAATACGTATTTCCACTAATCTAAAATATCCAAACTTTTCATCATTAAAGAGTTGGTAACAAGTCGTGACATGCAACTGATTTCTCTCACTTTGATTGAGCTTGGTTGCATACTTTCACGACGAACGAATAACTATGGTTTCACTTATTCGTTCTAACTGACTCACGTCTCTTGTCCCATTTTACGCATCATTCAGGCGGGCTCGTTATTTATCCTACCCCAGTAGATCAACCATCGAGAAACACTCGATGTCTCGAGTTGATGCATAGGTATTTCTGCTGCTGATGCTTTTATTGATCCCTCAATGATATTTGGGTTATAATCATAACTGACTCTAACGATGATGAAGTTGAGATTTTTTTTAAAAAATCATTATAAACGTAATGCACCGTGTTTCCACCTCCGTGATCTGAAAATTTTTTTCACGCCAAGAATGAGATGTGTTAGGAAGAGAAGGGAAGGGACGGGATAGACGCATAATTCCCGTGGCATCAATATTTACACGAATACAGACAAAGTCGGTTTTAAAGAGTGCAGCGGATTTGTGATGCTATACACCATCGTTGGTACAAAAAAAACAAAGATTATGGCAAGCCTTTATACTCATGAGACATGGGATTAACGGTGCTCTTCAGCGATGTAATGGATTATATTGTTTATGATGGATTATAAATTATTTGCCTTTAATCCATTTTTTTCTCTGAGTTATAAAGAATTCGTGGAAAAAACGGTGTTGATATTTTATGTTCATCTAGATGGCTCCTAGAAAACTTTTAAAAGTGACGAAGAATGTTATGGCAGTAGATATTGCGAATATTTTTATTACATGAAAAATCAGCTTCTGCCAAAGAAATATCACGCAAACAAAAATATTCTTGAAATCTACAAATATTAAAGTGCTTCTGTTTTAACGGTGTGATATACATTTACACGTGTATCCTTCATGTTCCGTTATCCACGGCAATGAACACGTGGTTTAAAAACTCTGTCAGATAATTCACTTAAGTAAAAATTGTGGACATCTAAATCACGTTTCCAAGTATGTAAACTGATGATGTGACAGTATAGTAGGTGAGAATAATTGATAATGTTTTATTCAACCAAACGCAAAGAACGAATCCCTTCAGATACAGAAATTGACAGAGCATAATAAAAGGACAATCTTAATGTGCCCTCTAAAGTTGACCGGGTATAAGTGCCTGACTGTTATTGAAACTGTGGCAACTGGTCTGACATAACGATAGATTTATTATCTGCATGAGTTTTCTTACTGTAAAAGAGTAAAATATGCTGAACGATAACAAAAGAAACAAAATGGAAAGAAAATAATGTGGATAAAAGTGAGGTGGAAGTGCAGAGAAAGATATGCGCGAAAGTTGTGTCATTGAGCTAGTCGATAATTTCCCTGAAAATAATTTAATGTTAATGAAAATGCATTTCTTAGCGCAATCAATTTACATTCAGTGCTTAAGTAAATTAATCGCAATAAGAAATGCACAAACGCGGCAATAAAGTATATCATGATTATTGAATAATGAAGTAATCAATGAATAAAGGAATGATGCAGTTAAATCTGCATCAGAATTTAAATTCATTGACAGCTGTTAAGGCGCTGAATAACAAATAAAATACATTATGGGATATCTTCGTATTTTTCGATGCCTATTTGGGAGGCGAACACAAACCTATGGCAATAGTGCTGAGCCATTCGAGCATATGCCATTCATGATTATCATATCAACAACAACAATAACAACAATGGCTTTTAAATATTAATAGACTGTAAGAATGCATTGAATGTGAAAAAGCTAAAATCACGAGTGGATATTTTATATTCTGTGCACTAAATCGACATTGTTTGATAAATGAATAATAATCATTATAGCCCCCAAATAAAACGCCAAATGAAAAGAAATAAAATAGATAAGCTTGTTTTTTACTTCTATCCAATTTTAATATTTAACTAATTACAAAAATAAACATTTCATATACGTTCCAAATTTAAATCATTCTTGTTGTAATTTAGACAGACGCGCCAGTCAATCATTCATGCATTTCAGAAATGTAGACATTCACCAAAAAACATTTATTCAGTTGTAAATGGCAAATCAACGCCAACAACACCAACAAAAACAATACCACAACGAAAAAACTCAATGTTAAAGTGGTTTTGGTGAGTGGGTGGCGGGGTGGGTTTTGTTACGACAAAATTTCAGATTAGTTAATGGAATATGCAAAATTTATGAAGAATTAATAATGAAGTATATTCATTCGTTCGCTCATGCCAAACCCTAAAACACGAAAATCGCAAAATTTCTATTTTCGATTTCTATTTCGATCAAACAGTTTATTTCCTGCTCCTCAACACATATAAATTGTTTGATGAATATTTTATCACAATCCTTTAATAATTCAAAACTCTATCCCTAAAAAATTTATTCAGTCAGTGAAATCATTTAAAATATTTACAAAAAGCGATTATTAAATCAACGCAGACTCGTGTTGCTTTTTTTTACAAAATTGTAAAAATATCGGATTACGATGAATGGTGGAAAAGCCTTTCGTAATTTTCATGAAGGATTGGTGGACTCCGAAGGGACTTTTTGAACTCCTGCAACGAAATAATTCCAATTTGTTTGTTTTGCTAAAGACTAAACTATTCAACAAAAAGCATTTAATATTCTCTTTTCCTTTTTTTCTCACAAAACTTTTTTTGATTTGCTTCGATTGTGAGATCGCGTCTGTTGGGTCTGGGTCTGTTTTGGGTTGGAAGGTCTTCAAGTCACAAAAGGTCCCTTTTCAGAAGTGATACTATTGATGGACAGATTGGTGGATCAACTTAAGCTTTGGCTTGGCAAAGAAACTACTCGAATCGATTAGAATATAATTTAACTTAATGCAGAAACTATTTGCCACGTTTGTTACAATATCAATTTTTTGCCTTTAGCTTTATTTAACGCAATAAAGCGACAATTGCGCAAAACAAATAAATTCTATTCTTTCGATGATGATTTTGAAGTGGAAAATAACCGTAAAATCAATAAAGGTCAAACGATCGATTGTTGAAAAAACAACAATGACAAGAAGGACAGACAGGACAGTGCCGTACTGGAAAAACTATTTGTATTGTTTATCTCTTCCTCTGTCTTTCCGACTCTCCCGTTCTGCAGGCATATGCATTTTTCCTTTGTCTTTACTAAAGAAATTGCAGAATAATCCCAGCGTGTCTCCTTCAGTCTTCATAAGAAATTATTTCTAACTGTAGATGTCAATTTTATTATTTTTTGATTGCACTTCCACTTTTCCACTTTGATCACAATGTCTTTGTATTTTTCTGTCTTTTATGCTTACTCAATATTAATCCGACCCGTCCCATAAAGGCCTTACAAACCCAACAGGACCATCTCAACAGAAAAGACCTTAGAAGTTTGTAGTTTTGTTTTTCGAAACGATTTTATGTCCTTCATGGACTTCACATGAAAAAGCCCTTTGGAATTTGTCCCTTTTTCTCTTTCCCGTATTTGGATTACAAAGTACATGGCGTAATCAACCCACTTGTGCACTAAACATGCGGCTAATTTGACGCAATTTATTAACTGAAATATGTGTAAAATTGGATAGGATTTCATTTGGAATCCATTAATTCGTAAGAGATGAGTGTAGGGTACTTGCTAAATTCTAACGCTTTCCGATATAATGTTCTTCCTTCTTTGCCCTTTGAATTATTCGGGACGGTATGCCTGCACATTGCCCGCAAGACTGTATCCTGTCATAAAATTTACTAAAAGCTTTCCTAAAGATTTGAAATATTTTCATGACAATTTTGGGTGGCAAAAAATATAAGCTTGATGGTGAGTTTTTCTATCCAGTTATCCCTCTTTCCTACCTCGATTTCATTGTAACGTCTAGTAGTTTTTCATTGTGTTTTTCTATCGAAATAAAGTTGGTCGACAGCGTCAATGGAAATATCTGACTGCGATGGAATGGATGCATATCCGAGGATGCTTTGTTGCATTTCCGAGAAGTACAAAAAGCAGATTAGTTTCTGAAATATTTTACTGTGTTGGAGACGATTATCAAGTTTTCTTTATTTTGTTAGTCCTTTCAGGATGTCCGATTTTATTTCTCCTCCTCCATTCTTTTCATTTAAGACTTTCTGCTTATCGGTTGGATTTTTTTCGATGTTGCGCAATTCCATAATATTGCAAAAATTATGTTAAAGAGAAATTAGAGTTAATTAATTAGGCTAAGATGGAGCCACAGGAAGCACAAATTCCTCTGTCTGGATCGCTAAAACGATTCGACGCTAAGACAACGCAATACAACATCTGCGCCAGTACTGCCACTGACTTCACGACCAAGGTCGACAGCACCGACATCATCCTCAACGACTAATTATCAGTAGCTCCAACAACAACATCAGCATCACTGCCATCGTCATCGTTATCATTTTCACTTTACTTCTAATAAGCATAAATTTCAGCTCCTTTTCAGAGTTTTCATTTTGAGTTTCTCATCGCACCATCCAAAACATTGGGTTCCACTGCATTTGGCACCCTGTATTTATAATTATACCGCTACAAGTAGGAATATTGTCCGTAATTTGCTAACTGAAAACATCTGGCCAGGCGTTTTAGTCTTTACTTTTAATATTCAAACAACAATAACTGCAAGAAACAGCAATAACAACCACAAAAACATTTACAACAAATTAATATCAACGTCTAATAGAATGGAAATACAGTCACGTTGCATGTCATGCCTTCTTGTAAACCACGGACAGATTGTTCTTGGATGGAATTCATTGATAAAATCATCATCACGTCCGAAACTTTTAAATTTGGTGCACTGCCGTGTAACGAATTGTTGTTGCCACTCCCGCAGTTGTAACTCTGCCTCATTGTAGAGTTTATTGAAAAACAACTGAATCGCCTTAATTCGCCTACGATTCAAAGTGGAAAGCGCAATGAAGAAGAAATTTTGAATTATGTGATAAAAAAGGGGAAGGACCATTTGTCTTACAGTGGTTTGAAAAGAAATAATATTATAATTACTTTTTGCTTTTTATTCAATGTGGTCACTTATGTATTTCTTGGTTATTTACTCAAGTACAAAACGAAACCTTGCCGATAGTGGTTTTCAAGAAAGAAATTTAATTAAGAGAGGCTCGTAAAAATGAACGATTTATGTTATCTGAGTATAATGTTTAGAGCTAAGGGAGACTTTAAATTGAAATTTTCGCGAGTGTTGGTTCAAGAGAAAAATTATATAAAAAATCCAGCTTTGACTTAGTCAAGGCCAGAATTAGCCATAAACCGCAAAAATAACCACAATTTAGGCTTATTGCAAGCGATAATGTTTAAGGTGTGGTTGTTAGTAATGATTGCGAACATGATGTTAATTTTGATGATGGAGCTGATACAGGTTATGATTATGATACTGTCCTGTGCTGTCCAATCACCATGCAGTGGTATTGGCTCATACAAGTGATTTCTGAAGGGTTTTCTCAAAAGTTATCTGAGGAAGGTCATTTATAAAATTGATTCATTAATAAAAAACCTATAACTTTCATCTTACCCGATGATACATCCAATTGTACAATTTCCACAGAACGAAAATCGAAAGTCTCAAAAGCATCAAGATGTTATCATAAATGGACTTAATCAATCTTAAAAGTAAAGGATTCATATTAAAAACTTAACAAAAATTCCAAGGGGAATTAATCCGCATTGAATTTCAGTTTGATTTCCACTTTCAATCAAATTTAAATTAAATTAAATTAAAAATGCTTTTTGTATTTTCAAAAATCAAAACTAAGAAATTGATTCTCTTTAATGAAAATCTGATTTTAATACTTTGTCAACATTATCGGATGTAGGGATGTTTTAGAAAGACAATTGTAATGGTAGTCTTTACGTGACGTGCACACGTGACAAACAAAAAGTTGACATGAACATTAAATTTACCTCAAGCACGTCTCACTCAAATTCATTTATTAAAAACTATGTGAGTGAATGTCTCCAAACCAAATTCTTGTGCTTGTGATTAAGAAAAAATGCTTGCAGTAAGTTGAACTACATAAAGTGAGGACGCTCTTGCAAATGGATGTAAGGCAGAATAGAATGGAGAGTAAGAAAATAACGATATCAACAATAAATTATAAACTTTAGACTGCTGGATATTTGTAATTTTATTTCCATTATTCGGGTGGATAAATTGCGTTGATTCGTATCTTTTTGTTAAAATATATATCTTATTTACCTTTTCCTTCCCCTCCTAACTTCTTTCCATGTTTCTCTTTTTGTCTTTTACGGACCTTTACGATTTTCAATCAAAATATATTTTAATGTTAAATGTTAAACTGTCGTCGCAATTAAAAGGAATAATTTATGACATTATCCAATTCTCTGCAAAGTGTTTCAGTAAATAATATTTTTGGTAAAATTTTTTGATCGCTTCTCATGTGAAAATATTTGTAATAATCAATATTCACTTCAGTTATTTCAATAAAGAATGAATTCATTTATAATTTACAAAAACAGAAAAAATTTTACTTATGAAAAATTTTGAGAAACTTCAGAAAACTTTCTCTTTTTCTTTTAAAGGTCTTTTACGGTGTAGTGCACTTGTATGTGCGGGATTATAAAATACCAACACTATACAATTTAAACACCCACCCCACCGCAAGTAGTAAAACAATTATCAATATAGTATCTTACTATATTATTTAATATAGTAAATATATATTTTTGATCTTCAAATATATATATAGGTATATATATATATATAGGTTATATATATATATATATATATATATATATATATATATATATATATATATATATATATATATATATATATATATATATATATATATATATATATATATATATATATATATATATATATATATATATATATATATATATATATATATATATATATATATATATATATATATATATATATATATATATATATATATATATATATATATATATATATATATATATATATATATATAGGTTTTTCATTTCAAATTCAATCTTTTTCATATCAAATTAAAAATTTTTCATTTCAAATTAAATATTTTTGAATTCAAATTCAATATTTTTCATTTCAAATTAAATATTTTTGATTTCAAATTCAATATTTTTTATTTCAAATTCAATTTTTTTTATTTCAAATTAAATATTTTTCATTTCAAATTCAATCTTTTTTCTCAAATTCAAGAAAATTCTGAAGAACAATTGGTAATTTTTCACTATTAATCTCAGTAGTCTGGTTTTTTGTACCAATTGGTTTGCAATTTTTGGAATTTTAGTTATTTAAGTAATTTTTTACCGAAAACATGTCAAACGCGGAATCGAGATACCAAACGGATGAAACAGACTCCGAAGAATTCAGTACACAAAACCATCAAGGAAGCGATTCACCTAATCCTCGTAGAGGACAACAAAGAGGGAAATACAATAAAACTAGTCTAGATAAAATAGAAGTGCTAATAAAATGCTATGAAGAAGGCAAAACAATAAAAGAATCAAGTTTAATAGCCGGCATTAATAAAAATACAGCTTTTTCTATTATAAATCGGTACAAAAAAGATGGAGATGCCATCGTTAGAAGAAATCGTGGTGGAAGAAGAAGAGGCAAAATATTGCAGCTATGAATTTGCATGGAATAGTATACAGTCAAATAATAGGAAACTCATCAGTTAATGGAAATATTTTTGTGGAATTTCTTAATAAATTAATTGCTGCATTGGCTGAAGTTAACATCACAGACGCATGGTTGGTAATGGACAATTGCGCCATTCACAAAATACAGGATGTGCGTGATAAAGTTAGACAGACAAGTCGTACTTTAATTTTTCTTCCTCCTTACTCACCGATGCTTAATCCGATAGAAAAGGTTTTTTCGAAGATAAAATTTTCGGCGAGGGATTTGTTGGCGGATCCACAAATTGATATAGATTTAATTAGTGTAATTAATAGATCTGTGGCCACAGTTAGTTCTACTGACTGCAACAATTACTATGTTGACATGTCAATGAAATTGCCACTGGCTGCAGTTGGACAACCATTACATTAAATATTTTTTAATATATATTCTATTATATTATATATATGTTATATATTATTGTATAATCTCTTTATTTTTTCCATCCATGTTATATTCAATCCATGTTATTTATAAAATTGAAATTGAAATGAAAAATATTTAATTTGAAATAAAAAATATTGAATTTGAAATAAAAAACATTGAATTTGAAATGAAAAATTTTTAATTTGAAATGAAAAATATTGAAGTTAAAATGAAAAATATTTATTTTGAAATGAAAAATATTGAAGTTAAAATGAAAAATATTTAATTTGAAATGAAAAATATTGAAATTGAATTCAAAAATATTTAATTTGAAATGAAAAAGATTGAATTTGAAGTGAAAAACCTATATTTTTGTAATATTTTTGAATATATTTTGATCTTCAAAAATTCATTTCCTCTAATGTTTTGCTTCTATTCGTCGTTAAAAAAGTTACGAGAATTTCTCAAGGTCGATTGAAATCTTAATTAATCTTAATTGAGTTGATTGAAATTTCGACTAGTAGACAAATTAATATGTCGCGACTTATTATTATTATCTTCCTTCCTTTCGTTCGTCGCTGACCTTTGCAAATCCGTATAAATTTGTTTTTCTTTTATTCTTTCACTTCTACCTTTTGTTTGTATTTTCTGAACATACAGAAAACAACGAATATGTCACGATGCTCGATGGTATGCGCGTACGCATTGTAGTGTGTGTATGTGCTGTTGTTGTTGTTGTTACTGTCCAAGTGGTTTAATTAACACTTTCATGCTCGACAGTTGGCTTCAGATCGGTAAAGGCTGCTCGTTTTTCATAATTACAGCGTTTTATTGATCGTTAATCAACTCTAAAAGAAATTCTAGCACAAATAATTTCAATAGAAGGAAGAGTCTCTTGTTTCGAAATAACAAAAATATTTCCAACATTTCCGCTATACCCTTTTTCTTTACATTTAGATTGATAGAGATAGTACATTTTTTAGCCTCTAATTATTTTCTTTTATTTTTTAAGTAGTGTCATATTGTTTATGACAATCCGGAATTCTACAGGAAGGAAAATATATCCGCTATCAAAATTAAAGTCATCGATTATTACAAACTCATTAGTATAATTAACACATTAATTCAGCTTTTAAGACGTCGAATTGAAAAAAATTTCAGTTGCCAAGAAAGTCTGTGTTCCGTGCGTTTTTTTGTAGGATTGTATTTTTAACTATTTTTAATCTAACCCAAGAATCTATCCCAAATTCTTCCCACAGAAAACAGACTAAATATCACTAGACTACCACTAAATATCGCAATTGTTGAGAATTGTTTCTTAATTAAATAAAAAAGAAGAAGAAACGACTTTCCGTCTCTGATAATCAAGTATTGTTAATTAAATCGCATTGGTTTTCCTCTTAAGATTTCAGCAAGGAATGAGCTGAAATGATTGCTGAAACGAATTAAACCTGTCCACAAAAATGGTCACTCCGGCCATTCGAGTCAGCAGGCCACAACCATGACGCTGAGCGTTGGTTTCGCTTCGTAAACCTCTCATTATGAGGTTCGTAGAGATCGACCAGCAATTTTTTTATTGTCGCGGTCAAACAAATATCGTATGGTATGGTACGGTCATTACTTTGTTGGAATTGTTGTTGTAATACTAATAGTAGTTATCGTAGTTAAGCAAATGTGTAAATAAAAATACTGTTTATTAATTTTTATCGTTTTTCTATTGAAAGGTGAAATTTTTTTACCAAGAAAAAGATATTACAATTTTACGACATTACTTCTCTTTATTTTCTGTGAAACAAGATTTCTAATTAATGCTTTTATGCTTTCTCTTTAAACCAATATTCAATTGCTGGAACGTAGGATTGGTGGAAGGTGAAAATGTCAAACAAGTTTAAAAGAGTTAGAAAAGAAAAATTTTGTTATCCCAAAGTACTTTTAAAAATAGTTTATCAATGATTTAATCTTACACGCTATTTCTAATTTTTAGTTGTTTTTTTTTTCTTTTTGTGGAAAAATTATTTCCATAATTCCATGCACCTTTCTTTGGTTTTGACTGCAATTGCTGCAACTTACACACGTTCATTTCTAGACGACAGCTGACTGACAACATGTTGTGGCTCGAACAAATGAACTCTACACTCTTGTAGAATAGCCTATTATTCGTCGAATTCAACATGTTCAACACATGGCCAGCCAGTCAGCTGTTTCTGTTTACATTCGCACATCCTTCCTCTCTCTCTCTCTTGCAAAACTTGTCCTTGCAGCAAATTTCCCTTCAGGAAGGTATCTCATATTATTAGATACTAAAAAAAATGTTGACAGTTGCATTAGCAAATCCATCTATGCCTTTACCAACCAATATAGATATCACGCTAGATAATGCTAGAATTTTCTAGATACCATCTAGATAGCATTAAATGTACGTAATTTAGTCTGCTTCTTTTATGACTTTCCATGTGAATTTTTCTTACATATTCTTCAAAGTGTACATTCACCAGATTATTGTGGTTGTAAAACGAAACTAATATCCCTTAAGTATTCAAGAGAAAAAACGTTGCATACAGTTCAAAGAACATCAAACGGCGCTTAGATAGTTTTCTTTACTCCAAATATTTCTATAAGAAAACCACTTGAAATCGAGTTTCAATTGCGTTAAAATCGAATTTTAGAAGCGTGAGAGAATGCAACAATTATTATGGAACACATACATATTTCATCAGGGCACTGTCACTAAAATTAGAGATTATTTTCATTTAAATGAGAACAGATAAAAATCTGGAAGATGAAGTTAAACTTAAGAAATTTTAAAATTCCCACAAAAAAATTAAAAGTGATAAAAAAAAACAACAACCATGACTAACAATATTCTGACATGGTAATTTGTCTAAGTATCCATAAGATTGATCCAAAAAGGGATCAAAACTTCGAGTAAATAAAAATGAGTGAATGAAGTATGAATTGACGTACAAGTATGAAATGCACATCCGTCCGATTGAGTCGGTTGAGTCCATCAACTAACACCCAAGCCAACTTCAACGATTGCCGCTTAGAATCTATCGAATCAGTTTAGTGCAAACCTTGCAAGTGAAAAGCTCGGAAAAGTTGTGATGGATTGATGCCGGTCGCAACGCATATAACAATTTACGAACAAGTAATACCTCCCTGAAACGTACGTCGCGATGTTTGCGTGACCGTGTAAAATACTTTTTCGCATAACCTCAATGATTAGTCGCCGGAGTGATCCGTTCCACCGCACGGATATCATTGAGACGAATCCGTCGTATACGGTGAAATGGTTCGGGAATAATAGTGTAGATTGGCATAAGCAAACAGAAAAGATTTTCGATGATTTTTCATTAATATCGGAACAAAATTTTAATGCAGTTTCATCAACCTGCAATAATTTATTTGGAAGATACGCGTATCAAAAAGAAATTAAACAAAAACCGTCTAATATTTAATAATTCCTTCGCTACGGAAAGCAATTAATAAATTGCGAATTGTATTAACCTACCTTGACAGCAATTTTGTTGTTATTATCCTTTATACTTTCCCTACGCGCTTTCATGTTAATCGCTTTAGCGGCAAACAAAATGTTATCGAATATAAAAGCAATAACCTTTCATAATGGGTGAGGGATTGTAGTCAGCGGCTCGTTTGCAAGGATATTAATTATGGATAATCTGATTTGACTGTTGAAAGCCACGCCTCTCTACACCTCTCTGCTTTATTGTTGCGATGGCACAGGTCGCTTTATCTACCATTCACGCGAAGGAACAGACCTATACGTGCCGGAGTACAATTTGTTTTTATTAAGGTAAATTTTTTGGATTAATTTAACGAAAAGAGATATTATTAGAAAAAAGGTATTACAAAAACATGCACTCCGTTTTTGTTTTGCAAGCTAAAAATTATAAAAATTCTTAATCAGTTTTGCAATCTTTTTCTTTATTTTTCTCTATTTGTTGGCGCTCCTTCGTCTGCTTTTTCTATTAGTCTTCAAATTTATTAAATGGTTTGGGCTAATGTGTATGTGTCCATGTTCTCCTGAAATGATGAATAGTACCAAAAAAGAATAAGAAAGAAAAGAACCTTGAGATTTTTGTATCGAGACTTGTCAGCATTTGTTTTGTGTTACGTCTGTTGTGTCTGTCAATAACACACACGAGCTCTCTGTTCTTCAATAACCCATTTGGGAGGATTTCAGTTTGGGCTGACTTCATTTAAGTGGATATCAGTCCTCATTGATAATCGTGTATTGGGAAAATAAGTAGAGCCCATTTTCAATTAAAAATTTTCATTTACGGTATTAGGACAAAAACATTAGGACATAGAAATATCATAAAAATACAGAATATCATAAAAATTCTGCAAACCACCCGGATTTTAAAAATCACCAAACTTTTATTCAAACCCTCCTAAAACACTTAAAAGAAGTTCATAATGTTAAAGTTATTTATTTTTATTAAGCATGAATATAAATTTTTACGGCTGATTTATTCAGGAAACTTCAACAAATAATTAACAACATTTTTAAAGAATAAATTCTGTTTTGCTAAAAAAAGTTCAAACCTACCTTTCTTCTCGCAAGAGGAGCATAATCTTTGGCACCATCATAAATAAATGTGAAATCAACACTTCCTTCATCTGCACAAAATTATATGATCTCTCTTGACTTCTCTCGCTTTCTCTATCTCTTTCTATCCTTCTTATTCTCTTGGCACACATTATCATAACTGCAAGCAATTTCTTTGCTTTTTGGCAAATTTCTCGGCGTTTCGAGACGTCTCGTCAAGGCGCAAAAATAATTATATTAATAATAAGAGGATGATTAAGAATAACAAAGAAAACAATCTGCGATTGGTACGGCATAAGTAAAGTAGTAAACACAGGCTCGGAGGCAGAATACAGAGTCATTCAAAATTACATGGGCTCTTATGGAGAATGAGAAAAAACTCCGACTCCGTACTTTTCTGCCGAATTTTGACTCCCTGCTGTCGGTCTAATTCTAATTTGACAGCAGCAAAATTCTCTTCTTCTTCTTTTTTATACATTCTTTTGACTTTTATAGGTTGTTGAACTCTACGAGCATATGTGAGTATATTTCTGTTATTGTTTAATTTCTAAATTAGAGTTTTTAATAAATATTTCTATAGATTTCAGAATGGAGATAGATGAAATACTTATAAATGCAGTCAAAGAGCACCCGTGCATATACGACCTAAGGTCGCTGTTTTACAAAAATACTCCAAAGAAGGACGACGTTTGGAACGAGATCGGGAGGAAAATTAATTTGGATGGTAAATTTTTTGTGCAATTGTAAATTTCACAGCTACATACGTACAAAGCTAAGTACCTTGTTTCTCATTTCAGGGGATACTTGCCGCAGAAAGTGGAAAGTTCTGCGTGATACCTACCGCCGTGCTAAGCGCACCGAAATTTTGGCATCCGGTAGTGGTAGGCCACAACATCGAAAAAAATGGCGACATTTTGAAGCCATGAGCTTCCTTGATGGAGTTCACTTCAAATTAACGTAACACGCAAATTATTTAATAAATTTAAACTTTTAATTATCTTCTCTTACAGCACGACAGGAAATTTAGAATGTAACACCTCACCTCAATGTAACACCTCATCATACGTCTCCATGGAGGACATCACACCAACCGCCAACAGCCCAATAACAGACGAATAACGGATTCTGCCAACAAGATATCAGAACGATTTACAGCACGGGAGGAGAACATAGTCGACATGGCGTTCTCCGGCCTAGCAAACATCCTAAAGTCAGCCTGTATGCCAGCAGACTTGGAGAGGTCCGTTATAAATGAAGTACAAAGTGTGGTGTTCTCCGCGGTACGAAGTTTTCATGAATGCCAGACTGCAGATAATTAAATAATGCAAAATTTTGTTAATCGTAATGATCTCGTACGAGGTAGTCAGTTTTTTAATCGTAGCCAGTTTATTTATATTTACTCATATATGAATTGTTTTATTGTTTATTATGAATTGTTTGATTTTTAAGTTATGGTGAACAATGTGAAATATTAATAAAAGAATTTTGTTTGAATTAAGTATTAATATATATTTGTAACATCAGACAAGTGGTGGAGTATATTTTTTGGATGTGTATGTATTAAATCTAAGTATCTCTGTTTTGATACAGATAATCTTTGAGTAAATCTCGCAATTGGAATGCACGCAATGTAGATCGATTGGACGTTGGCAAACGAACTCTCTGGCAGGTTTCGCTACCAAACCTTTCTGGGACCTCGCCATCGAAGTAGCTCACGTCTTTTTGAAGCATTAAGAAATTATGCAGCACTATTGTGGCCAACACAATTTTGTTTACATTTTCAGGCTTGGCATGTATGGGTGTACGAAGAACCTGCCAGCGGCTTGAAAGTATACCGAATGCGTTTTCTATGTGGACACGTGCCTTGGACAGCATTTTATTGAAATTCTGCTTGTCAGCATGCAGGTTAGTTCCAGGATATGGCCGCATAATATTTTCTTTCAGCGGAAATGCGCTATCCGCAACAAAATAGTGCGGAAACCATATCGGGGAACCTGGAAGCCGCTGATCTGGTGGAACCGGCAGTGTTCCATTTAAAATTTGCCTTCCAAATGTGCTACGTAGGAAAATACCACCATCGCTCTGGCTCCCTACACCCCCAACGTCAACGAATGTGAAGCAGTAGTTAGCGTCGCAGGCTGCCATCAGAACAACGCTAAAATACCTCTTGTAATTGAAGTAGAGTGAGCCGCCTTTCTTCGGATTTATGATCCGTATGTGCTTTCCATCTATCGCACCTAAGCAGTTAGGCATTCCAGTCTTTATGTAGAATGCATTCGCATTTCTACCCCAGTCGGTGATATTTGGTGGCGCCACATAAACTCTATGCAGCTCGTTCCACATAGCTTCGCATGTTTCTGCAACTATTTTGCGAACTGTTGAGAGTCCTATTTTGTGGGTCCAGGCGAGCACTTGCATATTACATCCTTGAGCGAGGTATCTGAAGGCATGAATTCACTAAAAATTTGCTTAATCTTTGTTAATATTAATTACTTACAGAAGAGTTATTGCCAATCGTTGTTCAGGTGCAATCGCTCTCCTTGAATTTCGGGACAATCTTTCCCTTAAAAGTACGAGCAACGTCTGAAAATTTTTTGGATCCAGCCTGGTTGCCTTAAAGAAGTGCTCTCCGTCACTTAACATAAGCTGTTTCGTACCTGTTTGCTGGAAACCCTCAATATCCCTGAGCAGGTTTACAGGCCGAACCCACCATCTCCGGCGCAATTTTTCAATGGCATACAAGTATGCTTTGCAAGCCAGGCCAAGCAATTCCGACAATTGGAAAAGAGCTTTAACTGCTTCAACTGCTTCCCCTTGGTTCATTTCGTTGTGATAGGTAATACAAAATGCAATATATTTCGTTGAAAATTTTATTTTTCTTTCCCACTTTTTCTTTCGCTTAAATTCAAATTTTGACAGCTCATGCTGCCCGAATGTATTAATTTAACTCCGTGCTTTTTTTGCTGTCTATAAACTGTATCTGTATTCTGCCTCCCAGTCTGTGTTCAAGGTATAAGGGGCACAATTTCTCCGCCGGTGTCGACGAAAGTCGCCACTTAAGCGAAATGCATACAAATGGAGAAATTATGGAACATCTCTAACACCATCAATGCGCGTGAATAGGTTTTGTGGAGCCGTGATAAAACGGGATATGACGAAATCAACAAGAATTATAACCCGTTTGTCTATTGAAAAGATCAAGAAAGAGAATTACATTTTCGAAAAAGGAGGTAACGTCACCTGAAATTATAAAATGTAGATTAGATAGAAATATATCCTTTAAAGGATATTAAGAATTTTGAAAAATGTAGAGACCATTGGGAGTGTTGGAGCGGTTACAAGGATTATGACATAACAAAAACGCCAACAACTCATCATTTTTAAGAATTAATTAAATTTGAAAAAATTCAAAATTAAAAGAATTCTGAAAAATTCTAAGGGCTCTTCCAACGCATAACGCAGGAGGAACAGAGAATTCTTCCTTTAACACAGAAGGAAGAGAGAGAGAGAAGGAGAGAGGGTAGGGAGGACGATTACTCACACGAGCAATTCCCGCTCTTAAAGGAATAAGAAGACTCCAGAGAAAGGAACTGCGAAAAATTTCGAGACTTTATATTTGTCATCTTCCAAAGAACTGAAGCACAAAATGGGAGTTTTTGGTTTGGCTTTTACAAAGTTCATTGAACATACTTTGGCCTATAGAAAAGAGGGCCTCACTCTTTCTTTTCTTCGCCATTAATTTTAGGTTTCATTTTGCCATGTATGCCTTTAGCCCTGTTAACAACTTCTTAACTAACCACTTTGATATGATAGTAAAGCACTTTGATATTATTTTCAAGATACGATTGCCCTACCAACAATAGGATAAACCCGTTCCTCTCCGGTCGCTCCGGTCTGATATCGAATTCAATTACTTTCACTGTTCCTTCGATTATCTTCAGCTATCTCGTAGTCTTCTTCCGGCAGCTTTCCACAGCTCGACAACTGGTAAGCTCGGATAAACTAATTGATTGCCTGTTAATTTATGAGAAGCACGTTTTTTTCGAAGTTGCTGCAGTGGCGGCATCCACGCCACTTCTACACCACTCCACACATTCTTCTTTAGTTGAATCGTTGCGTATTGTTTTTCCTTTGTTTTTTATTGTTTTTCGGTTTCTGTTTCTTAATCTGATCAATAAGAATTTATGAAGCTTTGAAACCATTTTCACGAGCCTGGCTCGTTATGAATATTCCAGAACAATAGCGAGTCCGGTTTGTAATCAACCTTTCAAAGCAGACGTGAATATCTCGAACAGGGCTGTGAAATCGGGTCGTTAAACATCGAAGGTATCCTATCTAAAGTTCCGACACTCAGGCTTCGCTACTTCAACGCCTTTCGATGCTATTCAAGCTCATAAATCAGGTACGGCCTCTTCAGAATTTCGCGCAGCGCAAGAGTTTAAAAGATCTACAGTTACAAATAAAAAGGATTAAAGAATCAATACCATTATTATTTCCTTACTCCAAATTTTTAAGATTACCTTCGTCGATTGTTCTAAACTTGATCATTATCTTTGCATTCTTCTTACTCCTTTGTTTCGAAATTGATTAAAGGATGTGAACATATTTGCCCCTACGGGAAAAAAATTCTCTGGAAAATTGTTAATGGCTAAGTTATTTATTGGCTTGATTTTTAAATTAAGAATTAAATTGAGAAATTTAGAATAAATGTAAAAAGAAATAAATGTGAATAAATGTGAGCAGTATTAGTTCGTTTGCGTAATAAAAGCTTAAATTACTTTACTCAACTCCTTTGTTTGCCACTAATTTATTTGTTAATTTTTTTTTAGTTTTTTGCTAACAACTACATGTTAGCAGCTACCGTTATTAATGCCAATTGTTATTATTTTTCATTATTACTCTTATTATTATTATGATATGCTTTTGCTGTTATTGTTATTGCTATTTGGTTTTATTGTTTTGTCCCGTCTTTTTCAAACGAAACTAGTAAGCCAAGAAGCAAAAATCTCTGAAATGAAACGGATGCAGTGTACTCAATCTTTATCTCGAGTTTTAATCTTCATTACTTTTACTAATACTATTCCTCTCGTCTGTGTTGTTTTTATTGCCGTAATAGAAAGGACTCCAGGATTAGTTGTAGTTTCTTTTAGGTTTTCAACTGGTGCTCTTCTCCTCCCCTCTCTCGTTATCTAATACATCTAAGGCTCGGAGTAAGGAATGCATGAAATAATGAAATATTTAAAAGTTTAGAATTCTTTAATATTCGCTTTTTGCTACACAAAAAGTTCTCGCAAATAAATAAAAAGAAAGTAATTTAATATTCAGAATATTCATTCTATGGCCTCATCGATCCAGGACATATTTTTGTCAGTAGTGTGCTTCGGGGATATTTTAGTAACTCTCAAAAGTACGTTGGTGGTCTTTACCATAAGCTGCGGAGAGATAGAAAAGATGATATCCCGAAGAATGATATCCCGGAAAAGTAATGTTCATTCTTCAATCCTTTCGTTCTCTCTCTTTATTTATAAAAATATTTAATAGAAATCCATGAAAGTTGCCACAAGTTATCCTAATTTTATTTTATTTGCAATATACGTCATTGTGTAATATTTATAATTGTGTTCATGCAAGCATGTGAATTCATGTTTAATCATGAATCTGAGCCTTCTGATAGTATGATTTTAAACTCCGTTGATTTGTTCTCGTTCCACTTTTTCTCTCTTAACCTCAAGCACAACTAATGATAACCCATTTATGGCACTCATACTATATAGCATACTCACTTATACAGAAGAAATCCCATAGTGGCGACAATAATATTACACTTAATCCATAAGCTCAGCATGTAACAAAACTAAACAAAAGACACAAGCGAAACAGAAGGATGCAACAGATAAATCAGCAATAACTTGCCAGACAGAAGCTCATATAATCTGCATCCATATTAAAAGCTTGTGGTTTTAATACAGAGTTCTGTGGTCGAACCGCATCACCCTTTCGTTGGTCGATTTTAATCTACTAACTCTACTAACTAACTAAACAAGACAACATTCTTCAGAAAAGTTCACACATGGCAAAGAATAGTATTGGGCGTGACACTCTCGTTTTCTGCGAATTTATAATGTTCAACACTACCATCCAAGAGGCAAAATTTTAGATTCCGAATTGTAATAAAGCCTTCATGTCTATATCTCTCTCCGTTCGTCGATAATCGTGATTTTCACAGACAGACAGATAATCAGACGGACGGATGGACGCACGGTCGGGTCATATCTACGACCTAGATGATTCTGAGCAACAACATATACTTTTCTAGTATATACCTGCCACGCCTTCTTATTGCGCTACAAACGGAAGCAATAACTGAATATATTCCGTGCTTTCAGGTTCGGGGTGCAAAAATAAAATTTAATGAGCGATTGTTTTAAATATCAAGAAAACAAACTGATTGAGATAGTTGTTGCTTTACCTTTACATGCTTGTTATGCTTGTTATTCTTGATGTTCCTGTTCTTTACATTGTTGTATCTACATTTGTTTGTTGGCTCTAAGTTCTGACTATTCCCTGCAATCACTTTTGTTTCGTTTTTCTTGTCATTTTCAATGCTGGTGCTCTTTGTTATTGCTGTCAATGCTTGGGTACGTGGTATGTTGCCAGAAGGAAATTCATTTAATAATTAAAATCCAAAGCCAAACTGAATTGATAACAAAACTAATGGCTTTGCACAACAACAACAACGACATACCAAAAACTGAACACTAAAGAAGAACCAAGAGTTCATTCATTCAAACATGATACTATCGCTGTTTCTGTTATAGTAGTTTTAGCTGTTGTTATTGGATTGTTTGCAATAAATTTGAAAAGTTTGAGAAGGCTTAAGAATTTGGAATCGAGCCAAGTATAAAAAATGTCATGGCCACCGATTGAAATGTATTTTTTCATAATTAAGAACGTTTTTAAGAATTTGAATTTTGTTTAACTTTATGACACTTTGCATTTATATTTGGTCAGCAATTCCATCAATCTCACTCAAATTAGTTGAAGAATTTATAAATCTGAAAATCTCACAAAGCTTCTTCTGTCTGATTCAACTTTTTTGACACACGTAAGAGACTCTAATCAGCTTCTTTCTCACCTTCTTCTTGACGAATTCATCACAAATCTAGCGAAAAATTATTTATAAGTTAATGAAAAAATAACAAAATAAATCTTACGAATAGGCCTTAAATTCCGAGGAAACAGAAGTCTTTACATTGTGTGTCCGAAGGTGTTCTCCAACGCGTCTTATCCTCTACTCTTTTCTTTTAGTTTTTGACTTTTCTAAAAAGTAAAATCCATTAATATGAAGTTTTCTTAACAAGACGAACAAAACGAAGTTATCGCTTACTCAAGCGCCCTCTACCCCGCTGTACCTTCAATTGGAAAAGCTGAGAAAGAAATCAGCAAAGAGTAAAGTGAAGACCGTAAAATTGAGGATGTGAACATAAATAGTATAAAGACGTACAAATTAAAAAGCAACAATAATAATCGCAACAACTTCGGCAACAAAATAGTTTTTACCACCGTTGCTGCCACACGTGTTTTTCCTGAAAAGCATAAGATGAGAAATTCCATAGACTCAAAAGAAAACGAAATGTTCACGATCATAAAAATGCAAAATTAGAAAAAAAAGGAAATCCAAGAGGCAGACTCAATAAAAGTGCAATGAGATCTAACAAAAACAACTTCCCCGAATCTGGAACATCCGGATTGTTGAATAGTCAGAAGTTTTTTTGTTACCAAACAACTCAACACATACCGTTCGTTCCAGCTCTATAGCTTCTTTCTATCTACCAGAATTTGCTTTCTAGAGATAGAAGGACGCTATACAGTTGGAACCTACGATGAGTGTTGAGTTGCTTGGTAAGGAAACAACCTACGTTGAGTTGCGATTCGAATGATCATTGAGGAGCCAGTAATCAATTTAAATAGCTTCTCCTTAATTGGTTTTATTAGTTCAATGGCTGTCGGCTTTTATTACAAATTATTGCGGCTCGGATTTTATTGGATGATTAAAAATATTCTTCACCGAAATTGTTTTTACGTTAGAAATGTAATTAGGGATTATTTTAAAATGTCTAATAATTTAATTCACTTTTTCATTTAAAGTGTCTGGAAAAATCGTTAGAAAAATACCGACAAAAACTTGTTAAAATATTATGAAGTGTCCAAACAAAATGCGCAACGAAATTATGTGAGTATAGAAAATATTCATTGCGTTAAAATATTAAAAATATTAAAGACTCATGATAGATGTAACCATCATTCGTACTACTCCGCAGCCCACAAATTGGTGCTACACAATAACAATAATCTCTAATGTCGGCCCAGGGTGAAAAGTGGAAGTTAATGTTTCTCACATTATGCTAGAACATAAAACCAATTTGAAATATTTGCTAAACCAAGACGGACGCTTTCTTTCTGCTCCTGACAGCTTAGGGTTATCGCTAGAGTAGCCAGCAAACTTAGTCCCACCGGCAGCAGTCAATAGTAATAACAATAATAATAATAATAATAATAATAATAATCGTAAAAATAGTGAAAGGGAAACCACTCTGGTATTACATCAGAGCATTAACATTGGCAGCACAAGACAAACTACAACATCTCCTTGATAGCATTAACTACACTAACATCTGTTAGTGTTAGTTACAGACAGCAGCCAAACTGTGCAATAGTTAACAGCAAATCGCGTGTGGCAACTCTAACTGAAGATCCAATTTACTAAAGATTGTTCGATGTGTATTTCGTTATTGTTGTTGAGCTCCTTCATGTTGTTATTAATTTATTCATCCATAAATCACAATAATCACAACTAAACTAACCTCATCCTGCGTGACGTTCCAACGCGTTATTGTTTGACATAAAATTATTTAGTTACTTTTACCAATTGTTTCCAAAGAAGCCGCCATTGCAATTAAATATGTTCGTTTCGTTCCTGGTTCCTTCTTTTTAAGAATGCCCCTTTGCTAATCTTCTGAAGTCAATTCTGTCCGAAATGTGTTCCCCTTGTGTTGTTGCTGTTTCGTTCAACGCTACTGTTTGTTGGTTATAAACTGTAATATATAAATCAATACAAGTGTTGAAAGATTCCCACGAAAAAGTTACACCGTGTTGTTGCTGCATTGCTGCTTTTAAGTTTTATGTTGCCGTTTTTGGATTGACGATTGATTGCCGATTGTGTTATCTGATTTTTCGGTATTGCTTGCATATCCTCTCTTTACTAACTCTTCTAACCTTGATATCACTAGATGTAATTTTTCATGACGCTGGTGGTTAAGAGTATTTCAAAACCACAATGTTCACCAACATCAAGTCGCATCATGAAAACAGTAACAACAACAAAGACACCAGCAACAGTTTCCAACAATCTTCTGACAAGTGAATCTTATTTTAGTATTTTCTGAAGTTGGAAGTAATTTGCACATACCGTTGTTGTTGTCGTTGTTGCAGCGTTCCTTCTTATTTTGTTGTTTAAGAGTGCAACACATGCTGATTTATTGCCAATTTACGGAAGCAATGATAGATTCCTGCAATTGGAAGTTTAAGATTACCAGATGGGTAAATAACGTCTAAATAAAATCAAGTAATTTTAAAACTTAATGGCCTCAAAATGTCATGTAAATATCTTGTAAACGATATATGCGTGAGATGAGTGGTTAAATTCAATCTAACTAATTTGTAATTCAAAAAAAATTTAACAAAAAGCCAAAATTTATTATGTATTTGAATTTTAAAAAATGAAAATAAAATAAAATAAAATTGAAAATAAAAAAAATTCATTATTCCATTTATTGTGATCATGGTTAATTATTTTCTACAAGAATTTATTTCTGACTTCACCTTGACTGTGATGTAGTTTGGTGAACTGATTGGCACAATGGAATGATGAAATTCAAAGGGTAGTGTTGGTATAAAGAATAAAAAATTTAGAAAGATAGAAAAGGAGTCAAATGGGATAATTTGAAAGAAAGCCAAAAAATAATAGTAAAAGAATAATAGTAAATAGACACTAAAGGTTACACATCGTGAAAACCGATTTGTCTTAATTAATTTTTACATATTTATACATATTGATTTTTTGCACAACCCTTATTTTTTGTATATTTTAAAAATAAAATTGGAGAAACAGACACAATTAAATTTTAATGAATTTCATCGGCCACATACTGCATTTTTAAAGATTATGTATCCAAGTATACCGTCTGCTACGAGACATTATACCCATAACAACCACAAGATTCGGGCTCTTTAATTTCACAAATCCTTAAAATATTCGAGTCAGACGCTTTATTCATAAAATCCTTATCATTTCTTATATTTGATAAACCTCCCTCGCTTTTCCTTCCTTTCCACCATCTTCGGCTCATTTGAATGCTCTTTTAATTTCGTACCACGGAATAATATTCTTAAATGTTTTATCCTTTCAACGGAATAAAACTTAATTAATTTCTGACTTACCAAAATTTTAATTTCTCTTGAATACTGCGTATTTAATTATTTTTAACAACTTTTGTTCTTGTCTCAAAATTCTCTTTATGCTTTCCATATTTCCATATTTGCCACTCTCAAATTACAAAAACAGCAGGCAGCAGCGACTACTAGAAGCGTGACTTTAAATGAAACCAGCCCGCAACGACGTCACAGCTACTCAGGAGACATAATATTCACGAATCCTTACAAAAACAACCACGAAGGGCAAACAACATAAGCCCGCAAGTTAACTCAATGCAATGTTAACCCGCAAGTCAGCAATGAAGTCAAGTCTCAAGTGGCACGAAGCAAGGATCATCGTCGTCGTCAGGGTTGGGGGGGGTGACGGCGTTGGCAGCAGTTGTGATAGTGGAAAGAAGATGGATAGAATAGGCCGTCATGGTGGTGTGAGAAAGAAAGGGAGAGAAATGTTGAGGAAGAACGTTGAGTGCATAAGGACGTAAATACGATCGAGGATGAGGATATAATGACAAGTGTAGATGGGTCGGTAAACGTTAAAGTGTTGTTCTAATTAATGCATTTTTGTTGTTTCATAGCTGTTTTTTCTTTGTTTTATTGCCGTCTTTTTCAAGTGTTGCTTCACAATTGTATTTATTTCACTGTTTTTTGTGCTGTTTTAACGACACTCTCATACGACTGAATCCGAACACAACAAAGTTGCAAAAATATAAATAAGATAGAGAGAGGAAGAAAGATGGAGAGAGACGTTTTTAGATACGAATACAAGGTCGGAGATATGGAGCCAAATTAGTTATGCCAAAACCAGTCGGGATTTATGAACACGAACAACATAAGTTTCTTGCAAAAGTCACAGAAACAAAACAATACAAAAATCAAAAGGCAAATCAGGAGGTTGTGAAGCAGATAGGAAAGAACTACGTTCTTGTTAGGCAATGCTACTCAAAGTCTATGACATTAACTAAAGCAAGACTCTGACACTGAAGCGCTCAAAACAGAGAGAGTAGGAGGAGTGTTCACCCTCATCATAAATAACTGGAAATAGGAAATATAGGCTGGAGATAATTTTCCGCAATTAAAATGTACTTTGTTCTATTTTACTAAGCAGAATAAGAACAACTTAACTTATTCTTAACTCAGACAGCACTATGAACTTTTATGTTTAATGAGGTAATAATGTAAACAACGAAGGTCTTTACACCAAATACTTGATTGAAAGTAAGGCACACTAAGGCCACTGGTTGCTAACTGCAAATCCAATTCAGTTTAATCAAATTGTTGATTTGAATCGGTTTGAGAAGAACGGATAAATATTTTGAAGAAATCTAATACACTCTTAAATCTTTTGAAGGGCTTCATAAGTTTGACGCTGATCAATATGGGGTGGGCTTACTGAAGGGTCAGAAGTGTGAATACGAGCAGGTTTCAAACTGATAATAACAATTATGGAAGTGACAGCGATAAATCTTTAATGAAAGCAATGCTTGTTTGACCCTTAGTCAGTGCTCTTTCTGAGTCAATATTACCGGAATGCTGCTGAGTACTATCACAATGAATTTATAGTCTGAATGAGGCGGTATCGGGGTGGGTTTAATGTTTTCCATTGTTTAATATTAAGGTGGTGTTTTTCGCATCGGAGCTTTTTTATCAATGGTGGCAGATCAGAGTTCTTCCTTTGTTTTCTCTTCCGGAAGAATTTGAAGAGAAAGTCTCTGATTGCTATGGGTTCAAAGCCAACAAAGTTCATGGGCTACTCAAGTACTCACCATTACTAAATAATTGCAACCCATTTCAAATTTGTAAGAAACTTCGTCTCTCAAACTGCACACAAATGGAGAATTCCTTCTTCATTCCTTCCTTCCTCTCAAGGGACGACGTTTTCGTTCGTGCAATTCTCATTTTTGCGTGCATTGCATTACGGCTGTTTAGAGTTTGAAAGAGAGAAGAGAGTGGATAAAGCGTGAAAGAAGTGAAAGAGAATAAGAGAGAGGCATTATAAACTTGCTTCTTCACCCCTTTCCTTCAACATTGTCATCGTCATCGTCGTTACTATTTCCACTATTTCCAGGAGTAAATGTTGATTATGACGATGATCACGACGGGGTTGAGTTGAGGGAGGCGTGGCACAGCTGGATGCATGCATTTGTTACAGACGCTTCCGTGTAGATTTTGCAGAGTTGTTGAAGGTTAACGATGGCACTACAAAAATGGATAGAAAACCTGAGTTTTCATTTTTTTCGTTGCTACAGCACTTATCACTTTAGAAGAAACAACTAAGGGCATGCTTGTTGTTAAAGGCTGGTTGAATTTGTCAGTTTTTTGTTTTTTATGAAGAAAAACGATCTGCTTGCTTCCTAATTTCTTCCTTTTCTCGATTCTATGATATGGTTTTACTGAAAAAAAACATATCCAAGTCAAACAAAACTTACCAACAAAACATATAAAAGCAACGCGGCTTAAATATTAAGTTCGCTATGAGAAAGTGCAATAACTCCTATACTAAGAAATAACTGAAAGTGCGAAAAGAAATATGCAAAACATTTATTTATTCATTCATTTCCGTTCGAACACAAAGCCATGAACCTCTTTTAGCAATAAAAACACTAGTAATAAATAGATGTCAAAGTTATGTAGAAATTTCAAAAATTTCGTATTTCGGTGCAAGCACCGAAACATGTATATTAGTGAAAAGTCATATAAATTAATGTCCGAAAATTTAGGACTAAAATCAGAACAGGCACACCGAAGTGGTTATTTTTGAGCATAAGAAGACTTTGACAGAGTCTTAGGCGAAAAAATTCTCCAGGATATTCGACGAGGACGTTGAGGTGGACGTTATTTAACAATGATTTTACTTGTCTTTAAAGAAATGTTTTAATAAGGTAAAATTGCTACAAATTGAACAAATAGAATTGTCTACCCTAACCTCTTATATGGTGTCCCTTTTATATAATATTGCGTAAAGGAAGGGCATTATTATTTCAGAATAAATAAGGTATAAACAAAGTATTATTGTTGCTCCCTGGGGTTGAAGGAATCTACATGAAATAGTGTCTGTCAATAACTTTTGAATCAATGAGAGTTTTATAGTGAAAATTTTTGTGACCCGTCTGCATAATTATGTCCGTTGATTGCTCTTCCTAACATTTATCATTTCCCCTAATGAAGGCCATGCCTAAAATGTACAAAACTACTAAGAATTACGGGATTTGTAGCACTTCAAAATATACGTTTAAATCATACAAATTACACTGCAAGAAATGATTAAATTTCTTGATGACGGTGATGTTTTGACAATAATGATCGATTCTATGAAATAGAATATTTCTGAGATAATATTTATCGAAATTCAAACCCTTCATAAATAACAGTAAAAAGAAAAGGGAGTAAACAAACGATCAATATTAATTTATAACGCTAATCACGTGTCTGTCTAGACGACAATTCCAAATAAAGTCGGTGACTTAACATTCCTACTAGCGAAGAAGCATAAAAGAAACGCAGCACAAGATCAGCCTGAATGGATAGTTTTCATATTTAAAAACCCTATAGCAGTTTAACGCGGTGCGTCAAGTGAAGCGAAGAAGTGATGGCGAAAAAGAAGCGAAAAACACGATCAACACGTGTTAGTGACGACTCCAGACAAAGGCACGCGTGTGAATTAATTTATCGACTTTGATTAAACGCTTCAATGAATGTCGGTTGGAGACTTTAGACAATCGATAAATTATTACGTAGGCATCGAGCAGAAGTAGTGTTGCTGACAACAGAAATCGACAAATTGATTTTTTGTAAAAAATATTAATTTCGTTGTAGAAGCAAAAAACTTAGAGTGGATGATGCATATGATTTATATTTGGATAGAAGCCAAAAAATTGAACGAAGGTGAAGAACAAACACTCTCAATGCTTTTATTTAAAGAGTAAGGCGTTTTTTAAGGCTTCAGATCCCTGAGAGCGGTCAAAGTTTTGTCTTCAAAAGACTCGACGTTTTTGTACTCAATCAGCAGAAATACAAAGCCGGTTTGATCCAGGCTATAATCCAGTCACATTGTGATGAAAAATCAAAAGGAATGCTCAATAAATTAAAGGATTAAACACAAAAAAGCAAAAAAAAATAGCAAATAATGTTCCCTGGAAAAACAAAATGTCTTAATTTGAAAAAATCATATTGAAAGAACCAAAGCTTTGCACCGTCTGCGAAAGTAACCAATGAAACCAATCTAAAGGTTCTAAAGAATGACAATTCGTATTTTACTCAACTAACAAAATGCATCAATTTCGAATCAAGTTTAGCACTAAAAAACCGTCACTCGTCAAATAGAGTTCTTTCCCCGGATGAGAACCAATTCCACAGCCATTATTTGTCGATTCGCCAAAATTTTAGCACAAGTGATAGAATTGATAGTTGACGGTATTTCGTCTGGTCTGTGCTAATCGAAAAAAACCTACTCCATCTGAAGCTCAATTCCACTCTTTCTCAATTTATTCAATTCTTCCCATTCATCCATTCATAACAATTTGATTTGGCTTCGGCGATCGCCGTCATCGCCATTGTCTGTTTCAACATTCCTTTAGTAATCCGTCCGGATGTGTGGACTTTGTACTCACAATAGTAAATGATGATGCAAAGGCTTGAAAATAGTTGCCGCGCAGAAGTCCGAGTTATTGGCTGCGTTTCAGCCCTTCGGATGGCAGAGGTGGAGCAATTGCAAGTTGAGAGCCAATACATTCGTACACTGGCGAGTGTTCAGACAAACAATATAAATGTTTGCCTTTTTTATTGACAGCCTCAATGAAAGTGAAAAAATCAAGGAATCATTGTATTGTCTCTCTGTCTGTCTGTCTTTACTCTTCTCCCGCCATATCTCCTTCCGAAATTTTGGTGTGCTTGGATGCTTGTGAGTAATATTATTTTTCCTTTTTTGAAATTGCTTGTGGCTTGATTATTCTCGTGAAATTAAACGTGAAATTTGTTTTTTCCTCTCTTACCCTCCCCCCTCCCCTACCATAAAACCTCTAACAAACAGGCTGGTCAAATCCCTTTAGCCGCACCAAGCATATTTGCAACAGCTTTCTGCCTCTTTAATCTGGCAACGTTCGCTGAATAGATACAGTTTTGTAATATTTGCCTTTTGTGTTAATCCTTCTTTTTTATTCATTTTTCATGAGCGTGGGAGGCACGATATTGTGGGAGGAATATATCCTGTATACATCTAGTAGTGAAGAACGATTCCACGATATTTCCTGATCCGATCGTTAGAATGTGTTAACTATTTATAAGCTCGTGTCATAACAGTAACCTTTAGGAGGAATTTATAATTAATTTTAGGATTTGCAGGAGTATCGGGTAGCCTCGCCGCACGCCAAATATATTCATAATTTTCATAACCTTAAGTAAATAAGTAACCGCGTGCAACAGACGTTAACTGAAACAAGATTTGGAATTATTGTACTTTGCCCTCGTTCCATTCATCTACCTCACCCAACAAACTTTTCACTCTTTCTGATCAAGAACACGAAATCCTAAAAAGTAGATAAACTTTTTCGCAATTTCCTTCCTGTCTGTCGCAACTGCAGCAAGCAGCGATCAATAGAAGAGCGTTAGAAATTCGTGCGATTTAGTATTTAGATTGAGTTTATCAGTATTTTAGTCTATTAATAATAAAGGATATCACTCGCAGGACATAATTTCCGTTTGAGTATTTTCACATGACTAATTGAGTATTTTCACATGACTAATTTACAAACCACAGATGAACTTATACTAACTTCGAAAAGTGTCCAATTTCGCCTATTTCCACTGCTAAACATCATAGGAGGAAAGAGACAATTCACGAAAAATTAATCTATAATTTTTTCGCTATCTATTTGTTCTTCTGTAATCGTGGTATCTACAGATCATGGGGATTTAAATCAGGATGTTGAGGTCTATACACTTTTCTATATCTGTCGCGACTTCTTTAATGCATTAAAAACGAAAGTACAAGGTGAATATATACTTAACCCTTCGGTTTTAGGGTATTAAAATGGGTTCATATATAGGTTGTCTAGGTGGCGTTCAATATTTTCTGTATCTCCACAATGGACCCAGTACAGTTTCAGTATTTGTAATTTATATAGTTTTTGATTAGCCTGGCTAAATGAACACTAGCGTTTTATGCCCCCTCCAACCGTAATTCTCAGTTGTCATCAAGAATGTCTGCATTCACTTTCTTAGAACTTCATGAATTTTATTGATATCTGCTTAACCTTCATTTAATTTGAAGTTGAATGAGCCGCACGTTTTTACTCGTTTCTCTTATCCCTAATGTTTCGCGTTTCATGCAAAAGTATTTATATTAAAAATGCAAAGGATTCCTACGTACACATATATATTTACGAACACGCATACATTCAGAAACAGCGTTGCACAAGAAAATCTTTTAGCACTACTGCATTTGCAATCGTTTGAAGTTGGCTTTGTGCAATCCACTACATGCAATGGCAACACACGCGCACGAACACCCTTAAGCTCCTAACGCTGCCAACTATCATTTATTTTTCTAAGATATGCATGTTATGGTGGGAAGATTAGAATTTTTATTTTCATGTATTCCTCTTATTTTTCTGCACTCTTTAATCCGCACCTGCTGCTGATTTCTTTACTATCGAAATTCTTAACCGAAGCTAACTGGTTTTTAGTAAATATCCTTAAAGTATTTTAAATTGCTCTGAAAAGCTGTTTACGTACGCTTATATGAAAAATTATTAAATGTGCGCTTGATTTGATTAAAAAAGAATTGTTTCATTTCACACTCATTGAAATAATCAAATTCCATTCAAATTCATTTAATGTCATTAAATGCTAAATATACGCTCATATATTTTATATTTATATGAAAATATCGAAAGTTAATTTATAAAAAGTCCATTATTTTTGTTAATTTTTAAGTATTTTTAAAACAATATCTCAATCACACAAACATATTCAATGACCGACATCGCCATCATCACCACCAACACTTGTCTCTCGTTTGCTATCACTGGCTGAGTGAGGACAATCACAGCACGTGACTTCTATTTGAAATGAAAAATGTCAAAAGGCGGTGAATCCATTTGCAGTATTTTGCAGAGATCTGACGATATGCGAAGAATCGATTACAGGCTAAAGAGCTTGGAAAATTATGATCTTAGGTACGAATGAACCGAATGGTTGGGAGGAGATACATAGGAAACAGGACGAATGTTAGCTTCAATATGTTGTTTCCCTTTTACTTTACTCTTGCAAGATAAAGGGATTAATTTAATATGAAGTAACACTAACGGTCTTTTGTAGAATTTCTAATCTAGTTCTGTATTTATTCAAAAGCGCCGTAGATTTACTAACATTTCTATTAAACGACATTACTCGCTTTTACTATTATTGTTGCTGAGTTGAATAACCCCTACAGTGAACTGATTTTATCAGAAATGAGAAGTTTTACGATATTAAAAGGGTAACTAAAACCACAAAAACCACTTCAAAGACAATAGATCGGGTGTATGATTTTAGCATTAATAACACTTGCCACACCTTTTAATGGCTTGCTTTAACCGGAACGGGTTAACAATACAACTCGAATCAAGGATACACACCTCCACGAACATTTCATAACTTTTATATACGAATACACACACAGACGTGCTCGTAACCAAACAAACACTCATAAGCTTTAGCATAGCACTAACAATAACAACAAATAATCGGAATAGTGCGCAAGGTACATAAAGTAGATGTTATAATTTACAGCGACACCTGTGCAATTGTGTCTGTATGCGTATGTGTCTAATGGTCTCTATGACCATATCCATACGCTTCTGGTGATGGTGTTGGTGGGTAATGTAGTTATTTTTCTAACTTATACACTCTACCTACTGTTACATTTTTTGCTCTTCTTCTTCTTCTCGTTTCTCTTTCATCGCTATAAAATCATGTTAAGTGCATCCATAAAAGCAGTTGGCAGCGTTTATGGCATCATTAATAGTGCCCTACCAGTGTATTCGCTGTTATGATACGGAATGTGGTGGCTGACTTTATTGAATGCATAAAGCCAACAAACACCAGCCACAATTCCACTTAACGATAGAAAGAAGAAGAAGTATGGGCTGTGAGTTCAGGATGTTTGCAAGCGAAAAATTCATTTGAATTTTTTCAACGCAGGTGTTGAAGAAGAAATATAACAGAATAAGAGAAAACAAAACAAGCCGATTATAAAATGATATTAGAGAGAGAGTTAACAAGGATATAAGCGTGATTGAAGTGAATGCGTTTTTCATCCATTAAAATGTAAATTCTGATACTTTTTTCAAGCCGATTAGGAACGACTATCTTTAGTGGGTTCCCATTCTCCATTCTTGTGAAGTTCATTGACCCATCATGATAAGAAAACATCTGACATCCATTTGATGATATTAATTCTTGTTTTATCTCCATAGAATAAATAGGCACCACGTTGGTCATTCATACCACAAATATTAACCCGTACTTTACTAATTAATAGAATGAGATTACTGCAAGGTTTTTATTTTTTTACGATTTTTAGTATTTTTAGATTCTTCTAAGATTTTTTGTGTCAATATTTTTAAGATTTTTAGGAGCCACTTCTTTGAAACAAACTTCTATTTCTTTTTGATTTGCCCCGGTTCCGATTATGCGGTTTGCGGTTATTTATTAAACATTAAAGTTTAAGGCATGCCAAATTGTGACGCCAGATTTTTTTACGGTAAATAGAAAATACGCTATAAGATATTAAAAATAATTTTACATTACATTGAATAATTAAAATCAGATTTGCAGTAAAAAAAATTATTATATACAAAAAATATAAAAAACCGATGTAATATGTAATCAATTAACATGGTTAAAGCACGAACTTTTCTACAAGGATATGCCCTGGTTATTCATTCATTCAAATTAGCATCACTCCACCAATAAAACATTACTGGCTGTAACAAGATTATATCGCTGCCCGCAGCTCCTTTGAATCACGCATTGACTGCATCGCAAATGAATTGTATTCATTGATAGACAACATCAGTTGTGGTTAATTACAAACCCTTTATAGTTCAGGAGCCCGCATTTATGGGTATGTTTATGAATATTAAATTCATGCATCAGTCAATCAAATAAGACACGAGTTTCATTCAGTTTGTCCGCTCGAATGAATCGAATGATTTCGAAAAGGCTTTCAATTGCATAAGTCTATACATTTGTCTATTATTTTTACAGACAAATTATTCTTAGAAAATAAAATCTAGAAACTGTGATATGAAGAGTCTTTTAGTGATGATAAGCACGATCATTAAAGAGATGTTGAAAAGTCTACGAAATTTCGTGAAAACCTAAATATACTTTAAGAGACACTCATAGAAATGAAATCACAGTTCTTTGGCATACTGCCTTTTCGTATAGAATATAATCATGCTAATTATGATTAATTACAATTTTACTGACGCCGAGTGTGCTTCAATTTGTCAATCAACACAGAATATTAACCGGCGTGCCCGTTGGGAAATAAATTGTGGTTCAATGAGTTTAGTTCTCAATGATATCTGATTAATTAATTTCCGGTTAAAGCAAAGTGTGAGACATTTTTATGTTTGATCTCTTACATTTTCCATTTATAGAAATAATTGTTTGAAAGTGTTCACATTGATATTTTGCAAAAACTAATACTAATACTAATTAAAGTTAACATTTCCGTTTAAAAAGTCATGTCGCCAAGAAAAGACTCTAATGCTAGGAAGGAAGCTGAAGTTTCCATGTACAAGAGAAGGACACCAAAACATAACGAGAAATTTTAAATTAAAAATAAGACAAAGTTTTTATAGACAGTAAGCAAAAGAATTTACCTTCAATATTACTTTCAAAACATCAAATGTTTCTCAAAATCATTATGTTTTAATCAAGAATTTCTAAAGTTTATCAGCGTGTCGGTAAATTAAAATAAACTAGACGTTACTAAAATTTTTTATTCTCCAATTAACGCGACGATTAGTACTTCGTATGTAAACACAATGTGTACTAAAATTTAAGTAAGCCCAAGCTAAGTCTAGGCTAAACTATAATTAAAACTATAAACACATTCAAAAAATTATTAAATAGTTTAACTATCGCAAAGCGTTCCAGAAACTACTAAATTATGTTCTTGCCCTCTGCAAACAATTTACATCCGGAATCAGCAAAAGACTCAACAAGCCCTGAGAAGCTACGAAGTATCTTCCTTCTATTTGTTCTTATTCTTACCTCTCAAGCAGGGTGTATTTTGATAATGCTCTGTACGCATTATCAGAATTTAATACATTTAAGAGCGTCCTGGAATGTGATTAAAGGTTTTTTATGCAATAACATCAAAAGGAAAACAATCGCAAAATTCGTACTAAATCTCCTTAAGAGCAGATTATAGTCGGTGGTTAGGTCACTCAATTTGGTGGTTGTCTGATATCCGTGATTTATTTTTTCTCAACCATGGAGACTCACTTTACTTGATGCGTAGATATTTTCTTGTTATCGCCGTTGATGATATTCCGTTGAGTGTTTAGGTTATGATGGTGCATAATTTTAACGATGGCAAAATTATGAAATTATTTCGAAAATTTGTATTCAAACAATTCACCAAGTATACTCCAAAGTCTTTATCAGTAAGACACAGGACTTTTGGCGGAGAGAGAGGGAACAGATAAGACAAGAAGGAGGTTTGTGAATACAAACAGGCTAAGCTGAAAACAGCGCGACGACAGATTTGTGATCCCATTAAACCATCACACGCCTCGCGCTTGTTAAATAACGTAGCGATTAAAAATTATTTGTTTAAGGAAGATTTTATGAAGAACTTGATAAACGATGTTGTTTAATATTGTGACGCAACAATTAAGACTATGATGAATCACAAGCTTTTGCTTTCTTAGATAAATTTTTCCTGAATTCCCTAAAATTATACCAAAAACAAGACAATTTCTGAAATATTTTGGATCAGTAGATTCACTCCAGGAACTTCACCCAAGTGTGCTTTATCTTTTAGGACAGAATACATATTTGTTCACGAATCCTTCAAGTACTTCACTCGCGTTTTTTACTACACCGAGCACGCGGTCAAAGAGTTCACCAAAGCCCTCAAAATGAGCGAGTTTCGAACGATATCCCGCTTTACTGTAATTTTTTTTTAATTTTCTAGAAGACTTTGCCCAAGAATTTCATTCCGCGTGAATTAAAAATACGAACTAATGATCAAATTAGCAAATCAACTAAATTGGACTGTAGTGCGATTGATATATTTATAATTGATGCAAAATTAAGGCACATTGAATTCAGCACACGGCAGGCCGGAGATCGGTCACTCGACTTGCGGTGAGGGTAGAAAGTCAAGAGTCATCAACAAATGAGTCAGCTATCCATCATCCGTCTGGTATTCAGACAAACGATTGACGGCGTGATATAAGAATGAATCAAAGGACGAATAACATAATGACGACGAAACGTACGGGCTTTTTAAGAAAAAGTTTACTTTTTTTAAAAAATAATTTTTTACGGTTCGAATGCGCGGAGCACTGAATAAACGCAGTAATAATTTTGTTTTTTATACAAATGGGAATGAATGAATGAACGTGTGACGCAGTTAAAACTATTCAATCAACAATTGAAGTGGAAGTAATTGATTGACAGCTGATGACGTACTTAATAAATAATATAATGCAATATGAATGTATTTCGATTCGTGCACTTCTATATTCCTTCGGGGGGCAGACACAAACCCATGCCTATTGTAGCGCACCACAAAGGAGCATGCCGTTCGCGAGAATAAGTTTGACAATAACAACAACAATAACAATAACAATGACTTTTAAATGTTAATAGACTGAAAAGATTTTGTGAATATGAAAAAGTTAAAACAAAGAGTGAAAATAATAATTTCATCGAAAGATTTCATCAAGAATTCTTTAGTAAATAATTCTTAATTGCTTTCTTACTTCTACGTAATTTTAACATTTAAATCATTTCACGAAAAAACATTCAATATTTACACCAAATGTAAACTTAAGCGATTGGACTAATGTTTAAGGGATTGCCACCTTATTCATTCGCCCATCCATTTCAGAGCTAATCCTGAAATGGATTAAAATGGATTAAGCTAAAAGTTTTAAAGTATTAAGCTAAAGTCCTGAAAAAATTGATTCTATTGAAAATGTAAAAACAACAAAAACAACACAAATAAATTCCCATATGGGTTGTAAAATGGGCAGAAAATATGACGAATTTATTACAAAAAAGGCATTCAATGATTTATTCATTTACATCAATTAAAGCCTGAAACACAATACTTGCAAATTTCTAGCCTTAATTTCTTCCATCACTCCCTTCCCTTGCCATTCCATTCCATTCCACGGCTCAAAAATATTTAATCATAATCCTTTAATAACATAAATCCCTTTCCCCAAAAAATCATTCAGTCGTAAAAACATTTTAAATATTTACACAAAGTGCTTACTGAATCGCCATCGAGTCATGCGTCGATGATTCGCCGGAGAATTTTATAATTTCAACGATTTTTTTATATTCTGAAAAAACAAACCAAACAAAATTGTAAGACTATTGGATTACCGTGAGAGAAGGTTGAATGAATGCCACTCCAATGAGCTCTTAGAATTTTCACACTAAAATTATTTATTTATATAGAACTCCCTCTGCTTCGAGTGCAGTGATATTTGATGAAATGAGAAGGTAAAGTCAAGTCTTTACAATTTTATTCATATTAATACAGAAAACAGTTATCTGGGAAGTTTTTTAAAAATGAAAACCTTTTCGCGGTTTAAAGGAATGATTTAAAGGAATTGTTTGATCCACTATTTTGTAATATATTGCTAAAGAAAATCTACTAAATTAATGAATTTAAAATTACCAGAAAAAATATCAGGAAATTAGTAGAAGGGAAGAAGCGGTCACTGAAGAAGGACGATAAGACCATGAAATAAAATTGTTCATTAAGACAACGAACGAAAGCGAAAAACAGAAGGACGGTGAAGAGTAATCTTGCACCGGAAAAGCAACGTCTAATATCTATCTCTCCTTTCCTCTTTCTCACTTTCTCGTTCTGCTCGGTCTGCATTCTTGCCTGTCTTGAAGAATTATAGAACAATTCCAATGCAAGTCTTTTGATGACCATAAAAAATTATATCTATTGGCTGCAGCAGTAAATTTTATTAACTTTTGATTGGATTTTTATTTTTCACATTCGCAATTACGCCTTTATATTTTTTAAATTATATTTTTTATACTTGAGGCTTAATTTTTTGCTCAAGAAATGGTTTTATGACTAGCCCACGAGTATTTTTTACGGTTTTATGACCAGGTTTCCGAATAGAGGTGTTCAATACCTGCAAGGCTCGATCCTAGTGCGGTTTATTACTTACCAAATGTTTTTCTAAGGACTTAAAATCCCTTAGCTTTTATAAGTTCTATTAACATTTTTATTTTGTATTGCAATGCTCAAAATAAGTTAAAATTTCATGCCAAACAAAATGAACTTGATAGATAGTCTTAATATCCACTTGTCCTCGTTTGTTTGTTCTTGTTTGTTGCTCGAAAGGGTGTACTAAATTTTCTTGGTTTTTATCTGTTTCAAAGGGGTTGGGCAAAAGCGTCAACAGAAACAGTTTTATTGCTCCTAGGGCTATTCGAAGAATATTATCTCTATTGTGTGTTCTTCCGCCTTATCAGAAAATACCACCTCATTGTTAGTTACAGACCTTTTTTTCGTTGTTAATAACCCTCAAAAAAGGCATTATCATCCAAAAAATTTTTTGGAGGATACGCCATTTGAAAATACAACAAAGAATCCGTTAAGAAGAAATTAGAGCTAATGAATTAGATAAAGATAAAGCGATAGAAATACATGCTTCGTTAGCACTCTGTGACGTTAAGACAACATAATAAAATATCAGCGTTAGCACTGGTCGTGGCTTTACCACCAACATTAGCACTATCATCACCATCATCCTCATCCTCATAAGGAGCTTCAGCATCAACATCAGCATAATTACATTCCTCACAGTTAGCAGCTTTAACGCAAACACTACCACTAGTAATAAGCATAAATTGTGGACTCTCTTCACAGTTTTCATTCTAAATTCTTTAACACAATCTCCAAAACCTTTCCAACGTATTTGGCACCCTGTATTTATAATTATACCTCCACAAGTACGAATATTGTTTGTAATTTTGAAACGGGAACATCTGGTCAAGTGGTCTGGTCTTTGCTTTTAATATTCAAACAACAACAACAACTGCAAAATAGCAATTGCAGCGACAACAACATTTACAACGAAATTATACCAACATGCAGAATGAAAATCCAGCCAAGTTCAGTACTACGCCTTTTATGCAAAGGCAGGAGAAATTATCCTTGGATGAAATCCAGTGATGAAAACTCCGTCACGTTTGGACTTTTCAAATAAGATTAGCTGCCATGTAAAACGTGAATTTTGTTGTTGTTGTTGCTACTGTTACGATTATAAGTGGCTCATTGTAAATATTAATGAAAAGTAACTGATTCTCTCCCGATTCGAAGCGGAATATGTTGATTGGTCAATAGCAAATGAAGATTTTAAATTCCGAAAAAGGGGTCGAGGCAACAATAATTTGCTTCAAAGTGATTTTGCTTCAAAACATAGTTTGTCAACTTTTTACTTTCTCGTTGCATATGGGTGTGATTTTTAGAGTCATTCTAGGTTATTTACCCAAATATAAAACAATGCTTAGTCCTTTTGAAAAAGTTGTCAAATAAAAGGGAAAATAATATGTATTAAATAAACCGCTCACGTCAATTGAACGATCAATTGAATGGATCGAATACAACGTTTTAGATGCTTTAGATTGAAAAATTTCCGAATTCTGGTGCACGCAAAAGTGTTATAAAAGAAGCCGCTTCATAACATTAAGCAAGCTATTCTGATGAGAATTTATGAGACGTGAGTCGAGTTTAGAATTTAAGTTCTTCAAATTAGCCTCGATTCATGCTTACTATAACGATTTATGCTTACTACGAGAAATCAAATTGGCGGTGAATCTGTTAATTACGGTGATGACAATGATGCTGATGTTGGTGGTAAGATAATACATGTACTGATGGTATCAATAAAAATTTCCCCGGAAAAATTAAAAATGCATGCAAAAATACAAACGCAAAACAATAAAAGAATTCACCGTAATTAGTAAAAGCTTCGTCATTTGACGACTTACTTTATTGTCTGTCTACATTAAAGAACAAAGTGCTTTAAAAGTGTCGATTACTGAATTCAAAATATCTTGCTCTTTATCACCGAAACATTTACTTTTTTAATCACTATTAAATCACAATTAAATTAAAACGTGTGCCATAAAAATTTACTTAAGAAGCAAACTAATTTTGTATTTTTATGAAGTACTAAAGACTTCGGGGAAAAACTGGGCTCGATTTTAATCTTCTAAATTAATTTCCTGTTTCGTTTTGTTTCTATTCGTCAAATTAAAAAAATTGCGAGAGTTCCTCGCGGCTGATTGAAATCTTAATTATTGTCCGTTTATGGATAAATTAGATTCATCACGTCTCATTCTCATTAATCTCATTCTTCTCGTTTATCGACATCGTTCGGCATTTTCGCAACTATTCATTCATTATTTTTTGAAATAATCTCGTTTCTACATTTTGCTAATATTTTCTTAATCAAGAGAAAACTACTTGGGTTTCATTCAAAATAGAAACTCAGAGAAAACTTAAGTACGAGAAATTTTCTTCGCAGGAGCACCCTTTAATTTGTGTACTAAGACGTTAAGGGAGGAAAGGAGTTGCATTTCACACGGACCTCTTTCCAAAGAAAAGAAATATCTATTCATATTTTTGTTTTAGAGTTTTCATATTTTTGTAGTAGATTTTCTTTAAATTGAAAAATGTGTGTGTCAATGTAAAGATTTAAAATTATATTGATTATTATTATATTGATTATATTTTAAATATCCGCCGCAATTAAAAAAATATACTTAGCTAATAATCCCAAAGAAATTTTCCCTCTCTCTAGAAATCTCATTTTACAGGGGCACACGATGGGAATCGATGATCAAATAACACAATTTTTAGTTTCACCCGGAGCGATCACATTTTACTTTAATTCCATTTTATGTCCTTCAATTAAAAACAAATATATTAAATATAAGTATTAATTAATTGTATGCAAAATTTTATTAAATTGTCATTCAAAGAAAATATTTGTCATAGCAGAGAATTAAATGGTCTTACATGGTTTCCAAAAAATACCAACAACAAAAACCTGTGCAAAATGAAGACAATTAACAATCAATAAAGCGCTTAATCGATGAAAAAAGAGCAAGCCTTTTCTGATCTGAAACCAGCAATCGGGCATAAACATCGAAACACGTATAAAGTCGTAAAGCTCAGTTACGCAGCTTTGTTTTGATCTTCCCGTCGAAGAGAATACAACAAAATTGGAGACCGATAATCGTCTCCAAAAATCGAAGAATATTTAAAATACTCAGACAAAATTTAGAACAATCTACATGATAAATAATTTGAAATCATTTTCTTGACAAAAAAATTTTTTATTTTAAATAAAATCTACTACAAAAAAATGAAAACTCAAAATTGAAATCAATCTATTACATAATTTGAGGAACTGTTTACTTTATAGATATTTCTATTGTCTGAGAAAAAAACTTATGTGAAATTCAATCTCTTTACCCTTTAACCTCTTAGTACACGAATTAAAAGGAATGTATGCTGTAAAGACTTCTTTTGCTTGTGCTGCATTTTTTGTGAGTTTCTGATTTCATCACCCCTTTCAATTTATATTTACATTGCAATCGAATTTACAAATTCCTCAAAATTCCCGATGGTTTTGAATTAATTAAATAGAAAGAGAGAAAAAGGAAAACTTTCCGCTTCTTTGATGTTCCGGTTTTGGTAATCAAATCGCGTCGACTTCGACGGATTTTCTTTTTCGAGAAAATGTAAACAATGGAATTAACTTCATTCTTCTGTTCTCTTCCTCTTCTAAATGAAAATATCAACCACCACCAAAAACAATAATATGTAAGAATACTGAATCAAAACAAGGAAAACCAAGCAAAGATAATATTCAGCTTTTACTTCACGTACCAAAAATAGCATTACACCAATTGCTATAGTAACAAAAAACGGTGAGATACAATTAATTGCAAATATACATAAGCAAAAACTTTGACACGAATGCTCACGGGTCAAACTAACTAACGAAGAAGCCACCGGAATTGGTACAATAGAAAACCTAAGACAATAATAAAAATATTTTGTATTCTATATTTAGTGACTAATATTATTTTATTGCTGTTTTCGTTTTCTGTTTTTGTTGTTGTTGTCAAAATGCCAAATTTAAAGAAGAAAAACATTAAAAATTAAAAAAGTAAATACTCTTTAAAAAACTTTTAAACTGCTTTTAAAAATGAAGAATTCTATAACGTAAGAAGATTTACAACAGTGAAATCTAGGGAAAAGAAAGTGCAATGACGCCGCTATACGAATAATCCACCAGAGTAGACCAGTCTGAACCCATACCGCAATGAGTTTAGCTTTATGAATGTCTAGTTTAGCCTCTTGATGCTCGAGACAGCAATTTTTGTTTTATTTTTGATGCTAAATAAATATCGTATGGTCGCTTAGTGTCATTGTTTTTTGTCGTTGTTGTTGGTAAAGAACTTTGTAAACAAGAATGCAGTTAGTTTATTTTTAGTAGTAGATATATAGGAAGATGAAATTTGTTCGCCATGGAGAGAATTTACGATTTTACGGTTTTTCTATTTATTTTCTGTGGAACAAGCTTTTATTATTTTCATGCTTTCTTATTCAATCGAAATGTAAGTGCTAAACCTGAGGTCCGTGCGATCTGAAAATCTCCGTTTTTATTAATTAATTTTCACTAATTCAATAATAATATTAATAATATTAAATATTAATTATTAATATCTTCTTATAACGTCTTACTGTAATTTATTTTAACCTAAATTTTATTCAATAGATAATTCATCACGCATTCACTCTAAAAGCAGTACTCTTATTTATTAGTTCTAATGTATTTTTGTTGATTTAAACTGTCTGTTTATTTCCCAAATCTTTGTATTCTTTCGGCTTGAGCCTGCAACAATCATAATCTCCAACTCTAAGCATCATCGAACGGATAGCACAACATGTTGTGAAGCAACTCGAACACGCAGACTCTACACTTGTGTAGAATTGATTGTTATTTTTTCACTTTCGACATGTTCATCACATGGTCAATCAGCTGTTCTTATTTACATTTGCACTTCCTTCCGCCTTGTCTCTTTCATAGAGTTCAATAAAGCTCATAGAGTTAAATCTCAAAGTTCGATGGAAAGCACACGGGTCTAGTACATTTCAATTGTTAAATAGTTAACAAATATTCCTGCTATTTGCAGCCAAGATGTGACGATGACGTCAATAACATTTGGTCAATATTATAAATATCATTGAGAAACAACGCGCAAGCTATTAATTACATTTTTATAAGTGTTGAAATGTTGTGAATATTAGAGTCTTTTTGCTCCTTTCCTCGGTCATTACTTAATCACTAACATGGAAATTAACAAATATACCATTAAGTGCTGAAAAAAGGCATTTTCACATCAAGGAACATCAACACAGAACCATAGAGGATCGATTTTAATCCTCATTCAATGCATTCCTCAAAAATACTTGAAATCGAGTTTCGACTGTTTTAAACATAAAAATCTGAGAATTATCAGTGAATGCTCCATTCATTTACCAATACACAAATTTCATGGAGGCAGTATAGAAATTATGGATGATCTTCATTTGAATACAAAAAAAACAACATTATTCGGAGAATATCTACGATAAAATGCGGTCAGAAGCAAGGCATGAAATAAAATAATAAATACTCAAAGATCATTCACTCACAGATCACAAATTAGAATTTTTTATGTGATATCGATTCGTACTTTGAAATGGGTGGTAATTTTAAGGGACAATCGTTGAGTAAATAAAACTTTCAACAGGTTCACACACATACAAAATATAGTAAATAATTAAATAAAGTGAAAGCGAAATGAAACCTTTGACTTCTAATTTTTCCCACGCTGGACTATATAGAGTGAAGTTAGTGGGGAGGGTGTCCAATTACTGGATCAGACCAAAGATAACTTGGACAGAACTGTAGGATTGCAATTGAAGATAGACTGGAAATAAAGATTGCAGAAAAAAACGGGCATATGTCTTTCCAATCAATTGCTTATCACAAAAACTATGACGAATGGGTTTCTGACAAATGACAATGCCTCAGAATTTTCTAGGAACAAATACTGCGTATTCACAAACCGAAACGATTGGAAGCAAATGACTTCCAAATGAAAAAGTGAGAATAATGAATAAATAAATGACTGTTTGAATGGAAGTGCAAGTATGACGTGCATACACGACCGATACATTTGGTTGGACGCGCAAACTTACCCGAACCAACCTCAATCGTTCGCCGGTAGAAGTCTGTCGAATCAGTTTGCCGCGAACACTGCATGTGAAAAGTTGGGAAATGTTGGTGTGTTGTCGATATCGGGGCGTCACTAATTGCGGCAGTTTACGAAAAAATATTCGACAGAATGCTCCAAATTTTTTTGTCTGCCCGTGTAAAATTATTTTTCAATTAAATTTGAAAAATAGTCGGAGATTTAAAAGCATTAATATTATCGAAACAGAAATGAATCCATTGAGTATTATCGAATAAAGAAACACATCGCGACGCTTATAAAGATAATGAAAAACTTTTCAATAGTTTTTCTTCATTTATTAAATAGAAAATTTAATTGATTTATTTTAGTGGAAGTTCGTAAGTTTAAGAGTTAAAAGTTTTCGATTTGATTAAACTCAAAAAAATTGATTCATAGTGCAATATATTTATCTTTTTTTCTGCAAGAAATTTGATAACTTTCAAACAAAATGGTTTTAACTAAAAAGTGTGAAGAACTGTAGTAAGGAGTGCGAAAGTTGTCCCAACTTAGGATTACCTAATTGACATTATCCTTTCTGCCTCCGGCGTGCGTCTTTTTATTCACTTAACCGATAAAGGAACATTATCAAATACAAAAGCAGCAACCATGAAAATGAGCAGGCAAGTGGCAAAGGATTAGCCAATGGATTATCTGACTTGACTTGGGGAGTGCCGGAGTAAAATTTATTTTAATGGAGGTAAATAATTTGGGTTAATTTGACAAAATGATGTTTTCTACAGAAATCATTTTCTTTATAACAAAATCCTAATCAGTTTGATAATATTTTTCATTACTACGTATCCTTTCTATGGACGCTCCTTCGTCTTATTTTTTGATTATGTCTAAAATTTTATTACAATGGTTGCAATAGTTTATATATACGATTATGTTGATTATCAGAATTGTGGCAAAGAACGGAGAAGTCTTTTATCGTGTTGCGTGTTAGTGACACGATACTCCACAGTTATTCTATAGTAGAGAGGAAAGGACGTAGCTATTCAATAGTAGTCTAGGCGAATTCAGTGGACAGGCTCAAATTCCAACGAGCCGGCGATCTGCTTACTGAGGCTCACGTAGCCTGTTGCGACCACACGCAAAAACTTTCGTATAGAAAACCAACCCTCAAATTTGAAGAAAAAAACTTTGATATTTTATTGTTTTGTGATTTTGTCGTTTTGGAATTTTGCCGCTCGTGTTTCTTTTTTTGGATTTTGTTTCCAACCCAAAGTCATCTTGAAATTTTTTCTTTACCAAATTATATTCTCTTAGTTTTTCGAAATCAATAAATACAATTTAATTTAGGATTTAAATTAGACCGAAAGAAGCTACGGAAAGTTAACGTATAGAAATTGATATTTAAGGTTTAAAATAATGAAGAAATACACAAAACTGTGTTTAAATATTTGCGATCAAAAGCCATAAAAATCAATAAAAATCAATTAAAAAAAGTCAATTAAAAATGAAAATTTAAATAACATACATACTATTTTCAAATTCAGAAATCCTTTTTAATCTTCAAACATTATAAATATCTATTTGAATTTTAAAACATTATGAAAATATTCCTCGAGCTCGAGAAAATTTAAACTTCAAAATCCTTTTAAAATCCTCTTTTTTTAAACAGAGTTTTAAGTAACCTCGAGGCTATAGTGGCAAGTTCGTTAATTTTTTGTTGCTTTTCAAAAATATTACGTTTGATTGTTTGGGCAACTTTAGAAAAGAATTAACGAAACTTGTGAATCATAAATTAAAGTTTACCAGAAATGTCCAAATCGAAGTTTCCCTTGTGTTAGAAATGTTAGAAGCGTCACAATCGGGAGAACCAAAAGATGTGCACATGTAATATGTAAATAAACAATTCCTTAGCCTGTGGAAGATCTAGTAGTCTCACTCTCTCTTTCTCTCTATAGTGCTCTTCCACTCTATCTCATTATTGGGCAGTCATTGGGCATATTGCGGGTAATCATTGGATTGACGTTCGAACGCTTATCGCTCATTTTGTTTTGATTCTTCTTCTAAATATAGTGGAAAAAATGACTATAAAGTTCAAGCGAAGACTAAGTAGTAGATTTAAAGTTGCTTTGGTTATTTAATATACTTTTTCTACCAAAGCGGTAGCAATTATGGAAATGTTCGGGAACGTAGTCAAACGAAGTGAATTTGAACTTTTGATTAGTTCATTATTTCTTTTTCAAAAAAAAAAAAAAACAAACAATTCCAATGAAATATTTTAAATTAATACGAGTAGTTAATAAAAGTAAAACTTAGTTTTTTTCTAAAAATTTAAAACTATTGGTATTGGTCGCTAAAGTAGAATTTTTGGTAAAGAGAAATGTACTTTCTAAACCGCTTATCTTTGGAAATATTATTAGTTTCTTTTAAACAACAACTCCACGCTTTATTGATATAAAGGATCATCATTTCATATTATTGCTCTTATTATTATTACGATTGTATTACGACTTATTATGACTTATTGTTATTAAAATTTGTTTAAAAAAAAGAAATAATGAAATACTCAAAAGTTTATGACGTTTTCGTATTCGTGGCTTGCTCTGGAGAATGTTTTATAGAAAGTAAATAAATAAATATGAAATTGAATGATTAAAACATTCATTTGGTGGTACCATTGATTAAACACATGATATCATCGATCCCACTTCAAAATTTTGTTATCATCATGATGATGATCACAACAACGATGAAGGGCATACCGATCACATAGTTCCTTCATATTAGTTCCTTATTATAGAAATATTGTAGGGTTCAATAAGCTGTTTAAATCTATTTATATTCATTTCAACTTTTTTCTGTTTCACTTTAAGAGAAAAAAATTCTTACATATTCTTAAAACAAAAAGATTACAAGAAAGATGCTCCCACTGCAATTTTATTTGCAATGTACAATAATGTACAATATTTGCATTTGTAAGTCTGTATGTGTATATGCGTGGCTGTTTGTGTGCATGTGTATGAGGGAGATAGTGTGAGCTTGTGCGTATGTGTAGGTGTATGTGTTCATGTTAATCATTGAATCTTCACTTTTTGATTGCATATTTTAAAGCTCTGTTAGCTCGATTCTGTTACATTTTTCCTTCTGTTTCATTGGCTTCATGAATGCTACCCATTTCCCGCTGGCCACTTGTTTCAGTATTCTTGTTTAATAACACAAAATCCAATAGTTCTTTCCTAGTGGTAGAACTAGTTTATTGTTAGTTGATAGCCTGAGGATTTGTTAAAATTAAATTGAGGACAAAGCTGAAAAATCGAAAAAATGAAAAATAAAAGGGAATAAGCCAAAACCGTGCAAACTTCTTTCATTGCCAACTACCAACATTTTTTTGTTGAATTTACTCTTGTTTTTTTATGTTAGAACATAACATTGTTCTATTTGCATTATTTTGTTGGCAGTAAATTCTTGTTGTTAAATGCAATCGTTTTTGGTTTTGTTGCCATCATCGATCTTGTTGTTGATACTGTCAATTTTAATATTGTTGCTATCGCTGTCGGTAATTTTGGCCACGTTCTGTTCTCTAAAGCCTAAAGGAAAATATTCAAATAATTGGAATCCAAAGTAAAACTGATTTGATGGCAAAGCAAATTATTTTTCAATGCAAACAACAAAGCAAAAGGCGTCTATGTTTTTGTTTGCATTACGTTGTTTTTACTGAGCAGAATTGTTCAAGAAGGGTTATGAAATTTGGAATCTAGTAAAATGAAAAATTCATGAGAATCATCGAAAATTTAATTTACTGCACCACAATTTGAAGGCCTTTTGTTTGAAACCGAAATTCCTTTTTCGGCCTCATAGCATAGTTTTTCAGTTGTTTTAGAAAAAAATAATCATTACTCAACAGCACTGATATCACCAACATCAGCTGAATATATTATAAATAAAAAAATGTGTTATATTTTATATAATTCCTCAAAACTGAGAAGGAAAACGAAAACAAACCTACCTGTTCAATCTACTGCTCTTTTTAACCACAGTTCCATGGAGTGAGTTCTACATCATTCTGACGGAAGCAATTTCCCCTCCATTTTAATGTTTCTTCGAACATTTTCCTTCTTGCATTCAGTTTTTTTTTTCATTTCATTTTTCATTTTCTTTTGAGATGCAATCCATTACTATTAATCTGTCGCTTGTTCGAAGATCTAGAATCCAGACCACAAACTGTGGTTGGACGTATGAATGTGTGTACGTTCAAATAAGCGAATAGTCTTCAGTAACATATACAAAAGCAAATAAACAGATAGAAGAAAAATATATAATAACTTTGTATGAGAAATTTCTAAAGGAACATTTCGTTTAAAATTTATAATGATTTTATTTATTTATTATGAAAACAATGATGTTTTTACGTATATTTAAAAAAATCCATTAAGAACATTTTTAATGTTATGAAATATTTAAACGAACGAGGAATATCTATGCGCTATTTCTCTGAAAGCTCACTGTCATTCCTTACATTCAAAAAAAATCTGATACAGATTATTCTTCGACTTCATAAACGGAATGAAGTGAAAATGAATAATAATCATTGCCGTAAAGTATTAAAAACCTTAAAAGGGTTTCAGTGCACAACCAAGCATAGCTTTAGTTGCCACCGAGGGTAAAGGGGTGACATGATATGAATCTGTCATTGTTACAAATTGTAAAATCAAATTGAAATATTTGCTAAACAATGACGGAATAAACTCACTTTCTTGTCCTGAGAGCTCAGGAATAGTCAATAAAAATAATAATAATAATAATAATAATAATAATAATCGTAAAAAACTATTAAGCGGCAGCCACGTCCATGTAATCCAGTATTACAACACAGTATTAGCAGTGACAGCGCAACACAACAACGCCGTGTCTTTACTAGCAATGACTGACAGTTATTTTGACATACGGACAACAGACGGAGTCAGTTGTCAAAAGTCAAAAAAGTTGGTTGTTGTTATTGTTGATATTGTTGCTCCTGTTGCTACGACTAGTGCTGTCAATTAGTTCAACTTTAAATTTGTCACAGCGCACTTGCTCTTAAACCAATTGTATTCTCTTGAGATTTTGTAACATTGCTGGCAACGTGATCCGCGTCACTAAAATATGCTGTTGTTAGCTATTAAAATTTAATCACTGTTACCAATTATTTTCAATGAAGGCGCCAATAAAATTTTGTACTGACTTACTGTTGCTCTCTGTTTCAATTACCAGGGATTTTTTGGTAATATTTTGAAATCGACTGCACTTATTTTTTTCTTCTATTTGTTTTTGTAGTTTTCGTTGGCGTTTTTTTTTTTTTTTTTTTTTTGTTAGATAGCAAATGCAATAAATACATCACACACGTGTTGAAAGATTCTCACTGCAAACATTTTACTATCGTGCTATTTTTGACTGATTGCGTCCAAGTTCTGCGTTGCTGAGTTTATTTTTGTGCTTATTTTGTTTATCTGACTTATTCCATCTTCTTTTTTCAATCCATCACATCTTTAGCAACTCTTTTAAAGTAAGTCTTATCACTGGATGTAGTTTCTGAGGAAACCACGATGTAGTAGCTGGCGGTTGGGAGTAATTGAAAACCGCAGTCTCAATGTTGAACATCTAGTCGCAGCATCAAGAACAGCAATAGCATCAACAACAATAACAACAACAGCACGGGCAGTGGCATTTCTGACAAGTGAACCTGATTTTTGTTTTCACTGAAATTGGAATCACGTGCACTTGCCGTTCTTGTTGCAGCTGGTCTTTTTTCTCTTAGTTTAACAGACTAATACATACCGAAATTTATTGCTTATTTATGAATGCAGTGATATATTTCTAGTTTGCAATTTAAGGTTGCGAGATAATTTTATTCCCAACTTTAAATTTAGAAACAGAAAATTTTCTAATCTATTAAATATCAACATATTTTAGACAGCAGAGAATAGCGCATTTTTTGTTTATTTGACTTTTGTGGGAAAAGCGGAAGATTGTTTTAGACGAAATAACTCACTTTTTTACTCATTTGAACTCTGTTTGAGATCCTTTTGGACATCCTCTACATTGAGATTTATTCCCGGAGTCGTTTTTTTAATAAAGTGTATTCTTTTCTTTTGTAAGAGGAATATTTTGAAATCGCAAGCTTTTACAGTTTTTCACCTTACATTCTAAGAATTTAAATGAAAGATCCAAATTCGCTGAATGCCTTAATGGAACTTCATTTCCGAATTATAATTTACTAATCAATTATTAACGCCATCATATCATGCATTTGGATATTAAATAAGATTGCCTCCAATCGATTTATCAAACATTTTTCGTATTAAGACCATCTTCCCTTCCCCACCCTCCCACTTGATCAAGCTACTTATAAAACAACCATGTGATATCGTCTCCATCGATGTCGATTTCTGACTGCAATATAATTCTTCATTACATGGATTTCATTGCCCAGAAGTAAAACAGAATATCGCCACGGTAAATTATTTTCTAATAAAATTACTTCCGACCTTTCTCTCATTTTCGATGGAGTTTGAAGAATTAACATTCGAAATTATGGCATAGAAAGACGAAGGGATCATCTGAGAAATAAGATATTAATTTACTTCTAAAGGAAAGCTATAGTAAGTAAAACGAGCAGCGGTAGTCTCTATTGATAAAGAAAAACAAACCGACAGTCTAAAAGACGAATATTTTGCAAAAGACTCAAAAAGGAATACGCTCATTATTATGTTCATCTTTTATTGTTTTACTAGTTCGAAACATGTGACTAACGAATGTCGGACAAGGAGGGATTTAAAAATATACAAAACATTATAGCTCTTTTACCGACTACAGCATTTTTATTACCCATTTTTATAGTTCTGTGGCTGCTTGAGTTAACTGATGATCGTGCCGAGGTAATGAGACTACGACGTAATCATCGGTGTCAGTAACCTTTCAGAGCGGATGTTATTGTAGTTTAGTAATTGGATAGACATCTATTGAGTACAGAAAGTTCTAGTAGAATATTTAATGAAAGAGCTAGAGGACTTTTATGATTTTCATCGGTATGGTTTGAAATGATCTGCCGAAATGTATTTAGGAAAGTAGTTCTATCAATAAGGATTTATTTTAATTAAATTCTACCTATTTAAAACAAAAATTATCATAAACAGGATGCTAATTGATTTAATGTTAGTTCAGTGGAATTTAACTGTGCAGTTAAATTCCACTTTAACGTTAACCTTAGGAGCTCTAAAGTAACGAGATGGTTTGAACAATTCTCCATCATCCCCTGTCAGGTTTGGTTTATGGACAAATCGGTTTCGGCGATGCGCCTCCTTTAGTATCTTTCTTCGTTCTCTAAAACATTTAGGAGGACACAAAGCAATTAAGGTGGGAAGTTCGCCACACTTTGGTTCAGATTCCGAGAACGTGGAAAATTAAAAAAAAATTTAGCTACAATTTCTCTATTTTTATGTACTTTCATTACTTTCTTGTAATGTTTTAAGTAATGTTTAAGTAATGTTTGTAATGTTTAAATGTTTTAAGGGAGACTTGATTAAATCAAGTCTCCCTTAAAGAGACATCAAATGTTGTTCGCTTTGTAAATATTTATAAATATTAATATCACAAATTTAGTGTAATGCTTAGAAAATAGATAAGTGGTACCGATACTCATACAGAGATACAATGGTACGGACACCGACATCGATGCATCATATCGATAAATTCATACGAGCGTACGATGGATTTTTACAAGCGTTAACAAATAAGCAGTTACTTTCGTTTGTAGATGCTTTACTGACAATCCCATTCACTACTTAATCACTACTTGTTTTGAATGAATTATTCCCTATCTTGGAGCGTTTGATTGTGGGAAGAAGCGGCATGATATTTTTTTCACATATATATGCTCCCGTGGTGATTAAGCTTTGCCGATTAGGGAGTTGATTTAATAAGACATAAAACGGTATATAAAATAAAGTAATTAAAAGAGTCATTATAAAAAAGGAATTAAAAAACAATTGATAATATATATTCTCAAAATCATTTGCATTCATATAAACGAATGCGGGCATAACTTTTGTTGACTTTCTTTTTGGTATTTTCTAAAAATCTAATTGTAAAGAATTTAAATCTAATTGTAAAGAACAATTTTTTGATATATCTTATACGGAATGGAAGTACATCCCATATAGTTAAAGAGTATATTTTCAAGAATATTCTTTTCGGTTGAGTACTAAACACATAACCAACCCAAACCCAAACCCACAAGAACAACAACAACAACAGAACAATGTCAGAGGTGGGGCCTCTAAATCTCGTAAATATTTGAAGTTCTAAAACTAGAAATTTTATCTCGGATTAACTGTAATCCTTCCATTTTGCCTTAGTTTTTACTAAAGCCTTATCTTTTTGTCTCTTTCCCTCAAATACTTTACATCTCTAAGAGCACGAAATAACATTTTCGAAATCTTATCCATTTAAGCACGCGTCTCCGACTTAACCCCAAATTTCAATTTCCCTTCAATTTGAATATTCCTACCAGCTATCGTTCACGTCTCAAAATTCTCTTCGTGCTCATCATATTTGCTCCATGCACATATGCCGGTCTCAGACGATTGCCTTGCGATTTCCGCACTCAAATTACACGGAGTCACAGCTACTCACATGGCATAATATTCATGAATCCTTACAAAAACAACGATAAAGGGCAACCATAAACACATTGCCCGCAACTTAACCTCAGCAGTAGTGAGCTCAAGTCTCAAGAGGCGCGAAGCAAGGATCATCGACATCGTCAACGTGAGAGAAACCGAAGGGACGAATCCAGCAGTGGCAACAGTCGCGATGGTAAAAACAGTGGAGGGATAGAACGCACAAGAGAGAATGAGAGAATTAGATTGAAAGAGAGAGAAAGCGAGAGGACCGTCGTAAGACTAGAAAAGTATGACTGAATAAAGATACAAATGCAATTGAGGATAAGGATATAATGATTAGAGTGAATACGTCAGCATTCATTAAAGTGTTGTTCTAATTAATGAATGTTGTCGTCATTGCATCGTTATTGCTATTGTTTCTCTTTGTTTATTGCTGCCTTTTTTAGGTGTCAGTCTGTTATGTCTTGGTGTTTTGATATTGTTTCAGTGACGCACTCACTCGACAAATACCGAAGACTAGAAAGTTGTAAAGGCAAAGAAAGAAAGAGAGAAATATCAAGCCAATTAGTTATAATAAAAACCGGAGAAACTGTCAGGACTTGTTAATAAAAACAAAAGCAAATCACAAATTAAAAAATATGATGTATGGAGAAGCTACATAAGAGCTACGCGTTTACAAAGCGCCGCTCCCCAAACTATACACCGTTAACCGCCACAATAGTCTGACAAGGGGCGGACTCTTCCTTTCAAAACGATTGAGTTGAAAACAGCAGATTTTATTATCCCCCGAAGGAATTTCGCAGTGTGATGCATCAGTTCGTGTGAAGATAATTTTCCGCTCTTAAAATTTACTTTGTTGCGTCAGTCTGAAAAATAATAAGACCGACCTTTGTACATTTAGAGAGTTAAGATATTACCAGGCTCGTAAAATCAGGATGTATTACACAGTATTTTTTTACTCTAAGTGCATCGTTGCCCATTAAGAAGGCGCCCAAAGCTTTCAAGATTTACCTCTTTAATGAATAAACATTTCTGATCGCGTAAAGATTTCGACGAAACTTAAAAGTGGGAAGGTTAAAGAGATACCGAAGTGTATAAAGTGTGAATACGAACATGGCTTTATGTGATACTAATAATTATGTTTGAGATAGGAATTTTTTATGGGGGCAATACTTGATTAATGTTTAGCCAGTTTCATTCATTAAAAGAATAATTTTGAATTTTAATTCTGAAGAATGTTAATGCCTTAATGCCTTAAAGTAAGGCGCATATAACTTTATAATTATAATGTTTATAAAGTTTCAATAACTTTTATTTTCAACTCTCCTTCACCAATGTTGGCACATCAGAACGCCGTCTTAATCATTCAAACAAAGAGCGAAAAATAGAGCATATCTTGTTAAAAATTTGTTTTATTCAATTCCTTTTCAAAGCAGCCCAACAAATGACTTAATTATGCTAACGGCTTGTATCATATCGTTCGTAATTTTCGTAGTAATTATACAGTATTTTTTCTCCACCGACTTGAAGTACGTTTTGAGAATTCATGAGGTAATTTTTTGTTGCATCACGAAGTCATTTCTGTTGTTGTTGTGGACAAGTTTGTTGACTTGCTTCATGTGAAACGGAAATGGGAACCACACCATTTCCTTCTATAACGTATCCACTGGCGTGGAGGAGATGGTGCTACGGATTTGTGTGCATCTGTTTTCGAAAAAAAAATGGAAACATGGAGTAGCGAAGTGGGCACATCTCCCATGTGCCAATTGAAAAAATTTCCTATTGAAGCAGAAGGAAGCCCGGATGGTAGGAGAAATTAAATATGAAAAAATCGCCTTAGTTGCCTTTTGAGAAAAGGAGGAAGCCAAGAAGGAATGTGCCTTAGGAATTCATAAGAAAATCTGTCACTTAAATTGCGCGCACACGTGGAACGAATCCAGAGAAGCACGTTTGCAATCATGGAATACTCACTTGCTATTTTGTATTACAAGGAAAGCCAAACGAAGGATAAATTTAGAGAGTGAGAAGGTGTGAGTGAGAAGGAGAAACACTACAGGCCTGCATCTGTTTAATGTTTTTAGCATTATCATTACCGTTCCCGTCGTCATTGTCGCATCAACATTGTTGTCAAGGGTTGACACAAAATTACGAATATAATGTTGATTGCAATGATGATCATGATTAAATTGACGGAAGCGTGGCAAAACTGTCAACCGGAGAAGCCTACATGCAGGTTCCACACAGAGTGAAGGTGAAGGTTGATGATGATGACAGAAAGAGTGGTGCAGTCTTTGACAGCATCTATAATATATAGTTGTTGTTTTTGTTGCATCAGTCGTTGGGAGAGGAAGCACATAAGTGTTATGAATTTAATGGACGATGTAATAAGGCAATGACCGGGTTTGATGCGTCAGTTCTTTCGATTTAATACCATCTTGCACTCTTCTGGCAGTGGCATAAATTTATGCTCAAAATTCTTCTGCCTTTTAATTTTTTGCGAAAAAAACCATTTAGGTGATTGTTGAGATGCTCGTATGCACTCGTCGTATCCCCGAGGAATACTTCAGAAGCTGAAAAACGTAAAAATCCGTGAGCGCAGATTGAGATAATTTAGGGACCTTTTCAACTCTTTGATAGTGAAAATATAAATATTATGAAGATACTGTTTTCAACGTTTCACATTTTTGGTGGCGCGAAAGAAATCCTATTTTGAAGAACAAGAATATTTTACAAAACAATGCATCGCAGCTCAAACGGAAATTAACTGTAGGAAAATATAATCATCCATTTATTAAGATAAAGAAAGAAAGATTTTGTATTATTTGGAAAAGCGGAGCAATTGTAGCAAACGTTTTTTTTTTCAAAAGAACGAATTTCTTTTTACAAAAATGGTTTAATCCATTAATAATTGAATTAATAAAATTTTTAATAAATTTGTTTATATACTAGGTGAAACTAAATTACTAACTTGCTTTTGCGTCTTTTAATTGGCGTCCCTTTCTTAAAATATTGCACGTCGAAATGACAGGAAGGGCGTGCATATTAAAGTCTTACGCCTGATTACAGTCTTAGCAACTGAAACTGAAACTGAAAAAAATTTAAAGTTTTCAAAAACCAATTAATATCGTTACCCACCGGTGCGTAGTGACTCTCAATGAGAAAATAACTATTACTAAAAGATTACTCAATTGGTAAATTAAATAACGATTTATTACTTTTGAAAGTATGAAATACTGGAATGGATATTTACGCTTTTAAGCCCACATTTATGTCCACTAATTGTTCCTCTTCTAAAGATTTGGATATGTCTGTCTGATTGTCTGATTCTGATATGTCTAATACTTAGACCTCTAAGTATTTCGTGCCTTTTTTTAAGAATTTTAGAAATAAATCAAATAAGTTCCACTCTATTACAAATAAGTTCCAATCAAATAAGTTCCACTCCAAATAAGTCATCACCACTATCAGAAAATCACATTACAAAATATAAACACTTAATGAGGTCACACATTTTAGACCGACCCTTCCTTATCGTGAACTTCTATGCATTATTGTTTTATCATCGTTCGATAATATTTGACTAAACAATTACAAAAACTAAAAAAAACATGGAAAAATTAATTAGGAAAAATCAAACAACTCTTATATACATAGAATTGAATTATCAGTGCTATTTGTGAAAGAAATATGAAACTTTTTTCGATAACAAAACGATATGCTGCATAAACTCTCAAGCGATCCATACAAGCGTTAATATCATTAAATATTACAATAGCAATAACAACAGAAAAATATGAATTCTTTTTTCTTTTCTTTTCTTTTTTTTTTTTTTTTTTTGTAATATGTATGCATAGAATTACATACAAGTTTTCCAGGGTGGTCTCCGTTCTCGTAGTTAGTTCTTCATTTATAAAATCTTCTACTGCAAAAATACGGAACCTCGTGGAATGGCATCAATGAAAGAAGACACTTAAAGAGCAATTAAATAAAAAGTTGAAGTAGAAAACCTAAAGAAATATATGCAAGAGCGATTATTCAAAATAAACACAGAACTACACTGCAAAGAATGACTGAGAAGAGAGCGAGATGGTATCGTTTTACAAAAATTGGTGTGAAATTATTTAGAAGTTATTTAAGGGCAAACTTAACTAAGATTAAGATACGAAAATTTCAAATTGAAACTTTATTCACAAATTTTCTTTCTCTCTCTCTCTTTCACCAACACTACTCTATACTTTCCAGTGCATTCAAACGAACTTTTATTCATAATTACTTCACAAAATTACAGTAAGTAATTTTGTTCAGTTCAACTGAGTGGAATTTTATTTTGTTTTTATTTGCCTCTCCCTTCATTTTCCTCTTCCTTCATTTTCCCCTCCGGCCACTTTCGATTTCAATGGAATCGTTGTTTTTATCGTTATTCGCCGTCATATCCGGATGAATGATATTCGTAAATTGTTGACTTGCAATCAGCCACTTGATGGCGTCTAAGTTAATCGCTACAACGACTCCATCATCCTTTCGAAATCTTTTCAGTTCGTCTGATGACGTTCATGCGTAAAACGAATAAATTTATTGAGAATTATGAATCTGTCTCCTGAACTCCTCCGGCGAAGCCTAAGTAAAAGGGAGTCAACCAATTACACTGCAAATATTTTCTTAAGATCTTAAAATATTTTGAAATTATATCAATTATTCATATTTATCAAATCAATTTGGAATAAGGTGAGAAATAATCCGAATGTTTAGAAATGCAACTACTTTAAAAATAATATTAATTCATCCTAATTGCATTTAATTAGGCTTGTAATTTCTTTCAAAATCTCATTCTGATTTATTCCGAAAAAGGAAATCAAACTTCTTTGAAGGAGTTCTAAAAATGTTAACACAGTTACCGTTTTTATTGTTTCCCTAGAGAAGGTAACGAATTTGAATTATTAAATGAATTTAAAATAAGAATCTGATCACATTTATTCAAAGCGGAAGGCAGAAAAGAAATAATATATAATGCGAATCATGTGGCCCAACTAAATGTCCGGCTTAAAAACATTCGAGGTCTTTAAAAATTATAATAATGAAGGAAGACAATGATTTCAACACAAGCTCGCCAACATCTTAACGGTCTTCGGTTATTCCCGCCAGTCTGGCTGAGTCTCTGACAAGCCTATCGATGAAGTCATTTGTCTGTCTGACGAAAACAAATGACAACGTAAATCTATGTAGTGACGATCGCACACAAAAGCCTGCCTGAATTTATTTGTTTTTGTGTTTCGTGATTTAAGGTATGATTGTGTCATTATTTATTGATTTTGATTATACGCTTCAATGAATGTCGATTTGAATCACCCTATTGATAAATTATTATGATACGTCAAACGCACGAAAATTTGTTGACAAAAGCATTCGCTTATTGGTTTGTTTAAAATAATTTTTGTTCGAACATTCGAGTAAAATATAGTTTGAGGAATATGCGATACACGAAAAATGAAAAGGATGGAGAAGAAAAAGAAATATTTTCCTTTAATTCCTGACACCTCAATGTTCATGTTAAGCTTTAGCTTTTAAGTTAAGCTACTAAGAGGCTTTTCCCATTTTTATGCCTTAAGGGCAGTCAGGTCTATGCACTCTTATTTGGAGTTCCAGAACCTTGCCACGAGTAATGGCAATAAAAAAAAATTGTCTGACTAAAAAATTGTCTCCCAAAAGAAACATGCAATGAAACAATCCATTAAAGGATTAAAAACACTAAAATAAAAAGAAGGAAGGAAAAGCGAACATTTAGAGAAATGGAAAGCCTTAATTGGAAAAATCGTTTTGAAATAATTTTAACTTTGACTTTTCCATGAGTGTAATAAATAAAATCAGTCTGACGAAGTCCGGAAGTTTGGTAATCCTGCTAAGTCATAAAAGGCATCAATCTCAGCGTTCAAAAGGCATTTTCAAACAGCTGGAGTGATATCCCCAGAGGAGAACGTCCTCCGTTAACGGCGTTATTGATCATTCCTCCGGACTTTCAATACAAGTGACAAAATTGATAATTGACGGTATTTCGTCTTCTCTATGCCGATGAGAAAAATCTCATCCTGACTCAAGCTCAAATTGCTTGCTTACTCTTTCGAAATCCTTTCATCCATTCATTCAAAACAATTTGAGTTTGCCGAGCAGTGGTGTCGCCATTGTCTGTTTGAATATTTATTTAGTAACCCGTGAGACATAACGTTTACATCCTATTCACTATACGGAAGCACTTATAAACACCAAAGAAGACGAGGTCATTCGGGGTGGCACTTCGGCCACCCATCTCAGGATGGCAAGGGGAAAGCAATTGCAATTGAAAGCCAAACATATTAACATCTTCATTCTACGAGTTTTCAAACATACAATGTACATTTTTACCCTTTTGACAGTCTCGACAAAATTCCTGAATGAACTTCAGTTCTGTCAGAGAAAAAGGTACAGCGAAACTTTGTAACTTCCTCTCTCTCTCTCTCTCCTCCCTTCACACTTGCATGGATCCGTATACTCGAGAGTAGTAATGTTTTGAAAGTCCGCATTTGTTGTTTATTCCTGTGAAATTAAACGTGAAATTTGCTTCTTCCTTCAAGGCCTCACTTTCGAATCCTTTCCAAAAGGACAGGCGAAATCCGTTTAACCCCACGTACCGTCCGACAAGAAACAGAGAAAGTTTTGTAATAAAATATTTCTCTTCCTCTCCTTTGCTATTTGTCTGTCTCACTGTGCAAGCAATAGCTCTCTTTTCACCAAGCGGTAAAGCGTGCCTGATGGTTTTATGGTGTTTCCTTGGTCCAACGGAGAAGACTTTAAGTTCTTGTTCTAGCAATGCTTTAAATATTTATAAGCTCTTGATGAGGTTGGGCCGTCTGGTAGAAATTTCTAATTAATATACTTGCAAAATTGTCTGAAATTTTTTTTAAATCTTCAAAAATTTTGACGTGTAAAATAAAAAAATCTAAGTAAAAAAATCTAAGTTAAAATATGGTCCCCTGACGAAAAAGTATTTAAGTCGGACATAAATTACAATAAAAATCCTTTATTATACCCCACACCCGAACGTATAGGGTGCGCTCGCATAGTGCTTCTGTTTGTTTCGCATTAAGGGAGGCGTGTTAGATATAGAAAAGTACATACATTGTTACTCAGAACCAACTCCTGAATCAATTTATGGACGTCCATCTGTCTGTCTCTCTGATCCCCTGTCTATCTGCGCGCCAGTGTGTCTGCCTGTGGGAGTCACGATTACAACCAAACGGATAGAGCTGTGATATGAAATTTGCAGGAATATTTTTTCATCATTGTCATTACTTGATTTAAACTATCAATTATAATTGCGGGTGTAGGACATACTAACTTCGCCCAAACCGGAATTAGCGTTCCATCTTGTTTAATCACATTCAGTTCTGTCAAATGAGAAATGAATCTCAAAACAAAAGGAATGGCTTCTTCTTGGACTTTGACCATTTAGGTCTTGATCGCAATTATGTCTTCATTTGCACCTTGAGTCCAAAATTAAATTGCCATTCTGTCTAAAAGTTGTCTACAAACTAGGACCCCCTTGGACACCCTTCAAGCGCTCTCTTTAATGCACTTAATCTCTGAACAAAATAGTTGCAATCATTAATCCAGAAACTAATGACAAAGAACGCTCAGTTTCTCTTTTCCATTAATAATGAAGAAATTATTGCAAGCAATCCAAAGTAAGGGGAATGATTTATACAATACACTTATCGCTGTTTTATCCCTGTGTCGTCCCCCTGCAAAGGGTTTTTCGCACTAAAGTGTTATGTATGCGAACATTTCATTCCTTACGCATCGCCACCCGCACCCCCTAAAAGCAACTCATCTTATGAAGACAACTCAATAACGAGGGTATGTTTCATTCTACGTCTTATTTAAAATAGCACAGATAATCACTCAGTTTCACATTTGAAAGGGCTTGCTGTGTTTTGTTGCTTTGTGTATGGTTCGGATCGTGCGAACCCAGCGGAAGAGGGGAGCAAATGCAGATAAGGGTAGTTCAACACAAACCATTAAAATTAAAGTAATCACCATTTCTCAAACATAGGATTAACATCTGTCCAATTGTAAGACGATGGCTTTTGCAGCAAGGGGCGTTAGTGGGGTGTATAGATTTGCAATATCTCGAAATAGTGAAAAGAAGAATAGACAACGTTCGCCATAACACAATTTAAGCAATCTGTGGCTCTAATTTTTGATGTCAAGTCAATAAACGGTTTCCATTTTTTTTACTAAATTTTAGAGCCTTTTGAGAATAAACCGAATTTTTTTGAAGAAGTTTAAGTAATATAAAAATACTATGTACATTGTAGACTGCAAAACGGATCAGAAGAATTTAATTCAGATTTTTTTGTTTTGTTTTGAATTTAAGAGTTTGATTTTCAACCTTATTACCATGATTCTATCTCTCTGTTTTACAGTGGAAAAGGGACGAGAAAGTATATAAAATCAATTTACAGACCTTTGAAAGTAAAAATATTTATCTCCACTTCTTATTTATTCGCAGAGTTTAATTACATTTTAAAAGGTTACATTTTAAAAGGCTTCTAACAATTTTTGTTTGCTTCGACATCTTATGCTTGTTATTTGCCATATATTACTATTCCTTAGTATGATAATTATTTCCATAATTTCAAATCAATTGCATTGGAAAATAATTATTGTTATTACTACCGTTTGTTGAGGCAGTAATAAACAACAAAAATAACAATCTTCGTGCGCTTTCTCAGATATTGAGACTCATGAATATACGTTCTCCTTCAACCATCCATTAATTTTTGTTAACGACTCATCGGCTTGATTGATTCGCTTGCTAATTGCTTGCTTGATTGATTGATTAAATGACTAATTAGTTGCTTAGCCTAATACTACATACGTTTTTTTAAAAAAATGAAACTTAACTGGTTTTTGTCATAATGATGTTCATTACTGTGATAAACCGACCCCTTAGGGAACGGATTATAAAAACGAGCTCCACCCATTTCTAGCAATGAATAAGCTGAGAAGAAAAAGACGGGCGTAAATTAAAATTCAAAACGTGCTAAACGATAAAGTAAAAACATACAAGAAATCGTTTTATTAAAATTGACGTGTGAAAATCTGTCACAAAATGGTTCACAACGAGTGTTGTCAAACCGCTTACCCGCGTTTTTGTGGTATCGAATGACGGACCCGATCACTTTCTGCATTTCAATAATTTCGCAGATGAACGAACCTAATGGGACAAATGAGACAACACGTAACAACGAACACATCATGGGAAGCATATTTAATGTTGTGGAACGTGACATTTCAATTAGTAATTGAAAATTTGTAATTGTAATTAAGAATTTCTTATTGTTATAAACCTAACAGATAATGCAGTTAGATGTTATTTGTGTATGTAATCGTAAATACTAAAAATTGTTTCAATAGAAAAGATTTCAACACCTGCTAGATTTTTATACGATCGCATACTTCGAATTTTATCAACCATACGATCGGTCAATCGTTTACCTCTGATGGTAAAAATACCAACAGCAACAACAACAACTAAAAACTCCAGCAGTTTACATGAAAATTTATTTAACTATTCCCGGCACACTCAATCGGATCACTTCACGCATTCACGAGGTTTCAATGTTTTCCTTCATCTTCATTGACGATCAATAAAAGAAGTCTTGTCGACAAATCGTGCGAATGCAGATATCTATTGGTTTCTTGACATTTAACTTAAAAGATCGTTGTCATTTAAAAGAAATCACGTAGTAAATTGACTGAAACATAAAAAATGAAGTCTGCGACAAAATGTACAACAAACTGACATAAATTGTCACAAATTGACACAAATTGACAATTAGCAAAAGTAATCTAAAACAACTAATATAAAAAGTAGTTCATGATAGTAGTCCTAGTAATGATTGTGCCAATTAACAATAACGATGATGAGGTAAGAGAAATTATGATAACGGCAAGAAGAATGGAGTCAATATCATTTCGGATCATTCCACTATTAGTGAAAGCAATATAAAAAATCTGATAACGTTGTTTCATGTAATGTAAACAAGAGTGTCGATTTCTAAACAAACTGTTCTAAACATTCGATAGATTCAGTACAATTTATCCAATTTATGACACAACCACAATTTAATTTTTATCCAATTCCATGACACAACCAGAATCCATTTTATCAATAGTATCAATATAATTTTATCAATAGTAGTCGCGTAAGAGACAGCAGTAAATGGTAGCAGGTGCATTGCCGATACTTCGAATCCCGCTTTTCTTTATAACGTTCTTAAGTCTGTGAAACGTGCACATGCCCAATCATCACAATGAATCTAAACATCAAATGACTCCAACCGCTTTGCGCTAAAGGGTAATAAATATAGAATAAAAATGTCTAGATAACAAAAGTAGCCGCAGGAACTATATCCATTATTGCCCCCTGACCACAATACCACGTCTCCACCTCATTCCATCTTAACATCATTAGCATAATTTACTCTCAAATAAATTACGTAAATGTATAAATCGCAAGTCGATAATGATCCACTTACGATGCATTGCAACTTACTATAATCCCAACAATGTGTCGCTCCCCGCGAAATAACTCAGCGGGAAAATATTTTAATTGCGCCCCATCTTGTTTGGTGGCTAAAGATTTCGTGGTGGCTTTGTCTAGATTTCGCTTTACTTTGTAAGCGAGCAAGCTAAGACACACAAAAATTGAAAAGATGAACAAAAGTTGTTTCTGTGTTCGATCTTTACGTCTCTCCTGCTTCCAACCTTTTCTGAGAGCAAGAAATTACACGAAGAAACTTTGTTCGCGATTTGCTTCTTGTCTGTCGCAAATGTATAAAGCAAAGATCAAACAAAGGGGATGACATGAAATGCAGAAATTCAGTTGAAATTCTATCAGCTTCTACTCTATTAACAATAAAGGACATCACTCGCAGGATGCCACTTCTGTTCAATTGTCTACTCTTTAGTGATATCCAGTACAAATAACAAGTAATTTTCGCTGACGAATTCTCACCCTTTAGAAGTGTCCTTCTAAGATTTTAAAATGTTCAAATAATTTCCTTACTTATCGGGATCTTCTGGTGCTTTGTTTTCATCATTTTCGACGGTCGACGCAAACGGAAATCATGTACGTTCTCTTCCGTCATTTTGCCTCACGAAATCGTTAATTGAAGAAATGAACGAATGGAGAGAAACCATTAATTGCCATTGAATTCAGCGACCTGATGTCGGCACGTGGCAAAGACTGCTGACAAAAGCAGCTTAAGGATGTCTCAAAATACGTTTGTGAATGTGTCGGCAAGTGCAAAACGCTTTTTCCCATTTAGTAATTGGTCGTCATGTGTTGTCATAAATTATCGGAGCTGTCTTAAGAGCCAGACTTATTTTAAAGAAAAGAAGACATTAAAAGAATATCCGGATTAAATGTTGTAACTATCAATGCTATAACTATCAGAGCACCGGGAGGGAGAGAAGGGCGCATGGAGCGAAAAAGTTTGAAATGAATAATAAAAGGTAGCAGATTTACTGCGTGGAAATTATTTTTATATCAAGACGATTTGCTGCAAAATGGTCATTTACTTAAACGCAGTTTTATCAGGCTTGATTCCTCTTGCACGTATTTTGCCTTTTCAGAAAAGGAAATAATGGAGAAATCCTCAATTGGGAAAAATGTGTTCTGTTTCAGAAATTATTTCTTAATTATAATTATTAATAATGAAAACAGTTTTGTATATTGATTCTGTTCAACATTAACTGTTATACTAGTGATGTTAGACGGGCACCAATGCATTGAAACTGGAGCGAACCAGAAAAGTTGATTCATCAAAGGGTTATAAATGAATTTTTGAAAGCACGAAACTCGAATTTGGAAACATAATGAAATGAATTTTCAAAAATAATTACCCGCTAATTTGAAAGCTAGTCGCTGATTCTTGATGGCGATGATAATTCCGCTTACTTTCAGAAATTTATGAAAAACCAAAACATGATTCCGAAGCAGCTGCAGCAATAGAAATCTGATGAAAGTGAAGGATGATTTCTTAAAGAATTCCATTGATTTCAATTAATACCACGGAGGCAGAGATGGAGACAAACAACCACGAGATAATAAACTACGAGATAATAACAAAGACTACGAGATGATGATAAATAATTGAGTAAAATTCAGACAAGGAAGACTTCTCAGGGATTAAGATAAACAAAACACTTCTCGGTATTCCTTGGTTTTTCATGAAGAAAAAGATTGCAATGAAGAAAGCAGCGATAATTGTTTGAACTAATAAAATAAACAAACGGGAACAAAAATAGTCTCGACGAACTAAAGAAGAATAACTTTGAAGGCAAGACATATGTTGTTGATTTTATTTTTCTTCAAGTTTACTTTCAGTTTAATTTGAAAGCGTTTTACCTCCGACCCATTTTGTAGCTACTTTCAAAGAAAATCATCGACGTTTTGCTCCAGTTTGATCAATGAATTAGTTGAAATGCAATAAAATTGAGATTATCATTCAAAGACATTAAGGGAACAAAATAACGAGGAAGAAAATTAGTTATCGTTCTGAAGATTTGTATTGAAATAAAATTCATTAACTCATTTATTGCCTTAAAGATCTTCGTCGTCATTAAGTCGTCAGTCAGAGACATGATACTAAAGGCTTTAATGATATGTCGGCGGTTTAGATTGACATACATCGCCTTGTTCGTGATTGTTTCATTGAACAATTTATTTTTTCCCTCTACAACAGTGTCGTGATAACAACAACAACAAAAATGCTGATAAAGAATTAATAAAATAAATTTGATTTACTAAAACAACAAAAATTATTATAAAAAAAACAAAAATTTCATAGAACGAAATTATAATAGACTTAGAGTCTGTCGATTGTTTGTTCATTATTATTATTATTTTTTTTCATTTGTGGATGATAATCGCAAAGAAGGTAACATTCACGCGACATGCAATCACCGTGAAACATTTTGATAACAATCTTCTGCGGTAAACCCGATATTAATTCTGTCGTTGTAATTTATATGATCTTTCATTAGTCTGTTTGACTTCATACAGGCGCTTCTACACCCAATATTTCCTTGATCTTTATCAAGTTTTTTGACATCTGCTTTTCTTTCATTTAAACTGAAGTCGAATGAGCTGCAACTATTTGCTCGTTTCTCTGCTCGCACATGTTCTGCATTTTATTCGTATACAGTTGTATTGAAAAGACGAAGGATGTTGCACACGTACAAACAAATATATACGCATAAACACGAAAGCGTCTTTTAAACATGAAAGCCTTTTAATGCAATCCATCACATTCACTACATGCTACAGCAGTACACACGTGCCCACCCACCCACAATACACACAGGCACTCTCATACACATACACTCTCATACACATCCACTCTCATACACATACACATATCGAACTGCACCCAGAATTTAATTTAATAATATATATCAGTGCTAGAGGCGAGATCAGTATTTTGATATGCATTTATTTCTTTTAGTTATTGCTTTTTCTTCACTTGCACCTGCTGATTTATCCTTGTTTTTGCGAAATCCTTAGAAATCCGTAGAAACCGAGGGTGGCCGTCTTTTATCACAAATTCTTAGAAAATTCCACTGAAATCCTTTTTGCGTGCGCTTTTCCATTTGGTTTCTTTGACTGGCTGAAGGCTGGTTTATAGAAAATTGTAAAGCTTCTACGGTAAAAAATAGTCTACATCATAAAAATAAAAATTATCTTTGAGTTAGAAAAATCACAGTAAGAATGTTCAATTTCTGTTTATCTGTTTCAGAAATTTTCTGTTTATCGCGAAACGTTGGAAAGCTTTCAATACTATTAAAATACAAGTATTTCGCATTTCATTAAACAAATATTTACAATGAAAAATTTTTATGTTAAACCTAAGCACTTTTCAATGTCTATCAAATAGTTTTCCTTATCTCTCAACTCACTAAAACAACTTGTTGCTTCTTTTTGCTTTTGGCCCTAACATTCTTTTTCTCTTCTTTGCATTCTTTACAGAAATAACAGCGTCTTAATCAATGGAACTATCAAGAAAGTGAATAAGCCTAAGTTGTTTTAAAAACAACAACAACAACAACAACAATGCTAAGAAGAAGAATAATGACAATTACTATAAGTACCATTAGTTACAAAAAAATTAATTTGTAATAAAATCAAAGATAAAATCGCAAGCAGTAAAGGAAAATAAAATAAAATGTTGCATCGTACCAAATCGAGTCGTTCGCAAACGCGCCGACGTTCCACACATTTTCCAAACGCCACAAAAACAACCTCCACAACAACAACAACAGCAGCAGCAGCAAATTCAACAGCAGCGCAGCATTTGAAAGCATTGGATAGAAGGTAAGTTTAATGGAGAATGAGTGAGAGAGGGAGTAATAAGAAAATAAAGAAAATGAAGGTGAAATAGATGAATCATAAGGACAAGCGTAAGAACTTGACTTTGTAAAATGGTGAGATTAAAATAGTAAATATATTATAAATTGATTTCTATTGCACCCTGTTAATATCTTCCTCATGGAGAGGCACTGTAAAACGAAAACAACTAGTAGAGATTTAAACCAGCTGAACTTAAAACATTTATACATATTCTTGAATGTACTCTTGCATCTCGTAGTTAACTCTTACAGTGAGCTTTCAACTGTTGGTTATATTCTCTACCTGCCAAATGTCATGCAAAACACAGTAGAATGCTTGAAAGGTAACTGAAAATCGCTTAGGTAACCCTTGCCAGTATAGTTTTGAATAAACGCCACTGAAATATTCCAGACGAAAAATACTCCTTTGATTTCCAGTAAATCCGGCGAGACTTACAAAACACAATAAAGAATGTAGAACAATTCTTTCTTTCGGTTGCTGTTTAGGCTAAACGTGAATTGTTGAATAATTTAAGCGTTTATTATAAAAGACACACACCGAAAGTATTGTTAAATAAAATTATTTTTCAAATAGAAGGCAATAAATTATTTTTAATCGCAATTAATTTATTTAAATCTGAATTTATTTAAATCTAAATTTATATTTTTTTTAAAAACGAATTAAATTTTCATTCTATGATTAATTTATTCTAACAATTGTCTCTGAATTTAATTATTTGCGAATTTATTAAATATGAAATTATGTTGAAGATGTTTTTCTATATATTATACATTATTGTTTCAAATTTCAGATACAGTGACGACGATTCATCACAATCATCTTTAGCAGTTGCACCAGTTTTTGTAAGTTATTTATTTATTTTATGTATCTATATCAAAAAATTTATTTATAAAGTCTACTAGAAATTAGTTGCATGAATAAAATTGTACGATTATGAATTAATTACATGTTTCTAAAATTTCTTAAATTTCACGTCAATTTTATCAAAATGTACCCTTCTCTCCACACATAGTTTGATTAAATATTAATCAATATAAAAACTGTCATGTTGTCCACACTACACCGCTTTGTGTTCAACAAAATGCTTTAATTACACAAAAATATACGCAATATACACTTAGCGATGTATCTCCAATATTTATGAAGGCAATAAATAAAAAATTATAGGGATCGCGGAAATGTTTTCCAATTAACGAAATGAGAAAAATAAAGATTTATTTCAGAAAACAAGAATTAAGTAAAAATTTCCTTTGTGTTGGTTTGATTTGAGTGAAATTAAAATCATAAAAACTTATGGAAAAACATGGAAAAACTATCAAGTCATTAAAATATTTAAGAATGAAAAAAAGGAACATACGTAGCCAAACGCAGTTTAGCCGCCCTTCACCAACACCCCACCTACCGCCCCCCCCCGCCACCCAAAAAAAAAAAAGAAAAGTGGGAAACGATGAGCGACCAACAGCAAGTATTTACAAGTATAAACATAAAGTAACGTCATTTTTAATGACAACAGTCAGTATGGCGTGCAGCCACAACATCAAAACGAATAACAGATGGATCAATAAAATTTGTGAAAAGTCATAAAAATGAGCCCGGTATCAAGAAATTAAGAATTTTTACAAACAATTAGAATGCTCGTCGCACATTATGGGGTTGGTTTGTGGGAGAGGAGTGGGATGGAGGGACGACGATCCCATTCGCTTGAAAGAATTAGATCAAGGGCTTGTAATGAAGGGATAAAGAAAGGGAGAGAGAGAGAGAAAGAGAGGCAGAGCACTAAGACTAAAAAAAGAACACAACTTAATTAATTAGAAGTAGATTAGTAGTTTATTTAGTAGTAGTAGTAGTAGTAGATTAAATAGTAGTAAAAGGTAAATTGAATTGAAAATTTAGAGTTGAAATGAAATTAAAAATTTATAGTAATTTCCTTTTCAAAAAATGCCTGTAAAAGATGTGAGAAATGTTGTTTGTATATTTTAAGCTTTTCTCAACAAATTCTTTTTTAATCTTTTACAAATTTCAGCCAACTACTCTAATTAAACGAAAACCTTAATTTAGTTTTCAGTTTAAACAAAACCCTTAATAAAACCCTCCTTAGGTTCTTTCTATCTCCTTCGCGCCTTTTCTATCTGCTTCCGTAATTTGGCTTAATCTAATTTTAAACTCTTCCTTCTAGGCTTCGGTGCATCGTACCCGACAGGCTGGTATTTCAGCAATTAAACGCGATGGAATTCCGATAACAACAAAAACAACAACGGCAATAGCAATCACTACACTAAACTTAATGAATTCGCATGGACAACAGCAAGACCAGCCACAGCAAAACCACCAACAGCGTCCTTCCTATCAACAATATCAGGTACAGCGGCGGCAGCAGCAGTTGCAACAACAGCAACAACCGCAGTCACAGAAGTTGCTTTACGAAAATGAAAAGAGAACAATGAAGTTTTATAGACATGAAGCTAGTACGCAACAAGAACAACAGACACAACAACAACGCGAACAACAACATCTACATCAAAACCAAATTGCAAAACAACATTTATCATCATTGGCAACGAAAACAATAGGGTCAGTGCCAATAGGCCACGGTTCAGAATCAGCATCCCCGTCAGCTGAGGCAGCAGCGGGGGCGCAAGCAGCGACGGTGACAATTGCTGGCAATGGAAAGCCATCAATCGTCCAGCAGCAGTCATTTTGGCAAATGAATCAGAGTCTGGAATTTCAAAGCGTAGAAAATAACCACCACCAACAACAACATCAACAACAACAACAGAAACAACAACAACAACGACAACAAACACAAATGCGCCAGCGATATGAAATGGCATCAATTTCTGCGGCAACAACATGCACAATAAAGGCAACGGCAATACAAATCAGTCGAATACATTATCAACAACAACAACAACTCCAACAACAACATAATAATTTTAATCAAATTTCGACAACGACGCCACATTCATTGAATGACATTTACCAGAAGCACTTGTTGAGCCAGACAACATTCCAGGAGATCGAACAATACCGACAACAACAACAACAACAGCGCGTCCCCTATGACAGTCCTAATCGTCATGCGTTGGTGGCAGGTGCGAGCCCGTCAGGTGTGAGAGATTTTAATATAAATGATTTGTCTGAAAACGCTTGCGTTCAACAACAAAACCATCAGCAACAAATCCATCATCAGCAGCATACTAGTCGACCTCAAAAGCCAGTGCACTTTTTAAAATTGCCGCCGCCACCAACGACACCAGCCCCGACTGTGATCCCGCTATTGACTCCGAAACCTCCCTCGCCGGACCAATATCACTACCCTCAACAGCAACAGCTGCTCCCGGCCTCCAAGTGCACCACATTTCTCCCTCCACAACCGCCATCGTCGCCGACTTCACTTAATCACGTCTACGAAACAATAGCCGAACGTCCATCACTTCCCAAAGCGCCCACATCACTTCCTCCATCGCCGCCTCCCCGCCCGCCACTTACACGTCACATCAGTTCTGGTGTTGTCCCTGAAGAGGAAATAAAAAATGCCGCGCCGCCTCCTCCGCCACCGGGACGACAAACCAAGCTGCGAGTTTGGGCTATCGGAGCAGGCGGTGTTGCGACGGAATCAAGTGCTAGATTAACAAAATCAAATCATAGGAAAACATTTTACATGACAGCAACAACTGCATCTCTAACACCCACCGCCGCATGTGTTGCTCAATATGATGTGGACGACCGCAACACCATCAACGCCATCAACAACATCATCGCCACCACCACCAACAAAAATACTCAACCTATGAAGAATGTCGAGAAAATTGGCAAAGACGAAAGCTATTGTGTTGCTGTCGGCAATAATCAAAGACGACAACTTCCAATTCAGCCAGCAGAAGCAACATTAACACCACCAGCATACGTCGAGCCACCGCCAGCACACAAAACTGAGCACAAGAAACAGCTGCAACAACAACAGCGATCGTTCAAGAAGCACTATTACAACATACACCAACGCACGAGGGCTGATGGTGAGCAAAAGTCTCAACAACTTAAGGAATATCAACGGCAGCAACAACAACAAATCAAGAGGCAGAAGGAACAAACCAAACAAGGACAAGAACAAGTGGATTCTTCACTTCACACGACATCTGAGTGCGAACTTGCTCTAGAGGCGAAAATTGCCGCTAAACAGCAAATGCTGATAACAACAACAACAACAACAACAACAACAATTGGTGAGGCTGTACCATGTTCTTCCTGTTTGACTGGTCCTGCAACAACGACGCCTTCGATATCAGTCGAGGAGCAATTGCATCTTGCCGGATTGCTGCGTAACAACAACAACAACAACAGTAACAACAACAGCTGTAACAATAATACTAATTGCAATAATGGCGATACCAACAACACCGTAAACAACCCGCACTACAATAAAAACAAATCTGTCGTTTGTGGGGTATTGCCAATTGTTGTTGAAGAGGAATCACAGTCTGGTGATGACTTCAAAGAAGTTGCCGCTCTTGTAGGTGCTCGTAAAAGCGCTGTTGGTGAGATTCCTGCTCCTCTTGTTCCTGTTACTGCTGCTGCTGCTGATGTTGTTCCCGTGGAGGCAATTGCTGGCGATAATATCGCTAGTAGTTCAGTAAAAGTTTTAGATAACCAACCAACAGCGTTGGTGGAGAATGCCGTGGGTACTGCCAGGTTGCCGTATCGACATGGGAAAATTGAAGTTAGCCTGGAGACAGCTCAGGCGATGGCGGCAGCGGCATATTATGCAAGGTAAGTTTAATTACGGATTTAAAACCACGTTTTGCTGTCCTTCCGAAGAGGAGCGCATTCTGCTGGCAACGCAACGTTCTTCCTTTCCATCGAGTTCAATGAAATTATTTTTATAATTAATCCTTAAACATTTTTAGTACACTCCTTTGTCGGCGGTAACTTTATTGATGATTTTGATCATATTTATTTTATCTCAAACGAAAGAAATTACATTGAAGTAATCTCTGTTTGAAGTTTTAGAAGGGTTTCTTAATTGTGACCGACTTCAAAGAAAATTTTAGAAAAAAATTGTTGAAAGTATTGTTTTAGAAAATTCCGATAACCTTTAAAACCGTATTGAATGGCATGCCGGAAACTGAATTGATTGTACTAAGTAGTCATAAATTTATCATCCCCGGAAGTGCGTGGATGGAGTGGTTTTGCTTTAGTCCCTTTAAAAAGAACATCAAACTATTTAATTAGTTGTGGTTTTAACTTAATTTAAAGGTTTGCGAGATATCGACCAGAGGTAGAGCTAACGCTTTCAATTAAGTGCTTTCGATTAACAGTAAATAAATACTTTACGATCTGAGACAATTTTCGAAGAGACATTCGCAAAATTATACATTTTCCTCTCATTTTTTTCATTAAATCTTTTAGTATTATTACAAATTAATTTAAAGTAATCTAGCCTCGTTTATTCACAAATATTTCATTAAACGCACCATAAAATACAGTCGGAGAACGGGCATAATCTTACCCTGGAATTGCATTCATTCCATGAAAATTCTATTGCATTTCTTTACTACGACTCACCTTCAAGGCTCGCTCCCCCCTTTTTAAATTTTCATTCGCTGTTTATTCAATTTTTTAATCGTAAAGAAGAATCCATTGATTTCATTCCGTACGAACTTTCCTTGATTCAAAACATTTCTATTTTTATAAATAATAATAATAAATAAGTTTTGACAAAACTAATTCCTATTTTTTGTTATAAATTCGGTTAACGAAATAAATTAGAGTGACTTTAACGATAATAATAATAATAATAACACCAATAACAACAACAACAACGTAGCCTGGTAAGGGAATGTATGTTTATTTTAAGTTGACATTTGCACCGATCCTGCAATATATTTCGAGGTGCAATCGTCTGTTGAAAATAATGAACGATGAAGTGTACGAATGAATGCATGACTGAATTATGAAAATATAACAAATAGTTAATAAATAAACTCGGAGATATAGTAATGCGTTTGAAAGAAAGCGAATGAAATTATAATAACGATGATGGAAGCCATCTGTCTGGCAATAAATTCCACGATTGAAAACGATCGAATTGAAAAAGGGGAGAAGAATAAGCACTACCGTCAGGAGGAACGCCACGCCACTACAGCTAATGCAGTTTGTATTAAAGACAAATTGATAAAAAAAGGATTAAAGTGATTTTCCAAAAACAATCATTTAGAACGGAGTGCAAAGAGAACATACCAAAGCCAATACTTTGAAATACTGCGAGTACTTCTTAGCACTTTTCATACACGCTTCCCCTTCCTAAAACTATTCCTCTCGCCCCTTAATTTTGCCCAGCTTTCGAATTATACTCGTTGAAGGGAACATATCCTCCCCAATTCTCTGTTTTCATTCACAAATCTTTCACGTGACTAAATAAAAGCGAGTAAATCCAAAAAAAAAATAATCCAAACCGAAGCAGATTGAGTTTTTTTTTTGTTTAGGAATCCGACTTAACACCAAAGACAAAACAAAACAGCAAAACAAACAAAAAATGGTATGGAATATAAAATTAATCTTGTTAATTAATCAAAATAGTGCGTCGGTGCGATTAAAATTTTCATAATTCTTAAAAGCATTTTATCTCTTTGCATCAAATATTCCATATTTTTTATTCTAAACCAATATTTTCAAACTCGGCTTACTCGACTTATTATCTGAAAATTTCGAATCCTCGAAAATGTATCTGTTTTATTTTTCATTGATTACCTTTCATTCATTAGCACCAACACCGCCAGCACCATCACTAAAATCATCACGTATCCTTAAGCGCCCATTCAGGGATTGTTAAAGTGGTCTCGACTTTAAGTGCTCGACAATTTATGTGTCTCTCACAGCAGGCGAGGATCTTAATTTAGATAGAGAGAAACATATTTTGTCTTTTGTCTGCTACAACCCATTGCTCATTTCAATATTTAATTGAGGTTCTTCTGCATCGAGATTTAAATAAGTCCAATACAATGAAGTATTTATTTGTAGATCACTTTCATTAGAGGGGGAAGAGGGAGAGAGATAGAGTAGTTATTGTTACAACATTCATTCCCCACCACGAAGGTCGGGCAGGGTTAAAACAAGCAGCCCAATTTTGTTTATGGTTTCAACGTCATTTCAATTCATCGAAGAGATTGAGCTCAGGATATGCAAACAAATATCCAATCTGTCTCCCATTATCTGTTACTTCTGTGTGTGTGTGTGTGTGTGTGTACTTACGTGTTTGTGTAACTACTACTTGTGCACGCCTTTTAAAGTGTCAATTTGTTAATGGCTTCGAAAAGGAGCATCAATCAATCCCACTTTAAAGTTCGGTTTGTGGTTTCGTTGGCTAATGAAGACGTCACTACTAAGATTGTCTGCATATGAGAATTATGAAAATGCAATATCATTTAAAGGAGATCTTAAAAGGAAATCTGGTGTTAAGGATTCGGTTTTGCGGTTTATTCGATTCAAAATTGAAATATATTTTAACAATTTTAAAAACTATTAAGATGACAATTTATTTAGGTTTTTATGTTTTTCATTTCCGTTCTTTGGCCTCGATGAATTCAAGCACCGTAAGAATTAAGAAAAACTTAGAAACACCGATTCAAACTATTTTGAAACACTATTTATAGAAACAAATAATCTGGCAACAATTTTAACAATTTAGTTCCTGATTAAGAGTTACCAGATTTCAATCTCGGTGCGGTTTTCGAGCGCCGATACTTCAATTAAATTAATGAAATCCACCGGGGAAGGAATCAAGAAATTAACAATAAGCAAACTCAAAGAAAAGCTTAACCTAATAAACTTAATTCTCGTGCTCTTGAAACGGAAAAAAATTAGAAAGAGTATTAAAAATCCCATAGTGAGTTCGAGAAAAATGTACTGTAAAAAATTAAAAAAAAAACTTAAATAAGAAAAAGCAGGAATCCATGCAAAAACAATAAAAACAACAAATTGGGAAAAACAAATTTCAGTTTCCGACGTTAAAATGAAGACGGAAAGAAAGGGGGAAAGGATGAAAGAAGAGGAGGGTAAAGGCAGAAAAGAAGCAAGAGGAAAATCAACAGTATCATTCGTCATTTGATTAAAAGCCAAACAAAAAGCTATAAAAATTGAAAAAAGCGGAAAAAACAAATCAGATCAATAAACAAAAATTGAGAACAAAATAAATGAAAAATTGTACGAGTAAAACCAGAAAATCACAAAACAGCTCTTTATTCAAAGAAAAATAAAAGCAGGAGCAGAAAAAAAACTATTTCAAACCACGAAAGTATGAACGGATTGATAGATTTTCATTACGGTCTCGATGACAATTTTTCGATTTTGTTACTTAACAAAAAATCCCGGAAAAATTCGAAACCACCGAATGGAACTGAACTACAATAAAAATAGAAACAACAACAACAACAGCAATAGCAATATCAGTAAAAACTGCGGCAGAAAACCGAATCATTCGACCAAGTTTCCAAGTTATTTACACTGAGCAAAACGGTCGCAGGTTCTATACGGTCGCAGCATTGTCACGGCAACGGAAACGGAAATTCACACAATTTATAGAAATCAATGCTGGATCAAAACAGATTTCTAGAAAAGGAAGTATAGAGGAAGGGAGTTAGAAAGATGACAAAAGGGAAAATTGAGTTAAAATCCATCAAAAGTCATTCGAAACGAATCAATGAGGCTAAAGGGAGGAGTGGAAGGAAGATGAAAGGCTTAAAAAACGAAATTTTTCAGAGAATCATGTAGAATGAAGTAGGTAGAAGGAACAAATAAGATGATGATGATGATGATGATGGAGAGGGGTATTTGGTTATTTGACAACATCATCAGAAACAACCCTGCAGCTTTGTTTGGTTGTTCAACCAAAGCCTGGAGGTGGTTTGAGAAGGCAATCAATACCGGAAACAGAAATCTAATAACTTGTAAATACGTTGATGATATCTTATTGATGTTGCTCACCGCAAGTACTAAATATTTCATATACTTCTCTCTTTCTTTGCAAATTGTTTTTAAACCAGAAGAAATTTATCTATATTGATTTGTATTATCATTGTGTTGAATAGAGTGTTAATAGCATAATGTTGTTGCTGTTGTTGTTGTAGTTGTTGTGGTTTGTTTGACTTGCACAAGAAATCAGATGTAGCCACACCGTTATCGAACAGAATTTTATGGATACTACTCCACCCTTTCACTTTCTCTTTCGAAACCAAACGTTTTAAATCTTTTAAAAGCCATTTGTTTTTGTTGCTGAAGATGTTTTTATTAATGAAAATGACAATAAATTCCAACTATATACATGTGCCCTTGTTCTCAAATTTTCACTTAGAAATGAAAAATGTTTTTCTTCTCTACGATTTGATTAATTGCTTTCCCACTCTTTCCTTTTTTTTATTTGAGTCTAAAACACCCTTCCATTTATTTCCTTTAAAGTTAATTTCTATTTTCACATTTTCCCTCTCCTTTCCCCTCGCCGCTCTCCCTTACATTTTCCCGATCTTCTTCTGGACACTGATTCCTTCGACAGCCTTATTTTTTCTTACATTCTTCTTAAAGGGCATTAATTTTCGACCCCTTTTTATTATGAAACAACGTTGTCAACACTTTTCCGGAATTTTTTTTTAAACTGATGATGTTGATTGGTTGCCGTCAAGTTTTCGTCATGCTTCACAATCTTTAACAGCATTTTTAATTAATAAACTGTCATTACAACAAGAAGAAGAACAACAGACAACTTCAACATTTATTCGACTGCAAGAATCATATAGAGAGGGAAAGAGAGAGATATATATAGGGGGAAAACATTACACCATCTTCAAATTTAACAGCTAACGAAGCGAACCACTTTCGTAGTGTTGACAATGGCAGCAATTTTTAATAGACCGGAATGCCTTTTGGTATGACTTCGATGATTAACGACAATAATTCAGTCGAATCCAAACAGACGACTTAAGTTGATTTTCGAAGACAAGTAGGAGCAGTAGCAGAAGCGGTAGCCTCTGCCTTAGTCTCAACAACATCACCAGCGATGAGCCCACTGCTGCATCGTCATTAAAATTGAGGCACTGAAGTTTGCTCCGAGAAAGGAGCTCTCCGTTGACGAAGTTGAAAATTTTTGTCTAAATTTTGTTGTGTCTGCGTGAAAGTGTTTCAAATAAATTTTCGAAAAATTTTCTCAATGAATTTCTCAAGTTTTAACCAACCCTCCTCGCATCTATCCGCAGCCTCCGCACGTCCAACAACTTCAACTTCAGATTCCTTTGGGCGTTGTAGTGATTCGGATGTGGAGCAGCAAGAGCGGAAGTACACTACGTTACGGCAGGAAATCAACAACCGCATCAACAATTAAAAAAAACAGGAAGAGCGTTGGAAAAGTTGTAACGGCAAAAGTCGAAATAATTTGTCACCTGTTCAATTAAGTCTCGAAAAAGCAATTAAACACGTTCCATTTGAGCCCGGATTTTGTAAATGGCAGTTATAAATACCTAAACAAGTTATCTTCAAGACAAAGATCACTTAAGGATTTTCAGATAATGCGAATAATTGGATGAGAAAAATAAAAGGAACAAAATGGAAAACAAACAAAAAATTGTTTAGAATATTTTCAACGTTTGTGTGTCTCGAGTGCGTCAATTAGTTCACTTTTATTAACGGTCTCTTTAATATTTGTATTTTTCTATGAAATTTTGTCGTATACAAATATTGTCACAGACTGAAATCCAAAAGATATTAATTCAAAAAGTACAGAAAGATACAAAGTATCACCGGTATTCAAGCCTTCTTACGAATATTTGTATGTTTCCACGAGTGTCACTTGGACAAAATTTTAACAAGATAAGCACGTAATATCCGATTGAAAAGATAATCCTAGAAACCGGGTTTTGGGTCTACGCTACTCCGCCTATCAAAAGCCATAGATAATTTTAAACCTCTGAAGGGTATCCAAAATGATACTCAGATGAATTCAATGGAATGAATTTTAAGACTACAAGCTCGTTCGTACTCCCAGACACGCAGCTCATAAAAACCAAAAGTTTTATCTGCATTTTAAACTCAAAAACGGACATCAAGAAAAAGTGTAAATGCCATTAATGTCAATGTGTTTGTCCCCGAGAAAATGAGTATTTGTGGGTGTATGTGTGCGTAACTCTGTTCACGTAACTCCGTTTTCGATTTTATGCGATTTTCTTAGGAGGTGGTCTAATGGGTTCTAAAAATGGCAAAGAGCAAAAAGAAGGAGAAAAGGAAGGAAAGATGGAAAAGAGACAGCGATGTTATAAATGATCAACGTCGGCTGAAAAGTTACTCAAGTTAAAATCACAAAATGTTACCATCACTAAATTTTATAGGTTTCCCTTTCCGGATGAGTGTGTGTGTGTATATGCGTGCCCCATTTATTCTCTCATGGCTTTCCATCTCAAAATCCGATTGTCTGTTGTCTCTTCCTGTAACTTAACTGTTTTGATAGGCGAAATTTTGTTGGTAATTTACTTAAAGAGCAAGAAAGTTTTCGAACTGCTCGAAGGACGACATCTGTTAGTGTTTATTTAGCGATGTTATCGCCAACAATAATCGGTGCGGCAGACGTTTCTAATTTACGCAAACACCCGCAAACAACAGCAATAAACGAATGTATTGTAAGATGAACGAATATATTCAGGAAATAGAGTAAGAAGCGGTTTGGAGTAAGATGATAAAGAAAGGGTGGTGGGGAGGGGGCTGAAGGCTGTGGCCTGGAGATGGCCGGGAATTTAATGGCAAATTAAGAATAAATTCTTTAAAAGCAATAAAATGAAACCGCTAAGTTAACAGAAATATAAGAAACATTATGAAAAGTGAAATTAAAAGAGAAGAAGAAGAAGAATGGAAGGGTTTATGTAGAAGAGCATACCATTCAATCCCTAAATACCATCGGATTATTTCTAAAGTCAGTTTTAAATCTGAAATGAGATTAAATTCAAAACCACAACTATTTCGTTACTTATTCGTATTCGTCAAACAGTGACGTCATAAAAAGTACAAGCCCAAACCGAAAAGAATTACAATTTGTTGAAGATACAAAGGCAAGGATATTACTCTTTATTGTCGTATTATTTCACTTTGCAATAACATTAAGGTGTCCCAAAAGCGCCTTTAAAGTATTGAAGTGATTCTTCCAGATATTTAATTTAGCCTCAACGTAATGATCTGATTGCCATGTGTACATATTTCATCGAATACGTATGACCTCTCCAACTCTTCCAGTCTATACCTTTACCATATTTATCGGCCGGATAAGAACCACGTAGATACTTGCCATTCAAGTTACTGCAAATGAAAACGTTGAACATAAATGTTCTTAACTCAGAAAAACAATAAAACGGAAACTTAACCTGTGATGACAATGGCTATACCACCAAGCGCCAGCATAGAGAACAGCACAATTTTTATTAGCCTCCGGATCGTTGTCTACATCCTTTGTTGTGAATTTTTGCCCTGCGTGAACCTTAAGTGAATCACCGGCATCGCCAGTGAACGAACCCAAAATATTCAAGGCGTAAGATTCCGATGCATCTCCGATGGCAAAACTACTATATTTCGCCCATCGTTTGCCATTTTCAAAATCTTCCAATTGTATCCAAAGCTCGTGTATCGACGAATGCGTTAGCTCGTGCAATTTCTCTAAACCGATAAAGAATTCTCCCTCCAAATTTCCAAAACCTCGAGCATAATCCTTCCACGGTCTCTCGAAATCTATGCTACCGTCAATGCGTCGTTGCACCAAAGTCCAAGCGCCACCATCCTCATTCGGATCGGCCATACAATAGACGAAAAATGGCTTCAGATGCGAACCGGGAATACGAATTTTATGAAGCCCTTGCGGAAGACCACTCAGCCGTACCGCTTCGGCACAACTGGTGGGAATGTACGAAGTGGAAGAAGCAGACCCATTCGATACTTCGTGATCACATTTCGAATCTCTTTTGAATAATCTTTCCAGATTTAGAAGACTACCCAGATTGAGATCCGTAGAATTTAGTGCGCCGACGGTATTGGGTTGAGTCGTATGATTGTCTTTAGTATCTGCGACGATGGTTTTGATTTCTTTTAAGCTCTGAAATCCTTCATTCATACTTGAGTAAAAAGATATAAATACACAATAGATTACAATTGAGAATGTTTAGTATTTTTATCGTCTCCTACCTTAAACCCAAATTGTCAATTTTAAGACGAAGATTTTCACTGGCCGTCTCCAGAAGTTGCAACTTTACCATAGCATTTATTAAAAGCTCTTGATCGCAAACGTAAGAAATCAAAGACTAAAATAATAATGAAATTGTTATGAATATTATTTTTTAAAAACAAAATCGTATCACATTACCGAGTTCCCACTCGCTTCATCTCCTACACTTTCTCTTACGAATGCAAACAGCAATATCGCACAGACTGTCAGCGACATCTTGTAATTTGGGCTTTCCATGCTTAACTACCTCGTCGACGGTTTGACTTAAATATAAATTGCCCGAGCGTCTAATCAGTATGAGAGTTTCATTAGTTTTATTATCGCTCTAAATAAGCTTTTATAACCTTAATGCAATTTAGATTATTATATTTCTAATGGAGAGAGAGCGTCTGATTATGGTTTCATATTTTCCCGTTTGAGGAAATTATTTTATTATACATTTTTTTTTAAAAACTAAAGAACAATTAGAAACATTTTTATTGTTTGATTAGTTCGATTTCGTTTAAATTGCGAGCATGGGTTTGGCCCAAAATTTATATGACTTAAAGTTATAAAACGCTACAATAAATTAATGCGAAGCGACAGCGCAAAACCTTTCTTGTGTTACCTCAAAAAAACACCAAAATCTCTTTCTTTTTTTTTCTTGTTTATTCGCAAAAAAAATTATATAATTTCTTCTTGCAGCACTTCTCTTTCTCTTCTTGTCTGTTCTTCTTATAGTTCTCGTCTCGACCACGTACTGATTGAGGATAGTTAATATCTCCCCTATGTACCATTTCATTGATTTTGACCGCCCCTAAAATCAACATCAATAAAGCCAATTCGACACTTTTGACCCTCAAATCAATTGATTTGCTCTGAAAGTCGCGAGGATTCGAATCACACCGGAGACCATTTTGGGCATTATTAAGGAATCAGAATGGGTTTGAATTGATTTTGTTGGCAATACTTTTATTGTTTTAATTAGTATGCTGTTGCATTTGTTGGTTTTGGGAATTGTGTTTGTCTTTATGTTAATAATAATGATGATGATGATAATTACGACAACGATAATGTTGATGATGATTCATGCGTTATGTGTTATCTTTCATTTGAGATTTCTTTATGCGTCGGTTTGGGGCTTTCCTTTTATTTTAAATCAAATAAAAATGAAATTTCACAAAAGTGAAATCACAAAATCGTATTTTGTTCTTCCCCGAGAAATTAACCCACCACCTGTGTAGTTTTTTTTTCATTTAGTGTCGTATAAATTTTTTTCGAAATTGTTTCATAAATAAATTCATATTGAATTATGTCCGTCCACACCAATCATAGATTTTATTTTCCTACAAATTAAAATTGATTGCATCAAAAGCATTTTCACGTTTTCAATAACAAAAGAAAAACCGGCCGCAGCTGTGCCCCGCCTCATTGCTTACCCTACTCCAATCGCAATCTCAACCATAGCATCCAACATATAAGCACAAACACACGCTGTGTGTGATGTGGTGGTCCGGATGGTTCTACTTATTTGAAGATATTTCATAGACGAGCAAGCAAGCTTTTGTGCTGCAATATCACAGATGATGCTGTTACGTGCTTATTTCGTATCTGCGGGGTAGTGGATCTATATCTGAATCATACACCACCAGGTTGCCTACAATCCCATTGCAGTGTTACTGCGGCGGGGCGTGGGGCGAAAAGAGGGGAGTGCGGGTTGTCAACCGTGACTTTGTCAGTTTCCATTTAAGACGTCATACGAACTAAAACGAAATGTCATAATTCATTGACGTAAAGCACTTGCTACGCGCACGAATAGATGCGTCGCGAAGGGAAGAAAGGAGCATTCCGATAACCGAAAAAGAATATAATGAAATATTAGAGATTCTTATTTTTTCGAAAGTAAAAGAGATAACGAGAAAATCTGTTGGTAAACGAACAAATGTCACAAATGTCCGCAGGGCTGGCGGCTGCTAAAGGGGGTGGCGACAACGGTCAGGTGGAGGGGGGATAAAGGATGAATGAATGAAGTTAAAGAAGTCATAGTCAAAATTTTTGGTAAAAGAAATCGGAAGGCACCGCAGAAGAAATTGTGACAACGTAATAAACGAAACAGATTTTTTGAATACGAGAAAATAAATAACAAGAATGAATGAAAAGCGACGCACGAAAAATGAATCTATTTCATACAAGACTCAAACAAAGGCAATAATATGAACGACAACAAGAACAAGACCAATAACAAAGAATAATATGTAAGATGAATAACAATCACAACATACAATACATGAAGAGAATTTCTTTGTTCTTTAAATGGTTTAAGGACACGCAGTGGAAACAAATGTTCGCGAGAAGGAAGGAAACAAGGATGGATGAAGGAAAGAAGGCAGTACAAGGCAAATATACTATTACCCGAAAAAAACCTTCCCAACTCATTAATAAAAATTGTCTATCCATAGTTTATCGTTCAGCTCATTGCATTTCTGATGATTTGTGTGACTGATAAATGATATGACTGATAGCGGCTTCCTCCACGTTTCCTAAATAATGGTGCTAGTATTCCACAATTTTTTGTGCAATAGATAACTTCACAAAATTTTACAAATAGCAATAGTAATTATGTATTCAATGGAAGTGAAAATAATTGAATAAGAAGCCAGGTTTTTCCTTAAAAACTTATTTCGAATACATTCCATTCAAAATATTTTCAAATACTCGAAATTTCTTGGGTCGAAAACGCTTAAAAAGTCTTGAATCCAGAGCATTTTATAACCAACGCTTTTCCTTGCAGAAAAAAACTCGTGTGAATTTATAAAAATATAATGTTTCTTATGCTCAAATTCAACTCAATACAAATAAAAACGCACAGTAAGATAAGTTGCTAACAGTTTGATATGGTGCAGGATTTTCAAAATCTTATAGCATCCCCGAAAACCCGTTGATACTCAGGAAACTGTTTAAGAAGACTGTATTCCCAGCCAAACATTTACAAATTGATTTCTGCATAAAATATTCTCACCCTACATAATCTAATGTAATCGAGGTCAATAGCTTTTTAGGTATAAAATCTCTCAAAACCCTAGAATGAATGCATATTTCAAAAGTAGAAAAATAGTAAAAAAAGTTAATTTGATAAAGCAAACAAATAAATTCTCAAGTAATAATACTTGTAAAAAATACTTGTAAAAAAAGAGTCGTCGAACGGACGAACTGAAACTTATGAAAAATATAAACAAAACATTTCCGAAAGAAAGTTCGTTAGAAATTGAAACAAATACGGCAACATATTGGCAAGAATATAAAAGACAATTTGTTTGCATAACATCTTGAAGAAATGAAGAAAAAGAAGAAGAAGAAGAAGAATAAGTAGAAGAAATGTTGACAAAGGAGAGAAGAAGATACGAAATGAGATTTGTAGAAATTTTCGGTGGAGCGACTGGAATGTAAGACACTACCCCTCTAACACACACCCCACCCCCCGCCAACACAACATCGAAACAAAATCGCACACACGTCAAAATCTCGTAAAATTATACTGTCCAGAGATAAGAAAAAATTGGATTCATCTGAGGGGCGAAACGAAAAGCACTGAGAAGACTTCGCGACTAAAGCACGCACGTTGGAAATCATAGACTTCGATAAGTTGAAATCTTATACAAAGACTCGTGCGCAATTGTTGAGCACGTGACAAATCGAAAACGTTTGAAGGGCAATTATTACCCTACTGCTTGCCTTTTGAGGGGTCGATAGTATTTCAATTGCGGTCTCTTGTTTCGGAACAAACAAGGTTCTTCGAAGTTCGGTTCCCGAAGTTCGGTAAAGTGGGTTGATTTTGTCTGTAACGAAATGTATTTATGGCGCAGAACAATGGAGTCACCTGCTACTCATTCTTTGAAAGAACAAGAAACAGTTTGTGTTTATTTTGAGATTTCTTTGGAATTATTTGAGATTTTTGTTTTTATTTATATTTTAAGAATTGTTTGATTAAATGGTTCCTTTTTAGAGAGAACTGTCTTGGGTTTATTGGCCTTCCAATAGTCGAAAATTTATTTAAACCTGTTGTAACTTTTGAGATTAAATCTAATTGAAAAAAATCTAAATATATGTTTCACTCATTTTTCATCAATCAACTCAATTCGTCCTTTATCAATTCCATCGAATTAAAATTAAGATTATTTACTTCCATTGACAATTTTTTTGCTAAAACCTTCAGATATCACGTAATTACGTTAATAACGTAATGGCGACGGAACACGTATGGAATTATCTTTTAAAAAATTATTTGATATTTGATGCGAAAAACACACTCTTTAATCCTTGGCAGGATACTTTGAACAATTGCCCATTATTGCAGATTATCAATAAAAGCATTTGACGAGAAACAGGTCGGTAGCTTGGGGTATATTCCTCCTAAAATATCCCAAAGACCGCTTTTAGAACTTCTATATTTTTTAAAGATCTCAACCCGATTGCCATTGATTTTCTTTCATGTCACTTTCTCTGAATTCTATGAATGATTCGATTTAATAGAAAATATACACATTTCCTTCTACCAAACCTTCTCCTCCTAACAAATTCCGAACTGCAGAATCCTTTCATTTTAAAACGAGTAAAAAATCTCTATTGGAAATAATCTATTTATGGTCCAAAGTCCAACGTATGAGACGTAAGATTCACCAACAAGTTTGGAATAATTTGAAAATAACGAGTAGGATGAGTTCGAAACTAGCCAATGCAGACGGAATTGCTAAATGACCCAAAACTCGTAATGGACTCAACTAAAAATCAATTGAAGTTCTGCCAGAGCGGACAACTTCACCAGGCAAGACTTATACGAAGTGCAGGATTAACTAAAACTGGACGAAGAAAACATCTAAACAAACGAAGAGAATTGTTGATGGAATATAGAAAAAGGGGGTGAGGGAAACAATGAAGCAGCGAAGCAATGAAAGTAAGAGACAGAGAGATGAAAAGAGAAAACTAAGAATCAGGAAATGCCAAAACCATGAGCAAAGTTGTGACAGAGCGCAATCGGACCCTTAGCCAATGCTAAGAGTAATAAGGGTAAAACTGAAGTAAAATACTAAGTAGCAAGTAACGAGTAAACGCGGTGCTCTCGATTGTATTAAATTTTATTGCACAACGACAAAGATCTAAAGGGAATCGAACAATTCTTAGCACTCAAGAACAAGAACGAATTTGTTTCATTTAAAGGGAAACGAGGTCCTTCCTGGAGTCTTTCCTCCTCCACAAAAGACTCACATAAAAGACCAAATAAAAACTCATCGTGATGATCAACAATAGATGACAACCAACAATAGCTACGAACCAACGTGGTGGACATACCTGCTTCGGACGATGTTGATGGCGGCCATTTCGTCGGGTTGGCTTCGTATTAGTCTTTGGAGAACACCTTTCAACAAGGAGACAGGACACAGGACACAGACATGGCAAATAGGTTTATTAGGTTGATTTGGTGCCCGCATGCATTGAACACCGACCGGACACAATCAACACAATTCAGCTGCATCGTCGGTCGGGATGAGTACGTGTTTGTATCGATTGTACGGTGGCCGCATCCGATGACACAACGTTACAATGTTGCAACGTTACGATGCTTATTATGGTCTGGCTTTGTATTCCATTGGGAATATGTCCTCCTATTGTCCTTATTTCATGCCATCTCTGATGTGGCCACTTTTGTGCTTTCGACTAAACAAAATAAATATATTATTTTAACTCGCTTGTCGTTTACGAATGTCTGTGTAAATCGACTTTTACGTGTATTTTTATTAAACTTTATACGATAAAATCATCCGGCAAAATTGGTTTTGTTCTTTCCTTTTTTATTATTTCCAGCAGGACTAATACCATTCAAGCTTATCGATAATTTGTAATCACATTTTTATTTCCAATTTCCGGACATTGTTTGACATTGTTGCGACTCGTTGCCTTTGTGTTCGAGGATGAACGAATACAAGTCGTATTTTTTTCGAAATAATTGAGGAATTAAAGTGAACATTTTGGGAATCCGTAAACCTCAAATGGTTAACAACTGGTCAGAGACTTAAGTGATGGCTGCAATTTGGCTTAATTTGCAGTTCGAGGGATTAAGTGTTTGTCGCGAACTAAATAATTTTTTTCGTGTAATACCCACGAAGGAGGAAGGAAATATTCCATAAAATTAAAAACTCAGGAAAATCAATGTATGCTATTTTCTAACAGTTTTGATTAGAATTTATCTGATTTTGAGAGAAAGTATAATTTAGTTTGAAAACCAACCAATTCAAGCTAGACAATATAATATGAAATGATTTATAATAATTGACTAACTAACAACTAATTCAAATCTGACATAATAACCCCTAATCTAACTAACTTCTAATCTGACATAATATTTTCCTGAAAAAAATACAAATAAAACAAAAGCATTCCCAATTTAAAATTTATCTTCGAGATAGAAGGAAAAGATCTAAAAGTACTTACGCTCTTTTATAAGGACAAATCTGTTGTTGACATTGATGAAGCAGTGTCAACAGCATCAGAAAAAAAACATAAACAACAACATCAAGCCCAAAAAGAACAACCCATCGTTATGCGTCATTTTTCGACACATTTACTTTGTATTCAGTGATGTAAAGAAATCTACCAACAGTAGTAAAATATGCAAACCCACTACTCTACATCAGTTACGCCCATCTTTCTCACTCCACCTATCGAAACATCGGACTGATGTTTATACAACGTTTACATAGTTTAAAAAAGGTCGACGTAAATGAAAACAAAAATGAACCGAAAGGCAAAAGGCTCTAAAAGGCACTAAAAGACAAGCTAATCCTCGAAAGGTAGTTTTTGATGATGCCAGTTGTGTCTATGCTGTCAGTTTCATCCGAATGCCATTGACGATGCTCTCATTCACAATTATGATGATAATAATAATAATAATGATGATAACTACGATGACATCGAAATGAAAGGAACGACAAATTTTGCGACAAATTGATAACGAAAATATTTACACAATTTCCTTTCAAATTCAGTTCTCGTTTGTCACAATTTTCCCCTCTTCTTCTCTTCGACGTTATTGACTTTATTGCTCTCTGCAATAGCCATCAATGACATCATCAATACAACTCATGTACTGATTTATTTCTCTGCATTTTGTTCGATCATCAATTATGCGCAACGTATTGACTTTCTGATAATGCATTTTCCGATATTTTCAATGCTTTCAATATTTTCAATATATGAAAATAAAAAAAGGTTCATACATTTCTCGTAAATGCAGTCAAACTCATTACATAAAACGCCCCCTTTTACATAGTTATCGTTTAAATATAAATCTAGGAATAAATATGAATTTTTTAATTATTTTAAAAATTTTACAAACTGATAAATTACTCTTGAAAAAATATACTTAAATGATATCATTAAAAATTAAAACATTCTAAAATTATTCCCATCGATCAAAATTCTTCTCTTCGACGTTATTGACTTTATTGCTCTCTGCAATAGCCATCAATGACGTCATCAATACAACTCATGTACTGATTTATTTCTCTGCATTTTGTTCGATCATCAATTATGCGCAACGTATTGACTTTCTGATAATGCATTTTCCGATATTTTCAATGCTTTCAATATTTTCAATATATGAAAATAAAAAAAGGTTCATACATTTCTCGTAAATGCAGTCAAACTCATTACATTACATAAAACGCCTTTTACATAGTTATCGTTTAAATATAAATCTAGGAATAAATATGAATTTTTTAATTATTTTAAAAATTTTACAAACTGATAAATTACTCTTGAAAAAATATACTTAAATGATATCATTAAAAATTAAAACATTCTAAAATTATTCCCATCGATCAAAATTAAAATGCATTTCTCTCTGCAAAGGGGCGTTACTGGACCATGAGAAAAATGTTAGATCAAAAAGGAATGAGAACGTTCATCGTGTGTTCCCATTTTTTTATTTTTTTTTTTATTTTTTTTTTTTTTTGAAACGATGTCAGACGAGATGCATATGACCTACGTCAGCCTATTTTAACAACTACTACGGCGTGTGTGTTAGGTGACCCGCGAAACTAATGAGATCAGCAATGGCGGCAATAACGGCAGAAACAGCAAAAACATCTAAAATATCAAAATCTGTTTATCTATCAATGTCTCTGCATCAATTCATGCACCAACGACAGTTAGAGTGACAGCAATACGAAGCACTTTTCATGCTTGTTATTTAAACTGATTTCAATCTTGTGTGCTTTTCTTGATTTTTTTTCTTTTTAATTTATGCGCTTTTCCCTTTTTTTCGAGTTCGTAAAGAGTCTAGTAGTTAAGAGAACGCCCCCCTTAATGTGATTATAATTAGTTTTATTGTTCCAGACCTTCGATTTTCTTCGGTAGCGATCAACTCGTTCACTACGCCCATCAATATGCTCGCCTGCCTGTCTGTCCGTTTTAATAACATTAGTCTGTTTATTGCAATTTTTCTGCAATAACATGCATACTTATTTGTTCATTTAATTGCCGTCTGGTAACGCCCGGATGCATTTTTATTCCATGTCAGAAATTGAGAAACATAAGCCATACATCTTCTTTTCATATAATCTCTCCTCCTTCTCTCAATACTAAATGCGAACAAAGCACATATTTAGTATCGTTTCATGAAGATAAAGTCCTTGATCCCGTTAGAGATCAAACTGATCTTTCATGAATCTTTTCTTTTCAAAATTTTTGCAAAGGAAAATTCAAACGTTTGCAGTGACGTGGTTTATGGTATTTTGCACTCGGGGACAAATTACTGTTTTGTCTCCTATAAATCAATAATAATTCTTTGTTATTAGATAACATTATAATATCGTATAACTCTTGTTTTTGGTCCGCGTGGTTTTTTATAAATGTTCCGATAAATCTGCCCGAATGTTTCTCCCCCTTTCGTTGTGTGTTACCGTCAAATCACACCCCCTCCCCCTCATTGCTACGATACTGGCATTCAGAAGTTTTGCCCGAGATATTTTTGTTATTTTGTTAATGAAATTTTTTGAATGATCATGACATGCATTATGTTCTAAAACGTCTTAGAAGCGAGAGTACGTAGACGTATAATACTTTTCCGTTAGAGTCGTTCTTGTTATTTCGATACGCTCCTCAGAAATTTAAGATTTAATGTCTGAAGAGATATAAAATTTCCTTCAGACAAGTCATGAAATACAAGTATCCAAAGGAACAGACAGAGCATATTGAAAGCCAGCAGATGCGGTGGAATAATTCAATACAGTTCATTTCTTTGACTCTAGAAAATTAGCTACCCCTCAAAGCAACCAACTACTGTATCCCAAACAATAATAAGTTAGTATCGGTGATTGATACCGCACCAAAGCGAACCAATTTCAAGTTCAAAATAATAAAAACCATAACAAATCATCCGTCAGATGCATTTCCATCAACAGTTTAGTGCGGGAAGCGCGAACACTTAAATGTCATTCAAACAAAGATTCATTGCATTGTTCTCGTACGGACCATATGGTTTTCGAGAGCTCAACCCTTTTTAGCGCGTCTCTTGCTTTTAATTTCCATCCAAGAGGTCGCACTCGTTGATTCGCCTCGTTTATTTTGCATATCGATGAAACAAATCAAAAAGAAGTCGGCCGTTTGTCAAAGGAATCGCGAGTTTGGGAGGAATGCGTTCGGGGCGTCGCAGAGCGAGGGGCGACCGAAGAAATTCGGATGGTCCAATCCAAAAGCAATTGCATGCCATGTCACTGATGCCTACATGTGGTTGTCAATGGTGACGGCATTGCTGTCAACATGACAACTTGAAGCAACCATGATTGAAGTGTAGTAAAGAATGATACAAATCGTAACTGACAAATCGAGATAAAATTACTTAAGCATTGTTTTAAAATTCGTTTCAAGTTCGATCTTTAACGTCGTTTAACGATTTCAAAAGGTTTGAATTAAATAAAATCCAATTGCGTACAATGTTTTTGATTTTAGAAATTCTCATGAAGTTCGTGATTTTGAAAAATTCAAAAATTTCGTAATTAATTGAGTCAAGAATTCCTTTCGAAATAACCCCGTTTTTACCTCTTATCATTTCGTAACTGCCAGTCATCAGGAATTCAATTAAAATACTTCTCTTCACTGGCTTTAAAAATTGTATTCCGAATGGGGGCAGTGGGGGCTTCCCCGATGACACGCAATCAAAGCTTGTCTGTTATTCAATTCAGCCAACTAATGGGTTGAGTGTTGTTGTAGAACTAACTCATTTGATATTAAGAGGACCAAAAATTCTTGATGATGGGGAATATTTCGTCTAATAACGGTATTTTAGTTCCATTGCGCACACACGTACATTCCACAAGCACGCAGTCATCGTAGTCTTTTGCTGCCTATTAACGAGTGCGTGCGTGTGTAGTCATGTGTGTGTGTAAGTGTGTGTGTGTATCTGGCAGTGCGGTAATGGCATCGATGTGGTTTTTAATGATTACACTCCTGTCGTTTGTTAATTCCGTGATTTCAGCTGTCAGAAATGTCTCTAATGCCACAACATTATTCTCCTTATAACCACCAGATTTCCGTTATTATCATGGTAGTTGTTTTGGTGTCAATTCGATAAAGGCATCTCCTCCACTCATTTGCACAAATTAACAAATTATTCGCTGCGTGGAATTTTATCAAATTACAGGAATTCAGAATTCTCAACATTCAAAACAGAAATTTAATTCAATTCACTTCGAATTATATCGAGTCAAATATGTTCGTAATTATTTTGCGAAACATTGTGAAACATCGTTAAATTCGTTCGTTTCAATTGAAGTCAAAATTATAAAAATCCGAATTATAAAAACTATTAAAAACGAAAGAACAAAACACTAATGACCTTGTCGAAGCTCTTACCAAACAATTCTCAAGAATCCGTCTACGATCTGAAAAAATACTTGTGCATGAACACATATTCCAACAATGACAACAACAACAAACACATCGGCAAGGCTCACAGAATTTTTGTTTTGTTTTTGTTTTTTTTTTTTTTTTGGTTTTTTTGGATATTTGTCCCTCCCCCAAAAAAGTCTCTAAAAATTTATCTACTCTCATTTTGACACTTTCAGCTGTCACAAAGTATTTTCTTTATTCTTTCGCTTACACCATAAGTGTTATCCTCTTAATGTTGCTCCGCCATTGAGATACTACAGAGGCAACAACAACAAATAAAGAACGAGAACAGCAACCCACTGTCATTTTCATCCCTTCTTCTTTTTTTTTTTTTTTTTTTTTTTTTTTTTTTTGGTTGGGACAGCTTTTTTTCTCTGATCATCTGCTCAGCAATCATTATTTCATGATTTCACCAGCAGGGACTGATGCGTCCTCGCTCTAATCGTCTGATGGTCTTCGGTATCGTGTCTCTGCACGTTCACGAAATCAACAAGGATAAAAAAGGCGTTGATGTCGATACGGACCGTTAGAAAAGTCAAATTAGGCCAATTTGCGTGTATTGAAATGTGTTTGGAAGTTGTGAATGTTGCGGATGATGCTGAATGCGGGAAATGGAAGGGACGATGGGAAGAAATGGAAGCAACGGAATATTCACAAACAGTGAATTTACACCTGGTTCATGCTTCGACAATCGATGGATGGTCGAAGGTGAAGAAAGGGACGTTGGAAACGTTGATGACTTTGATGACGTTAATTTTTTTGGACAGGTCAATAAAGAGGTCAACACCAGCACGAACAACAACAAGTGCATGCAAAGAGAAATTTGTTTACGGAAATAGAGAGGAAGAAGGGGAGAGAAGATTTCGTTTGTGACGGGACGAAGGGCCTCTGCCCTTCTCTGCCTTTGATATAAATTGCAATGGACAAGTTAAATGGCGTGGAACTTGAAATGAGGAAAATTTGTCAATCATAGACTGAAAGCAAAATATTTTGACAGATATAAACAAAATGATATTTTCCAAATAAAGTTTTTACATCACCAAATGATAAAAGAAAGAACAAATAATGGGTGACTATGGAGCGAAATTACTTTCAATGTCAACGCAATCTAACCGGAATTGCGTGCATTAAGTGCTTGATGGAATGATATTTATATTTTTCATTAAACATGCCTTTTGTTCACTTTCCTTCTAATTGAATCTAAACTATTCTTTGATTATTATCCGTTATTAAGCAAATTAAAAGCTTCCTTACTACGCTCCTTTAATTCCCACCAATTATTTCGATAATCATCCTCGATTATTTCTAAGCTCTGAAATTCAATAGGTGTTTATTGTTGAATACACTTTGATTTGATGATGGCAAATATTATGAGTATTGCTGTTGTTGTTGTTGTTGTTGCTGTTGTTGATGCTGGTCTCACGATAGAGATTTAATATTGTTGTATGTAATTGAGGGTGGTAGCTTTTGTCCTAAGGGTTTCTGTTTTCCGCTGCGTGTTTGGAATCATCGTCAAAAGGAAGGGTTGTTGAGAAATCATGATCATTACTATTTACTCGATTCGTTTGTTATGAACACTTAATTAGGAGTAGAGGTTAAGTAAATAATGACATCTGATATCACAATCAGAATACATCTCAATATGACTAATTGGAATAAGCTTTTCGTTTTGGGCAGAAGCTCATTTTGTATCTAAAACTTTAAGTCCCTTTGAATTTTCGTTCAATGGCTTGCGCTAGTTGTTGTGTCTCGATGGAATCAGATATGGCTATAATTCAAGTCTTTTATCAATAAAAGATTGACTTATTTATGATGTTAATTTTTGGAAAATGACTTCTTGGGCGTAATTGTAACTTACGGTAAATCTGTAACTGTGGGATACACTCACACTATCATTCAGCCATCTGTTTTTTAATGACGTTCTGAGAGTCATTCCTTTTGAACATCATCAGATGTCTTCCATCGTTATTACGTAACTTTCTTTACGAATTCTTTTTAAATTTTAGCATTTGGAAAGTGCTCGTATTCTTTGTTCGGCCCGCTCCTTCTCCAACAGTTCCTCATGCACCGGTAGGGGTCCCCATTTACGCTCATCCATTCTTTTGATTCGAACAAAAGTGCGCTTAGCTGAAGTGTCGCTTTTGACGCCCGATCCGTTAACTTAATGTACACGTAACGTAAATATTTTTTTAGCTCAAGTGACCGCTCATCCATCTGTCACATCTTCCTTGCAGCATTTATTTTTGATGTTTAAAATATTGTATTCCTCTCTTCTTGTTTCTTTTAAGCTTTTCTTGTCTTTAAAACTGTTTTTTTTTAATTGTTATTGTTTTATCTTATGCATTGACACGTTTTGCTTTTAATTTTATTTTATTTACATTTGTTTGCAATTTCTTGCCACTCCTTTCCTTTGATAACGGAGAAGAGGAATCATTTAATGGCCTCAATATGTTTTTTTTTTCATTTGACGCCCGTTTACTTTGTTGAGTCTTATTCACGTAGAAAATTCTCAAGAATATTTTTTGTGATAAGTAAATGTTTTAAAATGTAGAAGGTCCAGATAACAGGCAAAGGAGTAAGAAGGTATTAAATGTGATAAGAAATCGTGATAATCCTGTAAATTTTGCAAAAGAGCAGAATATTAATAAACACAAAAAAACAAATATGAGTTTTAAAAAATTGATAAATAATAAAATATTAAAAGGAACTTTAGTAATAAATAGTTTAGGAATAAAATAATATTATAACAAAATTTTAAATTAAATTAAAATTAATTTAAATTAATTAAAATAATTGTAAGAATTTTACCATTCCAATGAAATTTAAATTAGCCCTATATATTTTTCTACAAACACTTAAAAAATATTTCATCGTAATTTGAGAAATGTTTACGAGATTACGGGACTGAAAATATTCCGATTTAAAATTGCTCACCGAAACTGGGAGAGCTCCCCTTCGCCATGCTCAATTCGCCTCTCATACAATCTGTCCTTGTTCCTCGAACGATAACTTTTACAATAACATCCACGTGCGAAGCATTCAAATCAAAACGTAAACATAAACAATGTTGCCACACTTTACTATTACTACTACTGGTACATCGGTCTGTGTTGGTACGCGACCAATGCTCGGAGAGGATAATACGAACGTTTTACGATAACACGAACAGCATTGCCAGCCCTATTCGCCGCAAGAGCGAACAAGGGCTGCGCGCACTTGCTTGCACTGCCATGGTTTCTGTCGGCAGAACTCCAAAGCATTGCAGTCGAAGTGCCGGTTAATCTAAACGAGCCCCAAACGAAATCGAATTCAGTAGCAAATGAAACATCGATTCGGAAGGAACATGGATCGGTTGTGCATAAGTGGAGTGAATTAAAGAAAGTAACAAATGGTCCTTTTAGGATTTAAAGAAATTAAATAAATATAACGGAAATAATTACCATAAAAATAGTGAAAATAATTTAGAAAAATTGTAAAATATTGTCGGATGAAAAATTAAATATAGCAAAAGCCATAAAAAAGTAAAGAGCGCGTATCTGAAGTGTAAAGTTTTGCCGAAAGAAATGTTTAAAAAACAGTTTGAATTTTAAAGAGTCCAACACACGGTCAGCAGTCTTCAAAGTAATTACGCATCAAGGATTAAGGAGTTACGACGGATTATTAACAATAATTATTTATAGGAATGGAAAAAAGGTGGTTAGAAATTAATAAAATTATTTTTTTAATTCTTTTAAAATTCTTTTAACATTTTACGATAGAAAAAGTAACAATTTTTGCAAAAAAACCAAACGAAACGTATTATTTGCCTTTTGACCCTTATGATTTATATCGTTTGCACCCCATACGTCTCGAGTTTTTATGCGAAGTCCAACCCTCTTCGTATGGCTTTCGATAACTTCAATTCATCATTGACATTCTTATTATTATCGCCATTGCTTTCGTAGTCGGTCCGACCATCTAATTAACTTCGTTATCTGGGTGTGGAAGCTTTAATGACATTTGCACACACATTCGTATATACGTACACCACGTATACACGCACACACACATCCATCTGGCCGTATATGGTGCAGCACATCTGTGTGTTGCCTGCATTCTATTACATTCTTATACTCACGCATCGGCCAAACCCCTTCATTGCTTTCCTGGCAGTGCTTTCCGTTTCCTGCATGTATTTCGAAGCCATTCCTGTACTTTAAAGGATTCATCACTTTTAATGTTGTTTTTATTTGCTCTCAGGCTTCTTTCTAGTGCTTGAGGTTTTGGGTGTAGCCGGTCAACAGCTTGACAGCGGTGCAATTTTCATACCATGAACAATTATCTACTCGTTCTTTAATAAACTAATATTGTTATTTATGGTCGTTGTTATTGTTGTTGTTATTATGACGGTAGTGATGGTCGTGGTGATGGTGGTTATGCACATTGTTTAGCTTCTTTCATTTTGTGTTTAGTATACGCAAAAGTGTATTTTCCGTTTGATTTGTTTCAATTGCAGTTGCATATCAACCATGTTTTTGTTGTTGTTGTTTTTATTTGTTTTGTGACAGCTTTTTGTTTCTTCTTTTATCAAAGGTGTTAAGTGTGCCAACAAGTGAGTCGTTTGTGGGTGTGCAGCTTATTGCAATGCAAACTGTTTTAATTATATGGATATGCTGCAGATAGGGTTCATTGGGGGGGAGTGGGAGTGGGGAGTGGTGGCAACAGTGACTGTGACAGTTGCAATAATCTCTATGTGTGTGTTTAGCGTTGATAAGTGTACTCTTGTATGTGTATGAGTTTATGGTTCTGCAGGGGCTCAGTTTAATTGACTCGAGTGCAGTTACACCACTCAGTAATTCATGTAATTGTGTCAAAGTATTTCTTCAAAAGACATGAATTCAGCAAACAATAAATTGTAAAGCACACTGTCAGATTCTGACTTAACAGGATTACATTTTTAAAAGAATTCATTTATTAAATCCAGAATTCGAAGACAATTTTAATAAAGACAAGTTTTAATTGATGATCACAATTTTTTCAGAACCCTTAAAGGACTTTACCGCATTCGTAAAATTAATACAAGAAAGGAAAATTCACTTCTCAATAAAATGAAGTCTCACCATTAATTTTTTCGGAATAATCACCAGTCGGAAACATTTTGTTTTAGCTCCAAAATATAATATTTATTTGAATAAATTATTGTAAATCGTATGTAAGTCGTTTAGTTCGACAAAGTAAATAATAGAAAATTTTAATATCATGAATTTGAAATTAACGAGCGTCTTCGCGGGCGTGACTGTCATTTGCCAACGTCTTCCATTTATAAACGTCTTAAAAAATGCCTGATACTTGAATAAATTGAACTGAATAATTATCTATACGACACACAAAACTCTCTATACATATATTTCTTTTATTGTTTATATAAGTTTCAATTTTGATATTCCGTAAATTTCATTTGCATTTTAAAAATATTATCGTCTCAAATAAAATATATTCATTATTATATGCTCTCAAAACTGAACCAAATTCTGATCGTTGAAGTGTCATATTTTTTTTAAAAAAGCTCCTTTTGTTATCCATAATAATGCTTCTTTGTGAGTGGATGTCCATCAGGTGTGACTAAGCAATTAATTAATTTAACTTATACACGCACACACTCACACAACACTTCAATGTCAGCTTCCAAGTGACTTATAAGGATTAATGTCTTTTTATTCATAATAATTTAATTATTCATTTCATCACTTTGTTTTCTTTGATCTCAACATTATCCTGATTTAATGGCGTTCATTTATTCAATCAACAATTGCAAAATTAGAGTTCACCAAACATTATTTATATTCCACAAGCACATACTTACTTACACTTCTCACTCATACGTACATACGAAGGAAGCAATTAAATAACGGTTTATAACACATACGGGTGCAATTAACGCGAAGCAATTAACAGCTGCGCTGCATTTTTAAGCAACAACAAATGTTCATACCCGTGTGAGCGTGTATGTGTGGTGCGGTTTATACCCGTGTGCGTGTGTTTGTACGCATGTGTGGTGGGAGTATGTCATCAAGTTATTACGATTTTTATTTTTTATTTTAATCTGCTCTTAAAAGCTTTTAAATGTCATACCAATACCCATGACAGTCAAACAACAATAACAACAACAACGATTTAAACAACAACAACAATTCATTCTTTTTTCTTTCTTCATTTTGTAAATAAGAACTTTTTTCTTTGCTTTTCACCGAAGTTCCAACCCGGCGAAGTGTTGAAGCGTGGCCCACCGTGGAAATGTCATTGAAATGAAGCGGAAATTCAATTTTCACTTTCATTTCAAATTCACGTCTCTCCCTTCTTAATTAGTGTAAAATATTTTAAAAGGCTTTGCAGCCTATTTGGTAATAATTTTAATTATTTATTTGATCCGCGGCTGCTTCACAAATTTACAAAAACTGAAAGGAGTCCCTGAGATTAATTGATAAGGATCACAATCAGAAAATTGATTAATAATTAATCAAAGGGCAATCATGAAAATGATTTTTTTTTTGATCTGGTACCTGCTTAAAATTATAACGTACGCTAATTATCATAACCCATAAAAGAATTATTACTTCTATGAAAAATCATAAGTTTAGTTAGGACTGTTTTCTCTTTTTTTTTCTAATTATATAAAAGCAATTTGACAATAATTTGGCTTTTTCTAGTGTCTGTCATTTCAACAGTTGCAAATTTGTAAATTTTTTTTATTGATCTGTAATAATATAAAAATGTTCTAATGTGGCAAGAATTTGACTTAAAACGAGATTTTCAATAAGGACATAACTATTTCATATTGTAAAGAATATATAAATGCAGTATTCGGCAGAAATTTTCTCTAAGCTTTCTTATTTCGGAACCATTAAGCCAAGTCTAAACCTAAACATTTATAAAAGCGGTTTAATTTTTAAACATTTATAAAACCACTTAATCGTAATCGTAATCGCCATCGTAAAAACGTTGATCTTGTTTCACGTATTTGTATCAAAGTATAAAAGTATTATATGCCTGTTAAAATTACAATACATATATACAGTACTGCTCAGCAAAGGACAACAACAAAAAGACAATATTATAATATATATCATCTCATGTATATCTAAATTTTTCCACATGGACTTACTGAATGGTGGAAAAATTATCTCGCGGCCATGAATTGAATGCAAAGCAATTTGTAAATATATTCGGGTTCAAGTTAATAATTGCTAACATTTTTTGAAGAAAAATTATTAGTTTCCAAAATGTAAAATATTACTGAGACAATATCGTAGTATTTACCCTAATTTCGAGAATTATACTAGATTAAAAAAGGGGCTCATGCAAGTTTTAGCTTCGATAAAATTTAATGTCGTCATCAATATTTTGCTAATTTTCAATTTTCCTTTATTATAGCCTTTTTTCCTTTATTATTTCCTTTATTCAGGAATTAGCACTAGACCACCACCAGCTATTTATTCGACTAGCTTCTGTCAAACGGTACTAGTAAACGATCGAAAATGTCATCATATATATTTTAAATCCTGATAAAAATATAGTTTTTTCCAGATAGGTGACAATCGTTCAATAATCGTCTGATAACAGGCAAACGATTTATGTAATAAAAACCTATATCAATATTTTAACACTCCTTCCTAAGAGAGCCATAAGAATCGTAATCAATGCTATTGAACAAATCAATACCACGTTAAAAGCTAAGGGCAAAAATGTTGTTTAAATAACAATTTCATTTTAGTTACCAAATAAAGCTCCATAGTAATATCGATCGAATTTTGAATGCAAAGTCCTACCAGTCAACCCCGAAAACTACTCAGAACTAACCTAGATTTCTCGTGTTTAATTCGAATTACCGTTAGCAAATAAACCTACTTCGGGCATAAATTCACCACGTGGCAAAATTGCCACAAAAATGTTCCTTTTGGCGTAAGGAAATTACGAGTTGAAAGGATTTTGACCCAATTTCTTAAGTTTCTCTGCTTTCGCGTTTAATTATTTCCACTATTCCTTTTCCCTTTCGACATCATTCGAAATTTTCCTCGAACACGCTCAATTTGTCCAGACTGTCACACAATTAGGGGAAAGAATTCAATCGCATTCAAATTGTTCAAACCAAAAGGGACTAGAAAGGACTAAACTCGACGTTGCAACTAGTTCATTTCTGCTTAAAGTGACTGACTGTGAAATTAGATGACATAATTTTTATTACTGATGTTGTTGTTGTTGTTAAAAGTGTTGTAATGGAATGAAAGTGAATTTCGTAGTTTTTTACGAAATGCTGCACAAAAAGGTTATTTATTGAAAAAAATGCTAATGTATATTAAATAGATAAAATAGATGCAGCAAAAAATTTACACCAAAAAGAGAAGAATTTTCGCACACCAAAAAACTAAAATATATTCATAAAATAAAGAAGAAAGAAGGTTCGAAAAGGAAAAATGTAATATGCAATAATCGTTTTTTAAAAGCTCTTAATTAAATACACCATCAAAGTCTTAATTAAATACACCATCGTAGCAATAACAATTTATGTAATGACCATTAAATATTACCACAATTCGTTAGAAGTATTGGCTTCGAATGAATAGCGCAAGAAATTGGCAGTTCAACAAATTGCCAAAGAAAAACGCCCCCGTCAAAATATTCCCAAAGTTTTATTATTTTTGGTAATACCAAGTGGTCGGAATAAAAAAATTATAGGAAAACGACTTCGTTACTCGACAGCACTGAGAATATTCTCTGGAAATTAAAACCACCGTTACGAAATGACGGATGCGTTAAGGGTTTGTTGATGGACATCCCTTAGAGGTCGGTCGACAGAAATGAGTGTCAATATTTTACTTTTAATTTTCATTTTCGAAATTCTTCTTTCGAAATAATTACCAAATATTTTTAATTTTACTGGGAAACATGGTGTAAAGAGCGAAGGGATGAAAAAGGGAGGGAGGATTCATAGAGATAGATAGAAAGACATATAACAAATATCAAGTGCAACAAATGGGGCCGAATTGCCGTTTTAAAACCATTCGTCATATATTCTCTCTCTCTCTCATTTCCCTAACACTTCTTCGCTCTTTGAACGGCCAAAAATCACAGACGTATTTCTTTTATTGAAGGCGAAACTTTTTCCAACAAGTCAGCAAATATGTATTTATTCTTATTTTTATCCTTTACATTTTGTTCATTACTTTTTCTTTTCACTTTTAAATCCCTTTTCATTCTGTCTACGAATGATTCTGCATTTCTGCGATGAGCTGCTTTCAAACTTGTCTTTCCACTCCTCACAACTCACACCTTCATCTCTTCTTCTTCTTTATTTAATATGCGGGAATTAAACTTCAATTAACTGGGATTTTTCAAAAGAGCTTTCAATGCTGTTGATTTTACTCGGAGAAAGTTGTAAATTTTAAGGGTTTCCCCTCTCCTTCCCTCCCATCAACCATTTCTGCTTCTCCTCCTTCTTTCTTTTCTTCTTTAGTCGTGAGTCTATAATTATTAAAACTGATTCCGCAGAACTTGACTGCTTTTGGTATTTTGCTTCCTTTACTCTGTCTTACTTTCTGACCGAGCTTCCGATCTATCGTTCTTTGCTTCTCATCACCAGTAATCCTTATCCGGAGTTGCCTCACCGAACATCGGGCAACATGATTTTGTTCTTCCAATTTTGCATATCGATTTTGCCTGGTAGCTGTTTCTGCCACCTGCCGCCTGCTCGTCCTGACGAAACGATGCTAAGAGCAATAAATGCTGATAAGATAAACTTTCGAGCTGCCGGCTTACTCGATTTATTCATGTAGAAAACTTTGTCAGTGGTCTTAAGGGAATTTTTTATCGGTACATCCTCTCGCATTGAGGCCTGATTTTTTGAAATGCGGTTGCATTGATTATTCCTGACGTGCATTTGATAGACATTAAATGTTCGTCGAATGAATTCGATCAGGGCAAACGAGCAGACGAGCATGACGAAGTGATTTTTACTTTTACTTGACGAAAGTGTTAGAGGTATGAACGTAACGATGATGAGAGGTGGCACAGATTTGAGAAAAGCATAAAGAAGGCAGGCCTACCATGAGCGGGTTGGAATTCCGTAGAAATTCAATTTAAATAACTTAAAAAGCAATCGGTAAATGTTTCTCTGCAAATGTTGTATAAGCGATAATCGATCAATATTTCGCGAACGCATGAAATTACACTAAAGGGGAAATTTTACTTGCTGTTTTTCGCCAGAATAAGATTAATAGGAGCGACTTTTTTCTATACTACGGTTTTCTAAAAGGTTCTTCAAAGATTATAAATTTATTCTAAAGTTTTCTGAAGTTTTTCCGAACTACTTTTAAGATTTTTAACAAGAACACACATAGTATTTGTTTCCTTTATTTCTGTTAGTGTTGGACACTATCTAATAAAAACTATCGAGTTATTCGATTGTTTTTTGTCTTAGAAATAGTAATTACAAGAAACTATCGAATAATTCAGGCATTTCATTTATTCGCTGGTTTTTAGTAATTCAGGAATCATTCGGAGAGTAAAGACCGATGAGCAATTAAGCAACCAAGTGAACGATATGTTGATTTGTCGTATATACATAAGTTGTGTAAAGCAAAGTAAAGGAAAATAAAACGATAAAGTATTTTCTTAAGATTTTATTCGTCAAAATGCATATAACGAGTATTGATACTTCTATCGAAATTATTTCATTTGCAAAATATAATTTGTAAATATATTAATCTGCGAATATTTCCGGTGAATGAATAAATGAATGAATGAAAAAATATCATCCGATAGTTATAATCGATAATTCGATAATTTCCAACATTAATTTTTGTACACTTCGATATAGTATATAAATAATTGCATACTTCTTTTTATTAATTAAACCGCAACGGTTATGACGCCATACATATGTCAACAAACCCTTTTGAAAATGTTTAAATTTTATTTAAAAATAATTTGTTATTAACAATTTTACGACTTCTGAAAGATGTTTACTTAAATAACTTTTTTTCGTTTGACATTATGACCATCTTAGACGGTAGTTAGCATCGATCTAAATAAATCTAGCTTTCGTGTGCTTACAAATTAATTAACGAAAACTCAACCCCTTTAAAATACTGCAGTAATTTTTCCGGTATATTTTTAAAAAGTAAATTAAATATTTCCAAAGGAAAATATTTCGAAATAAATACTAAATGGAAAAATAAATTCGAAATCAGCGAGGAATTAGGTCAAAGCTCGGGATACGATAAAAAACCCGAAAACTCATTCTAGCTATCCAAGTGTACAAAAAATCTAGTTCATGCCACAAAACAACACACACACACCCAGCAAGATAGATGTAGTAAAATGTAAAAACATGCTCAATACATTCCATAGATATTAACGCTTTCTCTCAGTGAGATACCATCATTGATGGGAACCGTTAATAGCTATGGAAGATGTTGATGATGGAAAGAGAAAACAGGTAAAAAATATAAGGACCGTTTTGAGATTCACTTCTTTAATACCCCACACCTGAAAGCTTTACTTTAATGTCATTAGTCTAACGCTTGCTGGTCACAACAAACAGTTGGAAAAGCTGGATAGCAAAATAAGTAAACAGAGCTACCTCTTGAGCGTGATTCAGTTTCTTTGTTTGTGTGAAACAAATTTTTTGCTCTCTCAAAATACCAATATTGTGGAGAGAGGGAGGGGGGAAATGTCTATCGTTATAAAATTGTACTCGAATATTAATTATCGTGAGAAATCAAGGACACGCATGTTTTTTATAGTTCATAACCTTTCTTGTTTTTATTAAACTACGATAAATGAGTTTGAAAGCTAAATGAGTTTCGGTTAGATCGAAGTTTAAACTTCAGGTTGTTCCTCTTTTAAAAAAACTGAAGGAGAAAAGGGTAAAAAAGGGACACACCCCGGCATACACACCAACCCTACGAGCAACCCTGCGATTACCTAAGGGTTAAGATTAATATTTAAAGTAATTCAGAAATTTTGAAAGAATTGAGATTTTTTCTCAGATTTGCTTTTCATTTTACAGATAAAGAAGGTCGTGCCTTTAAATAAACATTTAATTTCGGATTTTAACGTAATACATTCATAGAATATTAAAAAATTAAGCGACTTTAATTTGACTTCAATTTAAAACGATGAAAGATTTGGTTTTGGGTATAAATTTTATTTTGGGATTAACTGAATTTAAATTTTTTATGGCAAAAGAAGAGGCAATTTTTATAGCTGTTATTTTGCCAGTAGTCATTAAGTTTACATAGATTTAAGTATGAAAATCCTTTCAATGATTCAGCAATTTTTTTACTTTTATTAACGTATTTATTTAAACTTATTAAGAGGACAACTCGATTGTGAATTAAAGTCGATTTGATATCATAATTTTATAATACTCCATAACTAATTTAAGATTAACGCCATTTTTTATGAACAACTCATTAATTAACTGGATTATGATATCGAGTGGAAAATATTTGTATGATAATAAGCGCACTTTCCATAAATCCATCGAGTGTCGAATGCTTTAAAAAAGTCGCATTACAAATTAATATTAAAACAAACGCAACAAATGCACGCGAAACCGCCACCAAAAGCACTAAGATCAATTGAAATAATAAAATTGCGAGACAATAAACAAAATTAATCCTTTGTATTTATGAGCTCATACATAATGAAGGGGACTGACTATTAAAGTATTCCCGGATTAAAAACAAAAATAATAGAATAAAGAGTTGGGAATAAAATGTCCATTCATTCATTCCATCAGCGTGCATCAAAAATATTGCGTACAAAAAAATTTCCAGTGCGCTAATTGTGCAGAAAGGCATGCATTTTTAATTTAATCCAATTTATTTTACGCCTGTTTTGTTTGGTTTTTTAATTTTTTTTTAATTTTTTTTAAAAAATTTTATTACCCTTTCTTTTTCCTCACACTCTGTCGTTTCAAACGACAGAAAGAGATAGTTACAATGAGTAAAGGTTGTATGAAATGTTTGTGCTGTCGTGTGAAAATCAAGTGTAAAGCTGCGAAGTTCATTCAAAAAAAAATACAGAAAGCAAAAATTTATTGAAAAATATTTTTCATAAAATTCCTCTCTTACATCGTTTATTCTTGTTTTTGTTTTTGTTTTTTTTTTTTGCGTTAATCGTGCATTTTTAAAAGTGTATAGTTTTTATTGCTAGCCTTATCAGCAACAATTGCAGCAGCAGCGCTTCACAGCGGTTGCTACTTCTGTTAAAAAAATTACTTTAATGGATTTTAATACATTCGACTGTTAGCCAGTGTGTGGCATATGTGTGTGTGTTGCGTGTATGAGCGCATACATATGTGCGAAACTGTCCAGTTGTCTGTAAACGTCAGCCAGTTCTATCTGCCTTCTCTATCCTTCTGTTCTCTGTTTTTCCATTTGTGACATTGCTTCTGTCGGCATTTTCAATGAGTTAAATTGTAATTTAATATCTCGTATTCATGCACTGTCCACACTCGAAAGGATACTCTAAATTTGTTCGTGTTTTCATTTCATTTTCAAATTATTAATTTTACTCCCTTTGTTTCTTGTTATTTTATATTTTATTAAACATCAGACCGATTTAATGCATCGTAAAATTGCCAACGATTTAATATTTAAACGATTAAATTATTTTCAGTTGGGAATATCTAAAAGTAATATTTAAAAATGTGATAGAGTTTAATTATCAATATTTATTAGTCTACAATTCAGAACTAATTGGTAATAAGGATATGGTAATTCCTGTGAAACTGAATAAAGTGCAACTATTTTTCTTTAAATCGGGTTTTGAAGAAAAGTGATAACTAAGGGAACTACTAAGGGAATACCTATCCCTTTATTCCATTCTAAAGTTCCCAAAGACTACAGATTTCATTCAAATACCAAAAAGTAAAAGGTTTCTGTTACAAAATCAGTGGATGATGTCTCAATTTATTTCTATTATTTTTTTATAATTAAGCCATATTTTCTTTTTCCTTGAAATTTAAGTGGAAATCATTAAAAAGTTGTTTGTAAAATACAATTATAATTTCCTATATAAAAAGATAATACATAAGTTTGACATGAACTGACTTTATTTTGGCAGTATTATTTTAGTAGCATGGTTTGGTGCCACGCCTATTTTCATATGAATTTATAATGTCCGACACCACCATTCCGCTCCCAAAACTTCAGCTTCAATTTTATAGCAGAGACTGAAAGGGACCTCACAATTTGATGTCATAAAAAAGTAGGCGTGAAGCTGGCCCGATTCTGCCCATTGTCAATATAACTAGTTTTGTGGTAACAGAGAACATTAATACCAAATTTCATAACGATAACTCTATTCCTTCTCCTGTAATCGTGATTTCCGCAGAGAGATGGCAGACGAACAGAGGAAAGACAGGCAAGGACAGACAGACAGGACACACGAAAAGGTAGATTTCTGCCTTGTGCTTTACGTGTACACCTACCATGATTGGTTTAAGTACACGGCGGGCCATCCCGCACGGGGTTGCGAGTACGAACTCTGTGAACGTACCTTTTTTTGCATATAGCGACAACCGACGCCCATTTCGCTTACGGTAGCCAACCGTAGCTTTGTCATGTACCTGTGGAAGCCTGTGTGTGGCAGGACATTCCTCGCAGGTAACTATTGCGGCACTATCTAAGGCCTTGTGCCGGTGGGGACACTCACCGGCACTTGAGTTGACGGAGGCGGCCTCCTCGCGCAACTCTCGCGGAGACTCAAGGTCTCTACCCGCGTTACTTTGGGTGGTAACCACAGCCACCACGAAGCTCCCACTAGGGGGCCTACCCACGATGCGCTATATGCGTGGGCTTTATATTAGCGGGGTTCGAAGACCCCATACAATGCGCATCACCCGTGGTACCGCTTTTAAGCCTTCGGTGAGGCCTCGGAACCAGGGTGCATAGTTCATGGCTAGTGAACCAGCTTGCACTCTGGTCACTGCCATTTTGTTGCCCACACCGCAACGGGACTGGCACCCGAACGAAAAGGTAGACGACACATGTGGCTAAATCGGCTCAAGAAGTGGTTCTGAATATGAATATATATATAATTATTTATACCAGCCACGTCTCAATACCCGCCATCATGCCACGCATTATAAATGGATAAACATAGTTAATACTCCCACGTCATCCTTTCGGGTGCAGGATGTAAAAATGCAAAAAAATATGTTTGTCTGCTTCTTTGGTTTCGTGCTCTCAGTTTGCACATTCCTTCCTTACCTTTCCTTTCCTTTCCTCTGTTTCCTTCCGTTTGAATACTTTGCGATACGAAATTAAAAAGGTATTTCATTGCGAAACTGCTTTAATAGTTCTTCTATAATTAATTTGTTGTTATTTTGTCGTTATTTCTTTGTTATTTCATTATGATTTTGTTGTCGTTTTACAGAAAGGTAAAAGAATGTGGAATTTCAATGTGGTTTTTTAATGAAAAATGGAATTTATACAATTTCGTTTATTTCTTTATCACGAGCATTGTTTCCGTTTCCGGTCTGGTATAGGTACGAAGAACATATGAAATAAGTTTCACTCTTACACCTGTGAGTCATGTTAAATTTTGCAAAACTTTCTCCATGACGTCATCAGCTCAATCATAATTTCGTTTTTTTTTGATTATTAGTACCTTTTTTCTCTGACTGAGCTCCGGGCAAACGAGCTCGTGGCAATTGTTAAAATTAATAAAGGTAATTATCAAACTGAAAAATCAGACGGTTTCGTGTCTCACAAGGTAAAAAGAAAGGTCATCTAAATCGAACACGAATCATCATAAGTATGGAAATTATAATTAGTAAGAGCGCTAACCTCGACATGGGTGAAGCTTATATACCCTACACCAGCAATATAAAGTTATAGTTTTATTATTATAATAATCAGCGACATTACACTCCCCCTATCCACCTACCTCCCTATATCCATTTGCTATATCGACATTGCTATATCGGTCATAAAATGAGCCTCAATATCTCAATGCAAACTGAAAAATTGACTACATTTAATGGTAAACTAGTTCTTCGGTAATACGGTCTTCTCTACATTTATGGTCCTGATGGGCGCCCAATGCTCGTTTTTTACAAAATAATTGAATATCCGTCGATTATTTCGAGGAAAAGAATTTTCTCATCCAACATCGTCTACAAACCTTAAGGTAAAACACATGTAAATATATTCATATTAAGAATTAGCGGAGCCTTTCACCCGATTTCGCCCATTTATCGATATCGAACATCCATATCGAACAGCCTACAATAACATAATGTTTTTGGCAAGTTTCATGAGAATATTTCTCTTCGTTCTCCTGCAATCGTGATTCCTGCAGACAGATAGACAAGCAAATGGATGCACGGAGCTAAATCGACTCGGGAGATTCGGAACCGGAATATACTTTTCCACACATGCCACGGCTCCTTTAATACGTTAGAGAGAAAGAAAGAGAGAGAAAAACAATAGATTTCCTAGAACCGAAGTAATTAGTCCCGAATTAATAAAGTACGAACTGAAGGTCCTTTAACGCCAAACTATAAATTTATGTTACGGGTGTAGGGCATATAAACGTCGGCCAGGGTGAAGTTAGAGTTTTTATTTATTAATATTAAAACAAAAGTTTCATTATCAAACAAATAAAAACCCTACCTTTTTAAATACTTTTGTGACTTTATATAACTAAAGCCATCTCTCTATTTATTGTGAACGAATTAAGTTTTTAATTATTTTTCAAATAATTGATTATTTTTTCTTTTAATCCACCCCTACCCATGCTTCCTCTCGAAGCACGTGTGACATCGCGTGTGCCCTGGCTTCGCATCTGGAGCCCATCTTTTTCCTTCTTCAGCCTCACGTAATTTTGTTTTGAAGTTCCTCGACCACGTCTCGAAAACTTTGCAATTGAGTTTTTTCCAAAATCTCCTCCTTCATCTCTTCTATCTGTTCACTTTTCTTTGCGTTAGTCGTCGTCTTGTCTTACGTAGTCTTAATTTTTGTCTCGTGTCACCTTAAAAGAAGCAAAAAGCAAGTCAGAAAAAATAATGCCTCCTCACTTTGTGGCAAGCATCAGATATTTCAAAGAAATCGATGTTCGTGGAAAAAGAACTCCGATTGCCTACCGTCGCCTTGGTTTAATAGCGGTACAAGTTAAGCACGATTTTGCTGATCCCAATTTTGGCTAGAAGCTCCTTAGCGTAGGCTTTGGAATGAATGGTCGGTGGATCAATTTAAAGGTGGCTGTACGAGAAAATGGGTGTAACCCCTATTTCACTTTATTTTCACATTTGCAGTCAACGTGCGTTCACTGCTTGAGAGAATGTCTCTATCTCAGAGACTGGTGTCAAAGAAGGTATTCTGTGTATTTTAGAGCACACAAAAAGTTGAAACCTTCCATGTGTTGCGTTCATTATGATTCGTCACTTCATCACATTCCTTCTTTCCTTTTAACGGCCCTTTCCCCTTCTGGTTCCCTTAAATTCGCCTACGCTTCTCCACAACCTTCTCAGGTGCTTCTGATGCTGACATTCAATTTAATACTATTTAATACAATAAAAATATTTTGTTCGATTTTTAGAGATGGGGATGATCATCTCTACATACTTGAAATTCTTCACAACATCAAGAAGAAAAATTATTTTAGATATTCATCACAGGCTTGGTAGACGTTGCCGAATTTAAAATAGATGATTGCAAAGGCAATTTCTATGCCAAAGGGATGGATTTCTTTTTCTGGTAGAGACTATGATTAATCATGCAGAAATTTTCTATATACAGTTTAGGCAGGCATGCCCTTTTGCTCATGACACATCCGTCCAGCACGATTGTAAGTCATTGAAAGGGAGAAATGATTCGGACTTTAAGTTTTGCACCAGTCCATTTGATAAATCATGGAAAAGCATTTTTTCGAATAACAGTTTATTCTCGATGTGTGAGATTCCTTGCAAATAATTTAAGAGAACACAATAATCAAATTTTAGGATAAGACTGATACAACAAATTTTTCGATTCTCGCTTCCTTTTTAGAACAGAACGGAGCTTAAGAATATCGATAATATCTGTCAAACATTTTATACTTTTCTGGTTCTGTTTTTCTAAATAGTTTTAATACAAAATTAAAGAAATATTTCCTATCGAAATCTGGTAAGATAAAGCTAAATTAAATAGTATTAAAGAATTACTATTTAAAATCAATACTCATTAAAAAATATAGGCCGTAAATTTGATGTCACGATGAAATCCTGTCACACGAAAATAAATCGTGAATGCTTTGCTCTTCTCGCAGATAAATAAATAGATAACCTGCTTAGATATATCGTTGCTCTTTCTTAAAAACACCCAATTGGTTTCTTACAATTGCTTTTCCTGATATTTATTGCTTGATCTTTATTTGTTTGTATTTATCTCAACACTGTTTGATTTCAAAAGATTTCTCTTCCGGAGTTTCTATAAAGTTCATCAAAAATCTTCAAATCTTTATCACATTTCCGCAAAATCTCAACAATCCATTAGGAGATATGACTATCCGGATTATCAGTAAATAAAATACACTGCTGTAACCTTCAGCCCTTCGGCTAAATAGCAAAACGAACATCTATAAAGAAAAGTCAACTAATGGATTGAACTTAAATACAATCCAAGTTAAACAAAGAGATAGATAGAGAGGGAGGGAGAGGGAGAGAGGGAGTAAATTCAATAAGTATTGTAGTAGAATGTGTATATTACATTCACACATATAAATGTGTGTATGTGCGCCACCTTTTAAAAGGAAACAAGGCAAAGGTGATCAAGGTGAAGAATTTTAAGGATTGCTCGTTAGCAACAAATTACTGGCAATGTCACAAAAGAAGTGACCCAAATGCTCTTTCATAAATGATAAAATATGAAATTACGGAAAGTATGGCGTAGTTGTTTAGAAATATATTTAGAACGGACAAAGAAATTTTGATGATCCCGCAGAGCAGTCGACATGAACGCAAAAGCAAGGTGTTACGTGTTGTACGTGTTGAACCCTTTTAGTCGTCTCGACCAGTAAATTAGGATGTTTCTTAATGATGAAATCATCTAATCCTTCTGGACGTCGATGTTAGCATTGTAGTGATAAACACCAGCAGTCAGAAAGAAAATAAATACAAGGGAACATTTTTATCCTTAGAAAACAAACGGCAAATGTGTCACATACGCACACACAACACACGCATGACTTTTCCCGTTATCAAAAAGCAAATCTTAAAAAACACTATCATAATGAGAAAATATACCAGTTGGGGATTAAGACTAGCCTGAATGGAAGGAAATTCACGGAGGAAATTATTAGGATTTAGGAGAAGGAATTCATAACAACAACAACCAATGAAAGCAATAAAAGGGTTTGCTAACCGGACCTGAGCATAAAATATGGTACCATCCGTATTATGGTACCCTTAGTATCATATTGTTTTTAAAAAGGTTACATGGTTATCATGCTTATGTTGCGACAGATAAATTATGTCAACCTTAGTGGTGATAACAATTAATTTATAGTCCAAAAAAATCTATACACTGAGAGAAAAATTGTTGAAAGCTTAAATTATAATATGGCAGAGTGGTGTTTGAATTTATTTATAAATAAAGTCAATTTATTTTGTTAAAAATCTGTTTAATAAATCAACATTTCAATAAATCAACAAAACCCTTCAAATTTTTTTTTGTAAAATAAAATATGAATATCAATAAATCGATTAGTTTTCTCCAAGTACACGCCCATATAATTCAGTATAATTCAATATAACAAAATATTTTATTATTGATAATTTTTTAAAAGAGACAAAGCGCTTTATTGTATACTGATTGTTCACAAAGCCAATTTTATTATTTTTGAACACTTTTGCAACAATTTTTCTCTTGATTTGTTTGTTTTTTGCAAGTGCTTATGATATAAATAAATATGAGTGACAAGAAAAAATTTGAAGTTCGGTAATGTTCTTTTCAATACCCTAAAAAAGTCCAAATAATCCAAACTTTAACTGTGTGAATAAATTTCTAAAAAAATATTTGGCAACGATCAAATTTCTCACATTTATTTTCCGAGATTCAAGCTTGGGAGAGCTTAAGTAGTCACTCTCAAATTTATTTATTTATTTAATTATTCATTTTAATTTCTTGTTTATTTATTTTTATTTATTTATTTAAAATAGACTGAAATAATTCGCATCTAAAATAATGAAATAATTCCAGTCGTAATAATTTTCGCAAACAACATCCTTGTTTCTTCAGAGCAATAAACTTATTAATTTTGATGAAGTCTTATACTCTTTAACACTCTTAATTTCAATCACATTCTAATTAATATTCTCGATTTCTTTTATTATATTTTTCTTGTTCTCGTTTTTTAATATTAAAAAATTCCTTATACATTCAAAGATTCATTTTACGATGGTGAAATATTTTATAAAAAAAGTAAAATATTTCTTGTTTTATCTTTTTGCTTTTTTATCACAATTTCCTCCTCCTATTCTTCCTCCTCCTATTCTTCCTCCTTGCCCTTGAAATAGTTTTTGCTCTTCAATGGAAAGCTTTATCATTCACCAAAATGCATATAATCAATGTCAATGTTGGTTACTTTCGCATGTCCTTTATTTCCTCTGGCACCACGTCACAATGACTGATGCCCTCTGTTGTCAAGCTCATTCCATTCATGCATTCATTTCTTTGTTCGTTTCAACATTTATTCGGTTTAAGTAAACAAGACACTGTGAATTTTCTTGTGATTCTGATTCTGGTAATCTTGTGATTATACTTGTTTGTTAACTTTAATGAACACACTTGTGCATTATACTCTCCTAGCTAATTTTTTGTTGCCCTTCTCGTCCCTATCGTTGATTCCCACAGCCATTCATTAATTCAAACCATTGTTTGTTATTGTCATTGGTATTATTCCGTTTGGAATGTACTTTGGGGGCTTATTTTGCGCACTGCGTTATCTTTGAACACTATAGCGTACTTTATATAAACCCGCTTTATATTTTCCTAGTATTATGTCAGTAAATTAACGCTCTTCCGCATTTATTGTTGTTTGTTCGGGTATGTGCATGTACAAGTATACATTTAATTGTCTCGCTTAATTAATGAATTAGCACCGCCTTTAATGCAGTTCTAATGTTCCAAGCCAGTCTCTTGGGTTTGCGTCTTCACTTAAGAAACCCGCACGCTTGGGGATTTCATTTTCTACGACTTCTGATTTCTCATAAATTCCGATGGCTTTAAACGGCGTATTCCTGCAGCTAGTAAAAGTTATTGAAATAAAAGCGAGATTTTTGTCTTTGGTAGACTCAAATTTTTACCTTTAACTTCAGCTTTTCCTTACGGGTATTTATATTTTTACGGTTATTTTAATTTTTACGATTATTTTTTATCCAAATATTTTTTGGATTTATAAAAACAGATTCCAAAAAATATTACTTAAAATTTTAAGTACTATTTTTTCAATTTCATCCAAATCGAAGTAATGGATAACATCAAGTCATGCTTCTAAACTCGAATATAATTTCTCTTCGGTTTCGTCTTTTTTATATTTTTATCATTTCATCAGGTTAAGTTGAAAATTGCGTTAAAGCAGTCTTCAAAATAATCTGATGTGATGATAAAAACATAAAACAAGATGAAATGTAAAAGATCGAATTAAAAAGCAATAACACATCCCGTCTCATCGCGCCTAAATTGTTTCTCAAAAAATATATATTACAAAACATGATTATTTCTGTTATCCTTATTGTTTATTTTTCATCGTCTGACTGAGAACAATAAACTAGAACAAGAGAAGAAAAGAAGAAATAAAAACAATAAAAACAAATAAATCTAAAAACCTCACTCAAACCTCTAAAATGAAACCTCACTCAAGCACAAAAACAGTAACAGTCGGACTGTCAGTTTTTTGAGGGCGCCAATGTTTGCACGCTTTTACTTTAATATTAATATGACTTGCTCCACAAACAATATTCGTCAACCACAACAACAACATCAACAACAACTACTAGAACGAACAGTGACATGATTTTTTTGCGGTAAATTAAAAACGCCGCGAAATTAAACACAAACAAAACAGAAAAAGAAGCGTGTTTTATAAATTGTGACGCAAGAAAAGGACAAAGAGGGTTTTTTATTAATCCCATAAAAATAAAAGTCTCACGAAATTAAATAAATGCCCAGAAGCTGTTTTAGTCAAAAGTATATGACATATATTTTTTCTTAACTGAAAACCTTTTAAATAAACCTTCTTCTAAATCCTCCTTGATTTAATATTTTATTGAAACTCTTTAGCTTTTATTCGTTTTTTACCTTTCGATGACCGACATTTTCTAATTCATATTCCTTCTTGAATTCCCGGTTTTTCTTTTTCGACATTTCCTTACCATGCTTTTCTTTTCCCACGACGTTTTCTATTGCCACGATTTGTTAACCGTTACCATTACCGTTACTTTGAGTACTTTCAAAGTTGTGATACCTGTCAAATACTGACAGTATCCTTGTTTTTCCTTCTTTCATATTTTTGCGAGCCTCACCATTTCACATAACTTTGAAGTTGTGCGGTCTGCCGCTTCCCCTCTTGCCGCACTTTTCTCCCTCTACACTTGTCTGTCCAGTTCAGTTCTGACATTGATATTTGACACTAAGCTTTTCCTACAGTTTATCTGTCCACATTGTTACGTGGTAGCGAATACACAGGCCATTCTTTCTCATTATTTTAAAAGGAAATTTATTAAATTTTGTTCTCTATGGGTTTAAGATTTTTAGCATCCGGTGAGTTTGATCGAACAATTTTACGGGATTTTTTAAAAATGTGCCTCCAGTTAAAAATTTTATGACTTAAAATATCATTTGCTATGAATTTTTTCTTATAGTTTAAGTATTTTATATGATCGTACTTATAATGTTTTGGATATAAAGATAAGCTAAATGTTTAAAGAAGATTTAGTACTAACTTTATGGAGAGTGATTTTCAACATAGAATTATTATCATCCATAACAGTGTGGTGAATTTCTTAACATACCCGAGAAATGAATATTCTCTAAAAACAATAAGATCGCAATCGAACATATTGTTTTTATGCGATCATAAAATAAAAAAAATGTTAGTACTAATCGTATCTGCCCATTTCTCGCTTTCACCAACGATTCATTCCAAATCCATTTTCGTTAAAAAAGCCTTTTGAAAACCTATATGAAATCCATTCCATTCTAACGATTTCTAACGCGTTTATCGCATGAACAGAAAAATTTAATGTCAAACGTTATTTAGGCGAAGGGGCAGGCATATAATGATGCTTTTTTGAACCAGACAACGTGACATCCTCTGAGACTGAACAAGACGCGCCAGCCGAAACACGAGGTGGGAGTATGAGTGCGAGTATCTTCGAATAACAGACAGACTGACATTTTTAATAAAAATCTCATTAACAAAATGGTTTTCAATGGCATCGCCTTCAACCAGCCCTTATATCCCGTGAGTTTTTAACGAACATTTATGACACTCGACTTGGAGGGTGGATGCGCAAAGACGATTCCCGAATGTGTTCACTTCAGAATTATCAGAAGCTGTTCGTGGATGGATTTATTATTGCTTTGGATACATAATTTTACTTAGCAATAAATACGTTCCATTAGAAGGCTGCTACGACACTCTCTGTGCAAAATACTCAAAAGAATAATAAAAATTTTGTGACCGAGCAAATTATAATAAAACTTTTGAAATAACAATAAAACTAAAAAAAATATAATGGACGGCTATAAAATTTAAATTTATGAAAAGAAAGAAGACGAAGTACTTAAACGGTTAATGGATCGTAAGGCCTTTAAATAGAAAAAATTACGAGCTAATAGAAAAAACATGTATTTATGTGGAAACTAAGCGAGCACATAAAACCACCCATTACCCTTTTTCTTCCCCTTCTTTTGACATCCTTAACAATAGTGATATTTTCAATTGTCTTTATCGAACACTTATTTACACCCTGACCTCTTCTATCTTTTACCTTTTCAGGGCTGCGCAAAAACTCGCGCAGGGCGGCAGCACAAAATCCACCCGCATCTCAGACATGAATAACAGCACCACACCACGTAATGGCGGGTTTTGTGGAGCCCTTCAACGGGCACCACCTCCTATGCCCCCAGGACTAGCCAGACGTTTGGCGAACAAGGAAAACTATGGCGTCGGCAAGGTAAGAAGAATTGGTTACAATTTTTTTACTGTTGGCAATAATTCTTAAAAAGGAACTTGTTGTCGCAAGACTCGAACTAAGGCTTAACTATGGTTAAACGCATAAATTTAATTCAAATTGCATTGTGTCGTCATTAAGATTGCAATCGCGCTCCCACTTTCAAAGAACCTGAAAGTCCTTAAATCATAATATGTCTGGCCCATTGCGCTTTCTCGTTTTCATTCTTTCCTCCCTTTTCTACCTTACCACCCACCGTCACATTATTGCAGGTAAAAGTAATGTTGCGTGTCACAGACGCTCGCAGCGACTCGGACAGTCCTCATTTCATGGCAGTGGACAAGAAGAAACGGCAAGTGACACTAACAGATCCGACGGCGCTAAGCACGGTCCCCGCATCTACCTCGCAGGAACGCGGCCCGATGGTGGCAGCGCCCAAAATGTTCGCTTTCGACAGTCTATTCACCGCGGATGACCAACAGGTTGGTAAAAGATAGAAATTTCTTTTTTTCGCAACAACTGATTCTCTTATCTCAACGATTTTTCTTTTCTTCCTCTCTTTATCTCTACATACCTTTTGGCTCTCTTTTCCTCTTTCAAAAAATATCCTCTGCAGCTCGACGTATGTTCATCTGCTTTGTCTGAGGTCATTCCGGCAGTGCTGGAGGGCTCCGATGGTTGTTTAATGACAATCGGTTATCCAAGTTCCGGTAAGTTTTCTCGCTTCTCATTCTCTTTAAAATCATTGTACGTCTAGCCTTAAGGCCAAAAATTATGATATATTACCGAATTGTGCCATCCCGAATACTTATCGGGAATTTTTCTTCTTTACACGAAAACCAAATCGTTTACGCGCAGGCCAGTCCAAAACAATGCTAGGAAGTGTTAATCCACCCAGCGACCTAGGTGCGATACCGTGTGCAATCTCATGGCTCTACAAGGGCATCAATGAGAGACGTCAGAAGAGTGGAGCGCGTTTTTCTGTGCGCGTCAGTGCTCTGGGAGTGAGTGCGACGAAACCGGACTCAAGCTCAAAGGATCTGCTGGCAGCTCATGCGACAGGTGAGAGTAAGGACGATAGATAGGTCTAGTGGGAGGGGAATACGGGTAAAGTCAGGGACAGTTCAAGAGAAATTAAGCAGATTTTGCTGCGGATTAGCTGAAATTCTTGAAAAAAGTTTATGTCTCTAACACCACGATTATAGTTTATAACTATCTTAAAGTTTCGAATTTATGCATAGATTTTACGAGAATTTCTCGAATTTCCTTCTTTTTTTGTTTCTTTATTCATTATTCTAGGATATTAAAAATATTAAATATTGCAAATTAAATTTCATTCATGAATGCGCTAAAAATTTTATTACTTTCTTATTTTCTGAAAATTACATTTTTCTTTGAACCGACCAAAAACTGCCGCAGTTGAATTCATTTAAGGATTTACCACACGCTAGACTTCACCTAGTTTCTCTACTTCTTCTCCTCCTTCAACGTTCAATAGTGGTCACCAAAGACAAAAATCATGAAGGCAGTCATAAATAACGACGCGTCCCTTGCTATTTCTTGCGACTTGTGTAGTCACACCTCGCACCCACCCCCTTCGCCATCGTCGACTGACGTTCTGCGAGAATTATTAATTATTTCCTCGAATTTAAACTGCCTGCAAGGGTAGGCTAGAATTTAGAGCACGAAACTACAGGCAGTAAGGACAGCAATCCATACGTTAGCACTTCGAATAGACTGTATGCTAAATAGCACTCAAGCCGAACGCCGATTGCGCTACGACTTTTTCATACTTTTTATGCTTTTTTTATCCTCTGTCCCACCGCGCCCCCCCCCCCCCCGCCCATCATCCCACATCGCCGAAAATTCTCTGCAATTCTTCCACACATATTTTCTTATAATGCTTTACAATTCCGACGACAGACTCTGATGACTCTCCGGGGGTTTATTTGCGTGACGACTTCCTTGGTGGTCCGACCGAGTTACGCGCCCCCACCGCTGAACGGGCGGCATTGTTTCTAGACGCCGCATTGGCTGGCAGGCCGCAGAGTGGACTAGAGCCAGCATTGATATTTACACTGCATGTCTACCAGTACAGTCTATCGCGTAAAGGAGGTGGTAAGTATTTCACATCGATCTCTCTTACGAATCACTGCCGATTTCCCCGAATCGTCATGATTGAAAAACTCTCATTTCACTGCATTGCCGCAACCAAAAAAAGAGGATATGATTTTAATTCAATTTACTAATAATGTCCGTTGTAGTTGCGGGTGGTCGCAGTCGTCTCCACCTTATCGATTTGGGTGGATGCGCAAATCGGAATGGTGGGCTGCCACTATCGGGCATCGGCAATATACTCTTGGCTATTCTGAGCGGTCAAAGACACCCCCCGAATAAAGATCATGCGTTGACACCGCTCCTAAAAGACTGTTTGGCTCCGCTCACGTGTCACGTGGCCATAATGGCGCATGTAATGCATATACAGGTAAGAGACGGAATGACCCTCAAGAGGATCACTCAAAATGATCACTCAAGAGGGAGTAAAAAAGAAAGTCTTCGAAGTCATACTAAAATCATTCTTTTATCATCCTTTATTCACCACGTTTGTATGAAATTCGCCGATTTTCAATTTGACCATATTTTTGTTAAAGACTTGACCGTCATAACATCGTGGCACTTTATCAATCACAATTTAAAACCATATCAAAATAACAGTTTTTACTAATGACTATTTTAACCGTATTGACTCTTTTGCAGTCTCATTCGGACGCTCTTACGACAATCCAATTAGCCTCTCGCATCCATCGCATGCGAAGACGGAAGCATAGGTTTCCAATGCAGTCAGACAAGACGGCAGCTGGTCTGACTGCAGTCGTGACAGGAGGTAAGTTCGCACAGAATAATTTCTGTGAAAAACTATCACCACATCCTACCATTGTTTGCAACAATATCATCCCCCCCCACTCAATTATCGATTATATCCTGCCGATACAGGACATCAATCGACTGGCTCTTCGGCTGGCTCCGGAGCTGATCCATCAAGTTCTGAGCTCTCGGCTGACACGGTTATATACATGGGTCCAAGCGATGAAGCCACAGACGGTGAGCATCCGCCTGTTTATCTTCCCTCCCTAGGTAGTGCGGATAACCGTGGCGTGATGAGCAAAGCATTGAAAGGAAGCGGCATTGAAAAACAGCAGCCTCCGTTAACAAAACCACCGGGTGCTGCGAAAAAAGTTGCCTCACAGAAGGGTAAGTCTTCATGCGGTCCACAATCGTCCACACGTTTGCAAATCGAGCTTAACGAACTGTAATATTTCCAATAAACCTGTAGTACCCCAGAGTCCGGTTGCAACAAAAAGCACAAACAGTCTTAAGCGGGGACATGCAAATAGCCCCACCCACCAGCAGCAGTTGCAGCAGCCTCAACAAAATATTGTCGCCGACCAACCGCCCCAGTATTTCTCTCCCACGCACAGTGTTATAACGTTACCACACTCTGCCTCTTCGCCAAAGATAATCGCCAGTAGTTTACGGCATCCTAACGTTGCGGTAATGAGTTCGAAAGGTTCGAATATGGCGTCACCAAAGGGTTCACCATTGCGGCGTCCTGGCGTCGGCATAGCTGCAGCAGATCAGCAGGCGATGGTGCCCGCTGAATGTCCCGGCAGTCCGATGCGAAAAATTACTGAGGAGCAATGGATTGATGGACCGCGTGTATCACGCGCCAAAGTTGCCGAAGCACGTCACCTGCTGCGTGAGGTGAATCACGTCAAACAGTGCGAAACCTGGATTGATGGACCAAAATCACAATCAAGCCGCTCGCTGACCGTCGGCAATCTTCCTAATACTACCTCGCAATCGCAAGGTTACGGATTTATGGACTCACACAAGAAAACCATGATTCGTCAATGGGTGGAGAATCAGACGTCACAAGTCTTCCAAAGCAGTTCCGCCACCTGTTCGCCCACTCACCACGGCCGGGTGGGACATCAGGCATCGCATACACGCAATAGCACGCATCATATAATGCAGTTAAAGCAAAAGTCATTGGATACCACTACGGACGACTTCTTTGTCCCGGCAAGTCAGACCCTACAGACTCATCAGCTGCTTGCCGACCAACAGTCGATGCGTAGCAGCCAACAGGAGTTGGTCAACCCGATTTTCACCGGACTTTCAACGGCATTGAGCACAACCAATGCATCGGCGCCGCCAGAGATACGCGACGGCCATTACGGTAGACAGAATGAGCAACAGCAACAACAGCAGATGCGGCAAATACAACAACATCGACATAACCCGATCTCCATGATTAATTTGTGCAAGGATGAGACCGATTTGCATTCGGAGCGCTCACTCTTTTCGCATCACGTTGCCTACGGTGCGATTTCTCAAAGTCTGCCCGCTTCCGAAACGGGTCATCAATGCGAGCGTGGTCTGGGTGAATTCGATGAGGATCAAGATAGTGGGCCGTCGGAGGTGCCACCAGCTTTACCACTTATCGAACCGCTCGGGTCGCGAGAAATCTCGCACGAAAGTCTGCATCGTATATTGTCGCGACACGTGTCGCGTGAGTCACTCTTCCAGCAGCAGCAGCAACAACAACACCAACAACAAGAACAACGACGTCGCGATGAATTCCAGCAACAGCATTCGCGAACGCCGAGTCATCACTTTTCTCAACAAAGCATGTCTGATTGCGGACTTCAGGTCACGGAGGAAGAAATCGCCAGAACGATGGGAAGGTAAGGGAAAATTGCAAGTACATAAAAACTCCGAGTGATATTTTAACGGATTTACTTCTGTTCTCTTCGCTTCGCCTTCCCTTCTGTTTTTTAATTCTGTGAATTGTTGTTTTTGTTCGGCTTACAGCGAGCATCCTTTGTCCGTTCTGAGCCATTGCGATAATATGTCTATCGTGTCGAGCTTCAACATGGCCGGGGATGCGTTCAGTGACTGCGCGATGGGTGAACGAACGAGGTAAGAATGGAAAACAAAGAAAACGATACAGACGCTTTCCGGATGGAAGAGAAAAACTAATTAAGTCATTATCGTTTATGCTTTTTTTCGGTTTTCTTTGTAGGAACCAGTTTGATCAATTAGCGCGTCTACGTGAGATTTTTACTTCTCAACTGGCCATGGCTGAAGTGACTCCGGTATTCCGCAGTGGGTGTGACTTGGGGAGTGTATTCAGTGAGCCAGCCTATCGATTCAATACCGGACCGGGAAGTGTTTGCAGTGAACCGCCTTACAGGCCGCCAAGTCCGATGTAAGTATCATTTTTAAAAACAATTTTAAAGCGATTGATTTTTTTGGTGAATTGGTGCCTTCTCTACTTGAACACTTCTTTCGATTTCTTCCTTTTTCTCTTTCCAATGTTCGCAGACAACCCTCGCGGTGTCCGAGTAACGGTTCTCTTCCTAGCCTGAACGGTATCATGCAAATCGCCGGTATGGAACAATATGCATCCTTACGTCATCCCGATGGTGCTTCCGATCCTAATTTACCCAAATTGGAGAAACCTTTCGCACACGAAACGGATGACCTCAACGAACTGGACGAGAAGGTGGCTTTACTCTCGCCGTCTAAAAGACCTTCGTTTGATCATGAAGTCCATGAAGCTCCGGAGCAGAAACATCACATTGTTGGTGCTCCGCCAATTGCACACACGACTCAAACGCAATTACCGCTACTGCCTCTCAATACATCGTCCGAAGCGTACGACAGCGGACACGATTCATCAACGCCGAGGACTTCGAAACACTCGGGTATTTCGAGACGTGCTGAGAGCGGGTATCATAGCGTGGCGACGGCACGTGATAGTGACGAGAGTAGCTTCACGTCCGGCATCTCAAAGGAGCACAATCGCATTATAATGGTCCAGAAAAAACGGCGCCAGGAGAAAGGTTTGTGCACGTGGCTAATGAATCCATTCACGTGCACCTATCCCGAGACTGAGGGTGAGATTAGTGACTTCTAGAACGGAAAAGGAGTTGCGTAGATTAAAATGTAAAAGAGAGAGTGATAAAAAGCGAGATTTTTATAAACTTCCCACCACAAATGACTTTTTCAATGAACTCTTTATGGATAAAGAAATAAACTGCCAAATTTTAATGAAATTCTCAAAAAAACATCGTACTGAGTCTGACACTACTACCATAACAATTTTACTTCTTTTATTAATAGATTAATAAATGAATAAAGTTAATTAATAGAGCTTCGATAACGGTCTCGAATTAAGTAAGTAAGGCTTTATACATTTCCATAATTAACTCAATGAGGTTTATGTTTGTCTAAAGCATTCTCAACTCCTGCGAAGCTTCTTACTTTCCGTTACAAGCTTTTCCGTTTTTACGTTTTACAAAAGAAACAAATAATTGGCTGGAATACGGCTTTTTTTTATTTAAAATTGTTAAGCATTTTAGCAAAATATTTTAAAAAATATTTAATATAAATTGAAAAGCTCGAGCTTTTGCGCTAAACAACTATCGACTAAAATAGAATAGAGTAATATTTTGTTGCCAGTTTTGCCTGTATTCAAAATATGTTAAACCTTGCAGATAGATTTATAGATTTATACAATAATTATAAATAAATACCAATAAGGTAAAAATATATTTAGATATTTAAAAAAAACGTCTACTAAAACTTATGGAAGCATTTTATTTAATACAAAATTATTAATAATAAATTATTATCATGTATGACAAATTAGAATTAGTAAACAATTTGCAGTCACGTGAAAATCTCTGAAACTTATTTGTTTTCATAAAACACAATACTATTAATAAACAAAACACCCCAATCGGAATTTTTGCACCACAAACCATTAAGGGTGGGTGTATTCTCTAAATCCAAAACTTGGAAGATGGAAAACTGGAAAAACGATGGAAGAACTGCAACGATATTGAATACTGAAAGTTACCTCTTGAATAATTTACTAAAAAATTGATTTTAAAAACTAAAATAGTCCTCACTGAATAGCATTAAATTTAAACGATGGTGTTATGGTATTGCCATATCAACAAAATATCAAAATATAATATTAATTTGTAATATTTTTTGTTAGAAAATTAATTTTAATATACTTTTGTTACAAATTTGAAATTTATTGAAAATTAATTAGAGATAAATTTTAAAACACTTTTTCACACTTTTAAATTGAAGTTGTTTTCTTTTAGTGAATGAAAGGAATGAGAAGAGAGTTGTTGCTTTTCTCTCCCCCGCCCTTTTGATATTCTCACTCTCTACTCGTATCGTTCTCTCCCTCCCACTTTCCCTTTTCCTTTCACAAAGAAAGACCTTGAGAGTGTCAAACAAAGTCGTTGATTTTCAATTTTGTAAAATGTTTATAAAGAAAAGAAAAGAATTTGGAACAGTATTCAAAAAATTGTAATCATTGACTTTTTCAATTTAAGTTTAGAATTTTGCTCAATAGCGGTTGGATTTGTGTCTTAGGTTTTACGTGAATGCAAGGCATGCTATTACCGATTCATTGCATTCTCTTTGCTATTTTATTGTTTTTGTTCTTCATAAATTTAAAATCATAAACGTATTGATTTTCCAACTATTATTGTAAATATGATAAACCTATTGATATATTTATATATATTAAATTTAATAAAAAAATCGTGAACCATTGTATTGTTTTATGAATGAGCATAAAGAGCTGCTTCGAGGATGCAGTCAAATCTTGATGAAAATGAAAGAATAAAAGCATTTTTTAAATGACAAAGAAAAAATTATGTCCCCCATTTTTGTAATTTCTTTTTTTTTTAATGTATGGAAGGCATGTAAGTATAAGAGAATACAACAAAACAACTTTCTCTATTAGTGTTCATAAAGACAACTGCAGAGCCTTTCACCAAATGATGCCTTCGAAGATCACAATCTTTTCTGCCTCGCCAGAAACAATGAAATTTCACAAATTAATTTAACAGATTTTCCTAACAATTTTAGTAACAGATGCTGTCGTGGTTACATAATAACATAAGCGTTTGATGAAAGCTTTTAATTTAACATAAATTTGCGACTGACTAAAATATTAATCAACAGTGGTTGAAAACCTATGCTTCTGTGGAATGTCTCGCCTATTTTATAATATTTTCCTTAAATTATTGGGTACATTAGTTTCAACATTAAAAGTCATACATAATTTTAGCTGAGTAACATTTTATAACATTTTTGACCATCGAGAACTATACACGCCACTGTTTTTATAAATTGAAAGATAAAAAAATAAAAATTAAAAAACTAAAAGTGGGATGGATAATTTGGCACGGGATGAAAATCAGAAAATCGTCCAATCTTCCTGTTCCTGTCGGAAATCTCAATGCATCTTAATGGACGAGTGATAACTTTAGTCTCGTCTTGACTGAAACTACTTTACCATACGAAAGCTGAAACTGTATTCGTTGAATTCATGAAAGCAAAAACACCCAATTTATTTGCATATACGCATTTCCATCACTGCATTTAAATATATTCGTATAAGATATTTTTAGTGTATCAATTACGACCCCCACGTAAATGGCTTCCCTCCTAATTCGATGAACGTGATCTAAGATTTCATTTTAAATATTTATAATGCCAGATAAAAATTCATTTGCCTTTTAACACTAAAGATTAAAGCATACTATTACTTGCTTATAACTCTATTCCTGTTTTCCAAAAAGAGGCAACTAAACGAATGAATGGATCAGGATCAAATCAGATGAAGGAATTATTTACTCGCGTGGCAACACCTACACATTTATACGAAGAACGAATTAAACACGCGCCCAAGTGTTTAACTAGTAAAAAAGGAAATGTGATAATTCAAACAAACGCCAACCCATAAGTAGTAGATCAAAAACATGAGCAGAAAATAGCAAGAAAAACAGGTGTAACACACGTACAAAACTAACTAAAGGAAATTCTGGTTCAAGAGTAATAAACGTAGGATAAAACCAAAGGAAGCTACGGGTGAGGCGAAATTAGATATTTTCCTTTCATACTTTATTGTTTCATGTTCTGTTTTTCAAACAGCTTTGTATGTATCTCCTCCCCACCCACCAGTCCCAGCTTAAAAGATGTCTAAAGTATTCCTTGAAAGCCTTAGAAAGCTCATTAGCACACTCATGAATTTACATTAAAATAATTCGGCTTTATATTCATGACTCGCATACGAATACTAATAAGAAAAGGAAATAAGAAATAAAGTAAAATTTAAATAAGCTTTTACTTTGCTTGGATTGTTCTTGAACTGAATAAAAATAAATCTGTTAACATTTCGGAGCAAGACTTATAAAAATTGTACATGGTTTTGATAATTCCTTAAAAAGATTCCTTTTTAGTTAATGCTTTAATTATTAATCACGAATTAAAATTCTATTAACAAAAAATTTTAGTGGATACAAAGGATCAGTAAATCATAAAAAAATAAGTAAAAAAATAGAGAATTGGGATTATGTATGGGAGCGTTTTTTATATCTCGATAAAAACGGATTAACAACAAAAATTCAGAAAGACATATTGTTTTTTAAATAGATATGTTTTCAGCAATATAATTAAGAAGTATTTTAAAATGCATGACGTCGGTTTCAGCGAGAGCAAATATTTTAAATAATCCAGTGCTACCAATTCCAGGGTTATCCATGAGTTATGCCCCCAAGGGCGCAATAAATTTTTGTCACATTTTCGCGGTGGCAGCGGTGTTGCTGACGATGGTGGCGTCATTGGCACAGACAGTGGCGGTTTTGTAAATCGTTTCGATGTGTAACTCTTTTGGAACCTTGGTCTATTCGGTCTAGTTGGAATCGCTCAAACTGCTTACCGATATTCTATATGCATGGCATAGGACGATGGCACGTCACGGTACGGCACCCGGCGCCAATCATCATCCACTAAAATATTTATGAGACCGCCAAAAGCAGTAACGCCACAACAATAATATTTTGTCATTACTATTTGGAATTTTTTGTTTTTGTTTTTACTCCGTTTTGACTCCTTCGAACTCTAGCAGTTGCGTTTCTTTCATGGCGATCACAATAAAATAATGTGCTCAATTTTCGAATGCATTTAGTTTAGACACGTATTACAATCAGTCAGTCAGTCAGTCAGTCAGTCAGTCAGTCAATTAGTCAGTTAGCTTGTTAGTCAGTCAGCTAGTTAGTCTCTCAATCAGTCAGTCAGATTCTCTAGAAGAGCTGATTTGCCAACTGCCTTTCCGACACTTCCACCAATCAGTCAGTTATTTCGTCAGTTTAGTCTCACCTACAGGCTCGTGTTAAAATATTCCTATTTCCGAAGATGGGTTGACCGACAACGATAAATCGGGCAACGGGAGTAGCAATAGCTGTAACGACAATTGCATTGCGGATGTATCGCAACGAATACTCTCAATGGCTGCAGGTGTTAATTATAAAATCTGACAGCTGCGATAATTTAGTTGTCTGTATGATGTTCGCGTTGAAGTCGTTGGTGTGGTGGTGGTTGTTGTTGTTGTTGTCACTGTTGTTGTTGTATATTGTAATTGCCATCGCTGATGAAGTTCATTGTCAAACAAAGAAATTGCATGAAATGTCTGCGAGCTGAGCCGCGATTATTTTAATGCGAGAAAACTCTATCATTCGCCTAGGCGTTCGTTATCGTTCACTATCGTTCGCTTCGCTCCCTATCGTTCGCCTCGTTCGTTATCATTCATTTGTCTTGAAATACATTGCCATGATTTTCTAAATATTAAGACAAGGACAAAATAAACATAGAAAACGAAAAAGGCGTTTTTAAAGTCTTTCAAAGCTATTCATTTAAATTTACAAACCTCTAACCTCCTCTTGTTTTTCTCAAGCAGCTTACCCTTTCGATATTTAATTCAAAACATTTCATCAAATTTCGAAAAATTCAAATAAAGTGCGCAGTGATTTCTTTACATGTGCTTAGCGAGCCTTTGATCCCGTTTCGTTTGGGGAAGTATCGTTAGAAATTTGAATCCAGATAAATTTGCTTCAATCAAATGCAAAAAAAGCAAACACCCTTTAATGAAAAATCGAAATTCGACCACGTTACCGACTGAAATTCTTTCTTAATCCTCTGCTTGATTTCATTGGACTGTAAATGATTTTTAATTTCGTGACATGAGCTTTCTTGTCGAAATTAATTAAGCAGAAAGTAAGAAAAATGTATTGAATGACATTTGACAACCGCGAAAGGACAAACATTTCGAAAAGACAAGTCAATAAGGATTCCGAGAATGTTCCTACTACCACCTCCCACCTCCTACCTCTCACACCCTTCCCCCGCACTATCCGTGAATTAATAAATGTTTGCAGGACATTTTTAAGGTTTCGCCAGTCTCGATTTCTTTGACAGGTGATGCCGACAATTTATCAAGGAGAAATATTTTCACAACTTATTTTGTATGCAAAAAATGTGTCATTGGACACATGACAACACTAACAAACATACCAACAACAACAACAACAACGGCAAACGAACACGAATAATACGTACAAATTTATTCGTATTGGAATACAATCAACAGCGATAATAATGATAATAACAAAAACAACAACAACAACACCAACAACCGAAATAGCACCAAGAACATCGTTGACTTAAAGCGATTTCAGTATTTTTTGACAATGATTTATAAGTTTAGCAATGCGTTGGCAATACTAGTAGTATTAATACAAATCCTTGGAAATCGCTAAAGCAAAGAAAGAAGTAGGAAGAGTTTGGGGAAGAAGGAAGGAGAAGAAGGAATGGAATAGAAGAAAGGAAGTATGAACCCAAACTGGTGCGAAGAAAAGGTACAAGAATTCCTACTTTTTTTTCTTGCACAAATAATGACTGGAGGGTAAAAAATTATCCCGCATGTCCCGAGAGTGATACGTGCCGCATACATAATTAAGTTCCTTCGTATGCGCCAACGCCTTTGACCTCTTCTTACGCTTCAGGACCTCGTAATACAAGGATGACTGTCCTTGAGAATTCTAAGTTAAATTTTTCTATTAAGTTAATATTTTGCATTGTTGGAAAAATGAAACGGAAAAGAGAAAAATTCTTTTAGAAATTTTAGAAAATTCTTATAATACTTTTTTCTTTAAAATTGAATTAATTTTCTTTCATTCCTTCTTTTTTTGTTTTAATAATTATAAAGAAAATTATACCTTGGCGAGGGAGGCGAAGGGAGGGAGTAAAGAAAAATGTGATCCAAGAAAAATGAAGAAATTTTAAATATTCATTAAATTCATTTTACTCGCATTAATATAATGTCAAAGCAATTTAAGTTTATTGTTTTTTCTTCTAGTATTTTCTTCTTCTTCTTCCATATGTTTATTGTTCGTTTTTAGAGTCATTTTGAAAGAGCTAATCTATCACTTTTAATAATCATTCCCGCCTCATCTTATTCTCCTCCTCTTATTGTCCTCCGTCCCAACTTATTATTATTATTATTCTACTAGTCTTTATTGTCCTTAACCACACCCAGAACCAAACGCACCATATGACTATCATACGCAACGAACCGCGCCACCATTCAAAAATACAAAAATGAAGCGTATAATTTGTCAGAACGAACGCACAAACGAGCGCCTACTTACTCTCCCTTTTATGGCCGGCCATGCATGTATGAGCATGATAAATACACACACTCATACAAACAAAAGATGATGGATATGATTTTAATTTAGTGCGTACATCAACCGCTATCTAGACGCAGCTCACAGAAATGGATAATTTTAATTCTCACCCTCTCGCTCTCTCTCTCGATGACACGACAATCTAAACCCGTCTTTCAACCCCTTATTCCTTTCGGTCATAGTCACCGCTTGATGAAACCACAAAATTATAGTATTCGTAATGACACACTCATACACACAAAAGATGATGGATATGATTTTAATTTAGTGCGTACATCAACCGCTATCTAGACGCAGCTCACAGAAATGGATAATTTTAATTCTCACCCTCTCGCTCTCTCTCTCGATGACACGACAATCTAAACCCGTCTTTCAACCCCTTATTCCTTTCGGTCATAGTCACCACTTGATGAAACCACAAAATTATAGTATTCGTAATGAATTCGTGAGTGCGCTTGGAAAGGACTTCGTGATTATAATTATAATTGATCCTCCTCTTGTATTCAAACCAGCTCCTTAGGCATACGCACAGTTGTTGTTGTTGTTGTTGAATTGCTGTTGTTGTAAATGCTTACTCAATAAAAATAGGGGGAAATTTGAAAATTTATTGAAAAGTTTAAAGATTTTTCATTAATACCAAGATGGATTGAATGAAGATTGATTTTTAAATTTGTTTGTAAAAATTCAGAAACTACGATTTGTAACCCCCAACCTCCACCCCGTCACCAACACGGCGATGAAAAGCTGAAGAACATCAAAAGGCACTAAAACAGAGAATGTGAAATTTCATTAATGGACTCACATAATCGTTTGTGAAGGTTTGAAAGGTTCGAAGGCATAATTGAAATCAATTGAATAATAATCACCTAAATGGAATCATCATGATCTGGAATAATAATCGAAATTTTACAAAAACGTTTTAGATTTTACATCTCGTTATCGTAATCAAAGAGAACCGAATTTCGTATAAGAATATTACTGCACACACTCACGTATGCCCGTAAACAGTTCTCTCTCTCATACACGCTCTCAAACAGAACGAGTATTTATTTCTAATAGAAAAATACGTGTAAAGACTCTGAAGGGAGTCGTTTATGTTGTCGAAATACTAAAGCCAATTTACGAGCAACAGATATACTAAATTGTCGAGAAGAAGCACAGAATAAATGAGAAGAAGAAGAAGAAAAAGGAAAAGAAGAACAAGATGATGTCGAAGAAGCAGTAACAGCAGGATATTTAACAAGAACAACAATTACAATAAGAAAAATAATGGATGAGAAAAGTTTAAAGTGCGTCCCAACGGCAGCGGAATAAAACGAGAAAGAGAGAAAGAAGAACAATAAAAAGGACCAAAGCATGAAAAGGGAGAACTTAATAAAAGAAGAAGGAACACAAATTCTTAAATGATTTAAGAAAATACGCATACACACACTCATACACACACATTCAAACTTATGCGTCGCCATATACACTCAAACTCATACGAGTATAGGATACGAAATCATGATGAGGATTTTCATAAGCTATAAAACTTCCTAATACATCGTAAAACTGGGTTAAAGGAAGGGAAGACCCTTAACGTTTTGAAGAAGCTCGTAAAAAAGATTCGCAGTGTGTCAATCATTCGCCTCATTGCCTACGCCATTATTCCTTTACGAACATCAGCTGCTCCATCGGTATCCAAAACAGGTGCATTTTTACGACCCGACAAGCCGTCGTTGGAAGGAGGCTTTCTTTTGAACTTAATGTTTTCAGAACCTTTTCCTTTCGAAAAGAAAACCATTATATTTTTCGTTTTCGAAATGTTGGAGAAATGGATGTGTGGTGCGGAAGGGGGGCGGAGGGATGGTGCCCATATATATACGAAAACAAAGAAACACAAGTGTGTTATATATGTGTGTGTACGCTCAGAATATTTTAGGACTTAGAGACAAATTTATAATAAATATTCTTTTATGACGTCATCAACTGTCGCATACGCTCAATGCATATGGAAAGCTTTTAAAATATATTAAAAGGAAAATAAATTACAAGAGATTTTTTACAGTCATATCAGACTTGATGCTTCGTAAATTTTTATTTTTAATTTTTTTCTTAATTTTTTTTTGTAAATTATCGGCACCTTATGAAGGTGAAATTAAATAAAATAAAAAAATTGCATAAAATTAAAAGAACTGCAATGTTTTGTAATAATTAGTCCTCCGCTGATTCCGAAAATGTTGTTAGTTTTCTAGTTGCGGCTTTAGTTTTCGAGATATCAACAAAAAACCGTCTTTTTGGTATTTCGAAAACTTAGATTTATATAATTAACTGTAGCTTCCTAATTTTTCATTTCTTTAATAAAAGTAAAGGTAATTTTGGAAGTAAAGGTAATTTTCTAAAAAAAATTTTAAGACTACGCTTGTTAAAATCAGCTAGGGAATGCCAATTCTATCGCAAAAAGAAGTCAGAAAAAAATTAATTTTTTTCGATTTTTTGAAAAAATATTGAAATCATCAATCCAAATAAGTTATAAAACGTATCCCTCCAAAAATGAAAACTCAAGTTTCTAAAGTGAAATTTTTATGCGGTTTTCAAAAATGCTATTAGTTTTTTCCTATCTCATATCATTTTTAAGCTATCGCCATTTATCCAAAAAAACATTTTTTTTATCATACTAAATATAACGGATATAATGAGAGTAATCAACCGCAGCTCCTTTATTTCTAATTTAACAGGAAAAATTATAGGTATGCAATGACAGGTAATCCTTTAATAAAGATTTCAAGACTTATTTTGAAAAAATTGGTTGTAAACTGTTACCTCGGGAATTGAATTTTTGTCAATTTTTTATGTTTATATTGACTTAGACAAGATGTCTGCCGGCTTTAAGTTGATTACATTAATAAAAGATAACCGAATATAAAGGAGATAATGAAGGGATGGGAGAAGAAGAGGAATTCTATGATTTCTATGATTTCTATTGATTTCTATGATTTCAATGATTTCTATGATTTCTAAGATTTCAATGATTTCAATGATTTCTATGATTTCTATGATTTCTATGATTTCTATGATTTCTATGATTTACAGCTACAGTTAAAGAAAGGAAATCATAGAAATCATTGAAATCATTGAAATCATAGAAATCAATAGAAATCATAGAAATCAATAGAAATCATAGAAATCATTGAAATCATAGAATTCCTCTTCTTCTCCCATCCCTTCATTATCTCCTTTATAATAGGTTACCTTTTATTAATGTAATCAACTTAAAGCCGGCAGACATCTTGTCTAAGTCAATATAAACATAAAAAATTGACAAAAATTCAATTCCCGAGGTAACAGTTTACAACCAATTTTTTCAAAATAAGTCTTGAAATCTTTATTAAAGGATTACCTGTCATTGCATACCTATAATTTTTCCTGTTAAATTAGAAATAAAGGAGCTGCGGTTGATTACTCTCATTATATCCGTTATATTTAGTATGATAAAAAAAATGTTTTTTTGGATAAATGGCGATAGCTTAAAAATGATATGAGATAGGAAAAAACTAATAGCATTTTTGAAAACCGCATAAAAATTTCACTTTAGAAACTTGAGTTTTCATTTTTGGAGGGATACGTTTTATAACTTATTTGGATTGATGATTTCAATATTTTTTCAAAAAATCGAAAAAAAATAATTTTTTTCTTTCTTCTTTTTGCGATAGAATTGTCATTCCTTAGCTGATTTTAACAAACGTAGTCTCAAAATTTTGGTTAGAAAATTACCTTTACCATGGTCGTTACCTTTACCTTTACCATGAAAATTAGGAAGCCACAGTCAATTATATATATCTAAGTTTTCGAAATACCAAAAAAACGTTTTTTGTTGATATCTCGAAAACTAAAGCCGCAAAGAAAAAAAAACTAACAACATTTTCGGAATCAGCGGAAAATTTTCCTATAGAAAATTGAACTTTCGTTTCTGGAGGGTAAAATTTTTCATTTTCTGTTGCGCCGTGTTATCGGCTTTTTTGTCCTTATGAAGGTGAAATTAAATAAAATAAAAAAATTGCATAAAATTAAAAGAATTGCAATGTTTTGTAATAATTAGTCCTCCGCCTCAGATAACACAAAACGCATGCATAAGAGGATGCTCCGAAAAAGATTCGGCCTCACAAAATATATTGCGTTAAATTAAAATTAGAATATTATATTCATATAGTCGTAGTACCACGAAAATAGTAATGGATTTACTACGGCAGTCAAATCATCATCGATAATTGCAATCGAAAATTTATTGACAACTTGTCAATACGACGACTGTTCTAGTTGTTTCGTTTTAAAACTTGTCAAATAGTTTGACAAAAGTAAAAGTAAATATAAAATGTAAAAACAAAGCAGGACCTATTCTGGCAACTAATTTTCATTAATGCTATAAACACAACCTCGCGACAGTTTGAATATCCTCACCGAGACTTGTCAAAATTACATAGAGTCTTACGGGAATTGAGAAAAACAAAACTGTCGCGCTGCTGACGCGTACGACAACGACAGTAGTGGAAAATGTTCTACTTTTTTTTTGTTGTCGCTCGTCTTGTTCTTCTTTTCTCCGTTTGTTTACTTTAAATGACATTAGCAATTAATAAAATTGTATTGAAATTACAGACATGTTCTCTGCTAACTTCAGCGCCAGCAGAGTTTTGATTTGTCGACGCAACAACTGTCGCAAGGTTGTGCTTATAGCATAAGAAACGCTTATGTCGCCGCAATAGAGGATGTTTTTCGTGATGCGTCCAATGATCCAACCATTAATGAATACTGTTCAGAGATCTCCAGAGTCGCTTAACCCGTCACATTTTGTTGTTTCGTCCTTCGACCTTCCCTTCCTTCGGTTCGGATGCGATGTGGTGAAACCTGTTCACATTCACAAGACTCTGATTTATTATCACGCAACATAATCCATTTAGAACATTTTGACCGCGATGCCATTTATTGTATTAAGTGAAATGTATGTGATATTCCTCAAAACGAAATTTTCAATAAATATGAGTTTTAGAGCACTTTTCGAAATACTTGTGGCATCGGCCATCTCGCACACATTTTCGAACAAGGATTGTTCAATAACTTCTTTATAATTTTCACCCAATTGACGCTCACTTTATCCTTCCGGTATTCATCTTGGCAGATCGTACTCCTTCGCAACAGCTCGTACCATTCCATAAATGAATATTTCATTGTTGTAGAAACGAAGGGCCAGACACGCCTTAGGGTAGAATGCTAGCAATCATTTTGATACGGATTGGGAATTCAAATGAAAGCATTTAAAGAAATGAAAATTTTGCATTTACCGTTTTTTTTTCATTTTCAAATTGAAATTCAGAAAGAACGTAAACAACCGATCATAATCTACGACTAAATACTTATCGGGCCGATTACTTCTAGAACTACCCCTCCTCCCGCGTATATAAACATGTAGGTAAATGGAAGCAGATTATTATATACATCATATTTTTTTTTAAATATTGTTTATTGTTGACTAATGTTCACTCAATAAGTTTACGCAATTAAGCATTATTTTCTATTGAATGAGCCTCTGCTTGTGTGGGGTAAGTGCTCGTGTGTGTGTGTATGTGGGTGCGTGTGTATGTGTGGGTATGGTAGATTATGTTTGCTAATGCAAACCATTGATGGTTTTGCTAATTTATTGCTTGATGGTTTGATGGTTTTGTTATTTTGTGCGTACTTCCACCAACACATAAAACCATTTTTATTATTCGGTTTCTTGGTTTTATGTTATTTCTTTATGCAAAATGTTTCAATAAAGAGATAATGTATATATTCAGACATGTATGGTTTGCGCGTATGCATGAAAGTGTAAATGTAAACATCACAAATTAAATACAATCGTATTGTAAATACCAAACAATAGTCACGTCTTGACAATTGTTTTATAATATATATATTTTTTGTAAATAAACAGTTTGCAATTATTTAGTGTTTACATCGTATACGAAGCTCATTAAGCGTTAATTATATCATCCAATTTGTGCAATTTATTCTAACAAAAAACCAAAAAAACGTTCAATAAAATTTCTGTTAATTTTTTTTTAAATATAATTAGTGTCAATCGGTAACCACCAGAATTAGAATTAATCGCAAAACAGCATCACGGAATGCATTAAAATTATTGAAAACCAATCAAAATAATATGAAAATTACTAATGAAACTAATTAAAAATCACGAATTCCACAATTAATTTAACCCAAAAATGTTTATGCAGTAAAAACTTTTAGATTTAAGTGTATCGATATCAATGTTAAAAAATTATTATTATATATAATTATTTTTTATAACTTTTCAAATTATGCTATTAATCGAATAATTGAATATTCATCCCTTCGAGACGCGCGTCAATTATAATTAATTCTTACTGAAAAAATGGATAAAAAAATTTCAATTAAAAATAACAATTACGTTTTAGTAAATATAATCGTTTATGTGTCCACGTCCACGTCAGGACATAGCGGAAATTGCTGCCATATTGAATGAATTGATTGCAGAAGAGCGAAAAAAATTGTGAACATCAAAATATCTCAAAATGTGAAACCGGAAAAGGCATTTAAAATGACAGCAAATACTTTACTGCTTGTACGTTTCGAATCTGTCTAACTTTCTCGCTTTAACCCTCTGTCTCTCTCTCTTTCGCTAATTCGTTAAATGACCTCTCGTTACTCTCTGATATTCCATTAAATTAAACCAACATTTTCTCAATCGTTCCTCTTAAATGTGTCCCTCTTCTTCTTCTTCCTTTATCCACCCGTCACTTTTCCTCATCAGTCCTCCCACCCACTCGTCGCTTGCCCGCGCCATTGCCGCTGACGACGATGGTGATGATGATGATGATGATAATATGAGCTGATAATGATGACGATAATGATGACCGACTATGCTGTTATGGCAATAAATAAAATGAACGAATGAACGGAATGAACGGAAAAAGTACATTAAAAATTCATTACGCTTCAATTCGAAAACAATTTCCGTTTTCAAAACTGTCAAGAAGAGCATAAGATGATAAAAATAAGAGGAAACGAAAAGAAGAAAAGGTCGAAAATAAACGAAATATAGAGAGAAAGAGAGAGAAAGAGAGAGAGATAGTTGGGTAGACGATGATGTGCATCTACGTAAAAACAGTAATAAATGGAATGTCATAAAATTCAGCATCGCAAATGAATATAATTTCGTTAATTAATTGAATCGAACTTAAGCAAAAACTGAAGAGTGAGAAATGTTCCTTTAATACATGCAAAATTTTGTCACGTCCATCGATCCCAACAACAAAAAATTACTTAATTCAATAATAATAATATAATTTGAATATAAATTGGGTCGTCGCTCCTGATGAAATATAGATAAGGAGGAGGGGAGGGGGTGAAGAAATGAGTTTAACCTCTTTAGGACTTTTAGACCTGTAAACGAGTACTCAAGCTTTTCCATGTAAGAGAACACTCATTCCCTCAAGAAGAAATCTTCACCCACATCACAAATCTTTTCAGAGGAAAATATTGAAATAAATCACAAGGAAGACAAAGAAGAAGACTAATAGAAAGAAAAAGTGAAAGGAGAAGAAAAAAGTAACTGTAAACACTTTCACTGGTTGCGCTCTTCCTCTTATTGAAGCCCCATACGACTGCCTTTTCTTTTCCTAACTTTTCTGCCTTTCTCTCTCTCTCATTCTCTCGTTCTCTCGTTCTCCCTTTCTCTTTCTTCATCTCCATTTATGGTATAAAATAAATCACGAATTTCATAACAGTCTCTTCAAGGAATCAAATAAAAATATTCAAAAAAGTCGAAAGCATTAAATGTAAAATCTTAAAAAGGACTCCAACTGCGATGTTGCCACTTGGCTGGAAAATAAATACATCTTACGTAACGAGAGAGAGAGAGAGAGCGAAAAGGTAAAAGCAGTTAGCAAAGGTAAAGGAAGGAAAAACCGGGGAGATCGTAGGAAAGAGAGAGACAGAGAGTAAGGAGAAAGAAACGGATAAAATCTAGGTTTACCAACTGCTGATCGTATTATTTATTCGTCGACTTCCTGAGGACTCATGCGGTGTTCGACTTAATTTGCAACAACTACAACAAACCCAAGCTCATTTTTAGTGCTCCTCCCCCCAAGACATTTCTCTTTCACGCCACGTACGCACACATATGCGCACACACACGCACGTCACCGCATCACATGGTACATCCTTAGCTCCCGTAACCAAAAATGGGAGACGCATAAATATACACGTGCAACTGTCACGAATTTATTCAGTCTTCAATCCACCGACTCAACCAAACTGCCCCCGCCAAACACCAACCAAAGGTGTTAATGTCATCTGGTATAATGGCGTTAAAAGTCTAAAATGCTTAAAAAGTAAATTATCCTTAACATCGTGAAAAGAGGATGGTGCAAAGACTGCTAGTGTTCGTAGAGGTTGTTGAAGTCAATGTTGGTGGGAGGATGATACTGTTGCCAACAGAACACGGCAAAAGCAACAGTGGGTCTCTCTCTCACTCACTCTCCGTTGCAACTGCAGCAATAATTCATAACGATTTAAGCTGAGAAAAGTGAAAGTCTGACACTTTCAATTGCTTGTAGTCGAAAAATGAAGAAGAAGAAAGTGAGAAAACGAGCGAGAGGGGATGATAAAAGGCATAAAGTAAATGTGTTTATTGTGTGAAAATTGGCAAAGTTAACGTAAGCAACAACAACCGTTACAACAGTATTAAGAGCTGAACGGCAAGAATAGCAACAACAACAACAACCATAACAACAAGCAGTCCTATGACATTGGCACACAGCATATTGTAATCGTCTGTACTTATGAATAATTTTTAGTGAAAATAAATCTTCTGTTGCAAAAACGAAAAAGTTGTTGACGCAGTTCAAAAGTTCAAAAGAATAAAATGAAAACACAATTTCGAAAAATTCAATTTTATTTAAATTACTTTTTAACTTTTTAATGAATTTAATTTGAGAGTAAGAAAAGACAACGAAAAGGAATAAGAAAATTTAGGAGAGGAAACTTTTGAAAACGGACGTTTAATCGAAGATTAAATTAAACTACTATTTAACGCACTTTTTATTTGTAGCAAATAATTATATTATAACAGTTTTAAAACTATCTGATTATTAATTAAAATTGGAATTTCTTTCAGATCGCTAAAAGCGCTCTATGTTCGTCGATTAAGGGTAACAAGCATCAGGCCATCGTTATGTGCTTTAGCAGACTTTAGTTTCCTAATTGCGAAATACAGTCGTTAACAGAGTCTTAACAGAATCTGTTAATTTCAGAAAATGTATCTTTTGAAATCCGTTAGTGTTTGAATTCTAAGGAAAATAGCCCTAAACGATGATTGTTATTTAACGGAAATACAAGCATCTTCAACTTACGAAATAAAACATATAATACAAAATCAATTCGAGAAATATTTCGTCTTCAAGTGTTATTTTTGCTTCCCTCCCTTTCGCGCCAACAGACTTCCTAAAAAATTCTTCCCTCATTCGTTCATTCTCTCACACTTGGAGAAAATCATTAATTAATTTGAGGAAAATGTCCGTAACTTAAGTGACATTTCGTGTTAGTTCGCAAACTTCCGACATCGAAGTATTAGCCAGACGACAATCATTCGTCTTGAAGGATGCGGCCAGAAGAAGAGAGTCGCAATAAGTGAAAGCCTGACGATGGTGAAACAAATAACTTGACATGTATTTCGTTACGATGATACGAAAAGCAAATGTCAATCATTCTCAGTAATTCAATTAAAATAAACGACGCAACAAAATCGCAAAGACGGCAAGCAACGAATTTCAACCAAAATAAATCTCAAAAAACATAAAACACACAAGGGCATAAAACACAGTAATACGAATTGGAAAAGTATTTAGAGTATCCAATATATTTACTCAGTCTCTGCTTTCTACTCTTCTTCTACTTTCGCTGTTTGCTTTTAAAAAAATTCTTACCTTTGGCAATTTAATAAATCATAAACTTTCTGTTTTGAGAAACTTTGTTTGTTTAGTAAAAATTCAATCATACTTAAGAGGATCTAGGAGTGACACCCCTCCCACACACGCACACACACCTTCTCCTCTTTTGGAAAAAAATGAAAATAGAAATTGACAAAATTTAAATAACAAATATATTTACTTACACACCCTGTCAAAGAATATCTATTTACCCACACATCCTCCCGAACATTACTTGATGGAAATGAATTTAATATGCCCCCAAAGGAATTTGTGACCCTACAAAAAGTGGCAGTATTGCTTACATCAATTATTTCGGCAACAAAAAAGTTTTATAATCACAAGAATAAATCTCACAGGGTGACACACATCCCAATAAAAAATTAAAAAGTATTTCAATAAAAGAACGAGAAGGCAAGGACGGAAAGTTTTTAATCAGACTTCAACAAACAACGAGTACATCATCTGTACAGCGAGTGGCATGGCGGTTGTTAAAAAATTTAAAATTCTCTGCGTAAATTTTCGTTGTAAATGACATACCGTAATGATATTCTTGACATGCGTGACATATGCAATATTATCTTAAGTGACAAAACAAGTCATAAAATCATAAAATTTTAATAAGTCTTATTTGTATTTAATTTTCTTCTCCTAAATTCTGGCGGGTGGAACAAAACAACAAAGGGAGGTATTTTTAATAACAATTCGCAAAAGCTTCAATTACAAACGATTACTTGACTGAACACTTTTCGAGTCGTATCGTAACAATTATCACAAATACTTTCTAAAATGTTTAGAAATTTAAGGTTTCGAAAAAGGAAAAAGCATAAGAACAACAACAACAATAATAATAATAATAATAATAATAATAATAATAATACTCAAACAATAATTATGGCAATAACAATAACGTTGACAATAACAATAGCAATAGCAATAATCATGAATTGCTAAGCACTGACTATGAAACTCCAATAATAGTTCTAAAATTGTTAGTATGATTAAGAGAAAAAAGGCAAAACATTACCAAAGCATGGCATGCAGTAAATGCTTGCAGTAAAATAAATGTAGGTTGAATTAAAACCGTTGCATGTTGGACAAGATGGTGGTGAGATGAGTTGGCGAATGAGGGGAGTGAGTGAGTGGGAAAAACAAACGATAAATGGGGGGGAAATGGGAAATTATTACGGAAGAGTTTATGGAAATATTATGATAATTAGCACGCGATATTACTAATACACACTAGCGTCATTTTAATTGTCTTGCAATGAATCATTTTCGAAACAATGTTGGAAAGGAAAAGTTGCCAAAGGAAGGGAATGGAGCGCGTTATAGATAACGGAATATGTATATACGATGATTTAGTGGAAAAGTCTCCTCGCCAATTTTCATTCAAATTTTGTTTAATGTTCGATTTGATCTGGTTACGGAGATATGACGTATGAGCACTGAAATATTAAGCATTTCTAAATCCAACATGGCTAAGTTTCACCGGAAAAATACAATATAACGGCAAATCCTAACAATAAAATTAGTTTGATTAAAATCGTATTCTCGTAGAGGTATTTTTAAGTTTCACCAACATTTCGAACGGAAGAAAGTCCAATGCTTGAAAATCATTGACTAATAGAAATGGAATTATCGGTACTCTAAAGTGGTAGAGAAGGGTTAATGTAAAGTGTTTTATAATTTGTGTTTAATATTTGCAGCGAGGTACTGCTGCCGAACATTAGCACTGAATGAAGAAGCGCCCTTCAAACAACAAAGATGTCGACGTTTAATAGAATCCACATTTTGATTTACAATTCTTTCAGTTAACAGATAATTCTTTAGACTCTTATGGCATATTCCTCTTCAAAATTGCCACCGTCTATAGAGTTGTGTAGCTCCAAAAATGGAATTGTGTGATTTTATTTAGTGCTTTTCTGAGTCTTTCTCTATCATTTCATTTTTAAAAGGTTAATATTTGGGAATTTTTAATAGTTTGGAATATTGTCAGTAATTTAAAAATAACAACAGTTGATAAATTCTTTACTTCTTGCTTTAATAAGTAATATCCTAGTACCCTGGGTACCTCGAGTCTTAATAAGTTTAAAAGATGTCGCCTTTTATACTTAGTGATCTGAAGAGATTTTTATGAAAACCTCTTTATGAAAACGATGCAGAATTATTTTTAACCTATCTTTCCTTTTGCCAAAAAGATGGCAATCTCCATTTGCCAATGATTAGTATAATAATTAATTAAATAATCATATTTGACCACCAACCAAATACTTGGCTTAATTTAATTAATTTCAGATTTCGTTAAAAACGATGTATAAAGTCTTAAATAATTCTTTGCCGTGTTAGAGAAAAGGCTCGCCTCTCAAAATATGAAGGTTACCAAAATTTATTTTAGGCTTAAAACTTATTTAGAGTATTTTGTTCTTTAACTTCAAAATTAAAAATTCAAAATTTCTCGGCATTTTATTTGCATCGGAGTTTTGCCGTTTTGGGATTTTGTTAATTTGGTGCGTTATCTATCCTAACCTGGGTTGGATCTGAATAAAAATACAAAAGAATCGACATAATTTCAATAACGGATTTATGACAAAAGCTAATTATATTTATCGCAACGATATCAGTTATATCTTTATTTATTTTCTAATTGAAAAAAATTAGTTTTTTTTCCACTTTACAAATTTGGCAAATTAATAAAATTGAAATAATCTTTCAAGCCGCAAATTTAAATAAAATCGTTTTAAAAGCTTCGTTAAATATTCTCGAAACTGAACAATTATAATATCGTATCGCAATAAAGGAAACAAAATTCTATCAAACAATTAAAATAGATTTGAATGGATTCCAAAACAAATTCAAATTGAATAAATCACGATCTACGAGAAAAGTTTCAGTTCATTCATTCGTAGAGACGATATTGTAATTTTGTAGTGTATCGCGTTCCGCCTTTCGAATTGCTCAGCCATTATATTTACAATGCAATAAGAGTAACAATAACAACAATAACAACAATAACAGTAACAACAACAACAACAACAGCGCTAGCAATTTATTCTATTATCCTGTAACTGAAGCGAGGAAGCAGCTTGAAACTTGTTATCGAATGTCGATGAAGTCAAACTTTTCATCGACTTAATTCACTTCGCTTCGCTGCTTCCAAGACTGAAGTACACCGTTGGGATATTCCGGGGTAGGTGAAAGGTTAAGGATGCAAGAAGAGAACAGGGAGAAGGGGTCGAAGAGAAGGGAGAACGCATTGCATTCAAGCCCGAAAGAATGACCACGGATAATAAAGACTATTAAATTATTTGACTAACAGTGCAGAGTTTGCATCTTTTATCTCTTTATATTTTATTTTCGTTTCGTTTTTTTTTTTTTTTTGTTTTTAATTTTCATTCTATCTTCTATTTTATTCTCTTTTTCTTTAATAGAGTGCGATTATTTTATTAGCTTGAAACAACAGTTTTTTTTCGCAAAACTCATAAACTTTTCAGCCAAATTTATTTGGCTGAACTTTTAATAATTTTGTTGTTGTTGTAAGAAAGGGTCCGTATTATTTTGGTAGGATTTTCAAAAGTAAAAACCGAAAATTAAGCATATGCGGCAAATTTAATGTTCTGTAAAAATTTTCTACTGCACCAGAAGACTAAAGGCCAATAAAGCAAATGCTGAGCTCAGACGTTGCAACAATAATTTTCTTGCTTCACGGTCGAGGTTATAATTTCCTGATCCTACTGCTCATAATTCATCTGAATTTTGCTTGCACTCCTTTCGGCCATAAAGACTTTGGTAAGTGAAGCTCAAAGAGAAGACAAAAAAAAGATAGACTGAACGGCAATAAGGCTGGTAGTAAGAAAAGAAAGAAGGGAAAAGAGAAAGGAAGGAAAGAAAGACAAGGAAGACAGTAAGGAAAAAAGACAAAGACAATTTTCTTTAGAATAATTCAAAGTGTTTAAAGTGCGATCAAGAGTAATGAATTTTTTGTTAAAGGAAGAGAAAATATCTTTCATAAATTTTCACAATTAAGAAACCGTAAACAATAAAAACTGCAAACAAACAATAAAAATTTATATGAAGTAATGAACAAAATAATTCTGTAATTACAATCATTTTAGAAATGAAAAGTAAGACAATAATTGACAATAATTTTTGAGCTTCATTATTTGAAGTCTTTAAGATTAAATCCATTTTAATGTAAAAAGTTTCATTATTGAAAATTGTTTCATGACATACAGGAAAAATGTCCAAAAACACAATGAAATGATCAAATGACGAATAATCGCTTTCCAAATTGGATAAATATCGAAAGATCTAAAACGACGCCAATATAGAAAAATTATTATAATCATCGTTATTTTTTTGAATCAATTAAATCCTTTGCGAGCATTCCTTTCGTTAAGATTTCGTAAAAAGATCAAAATTCCTAAACCTGAATTAAAACCAAATTATCAGTCGAATAATAAACGAGGAAACGAGGCAGCAAAACCAACAGAAGAGAAAGAGAAAACGGGCCATTATTGCAAAGTCACTTCAAAAAATTCCTTCACTTGTGTCTTCATACAAATCAAATACTTAACGCATGCATACGTGTGTGCACAAACACACGCACACACATACACACTCACACATTCTTACGTCTCTGATTTACAATCATTAAAAGGTTTACATATTCAAAACAAAACGTGTGAATTGTAGGGTCCTTCCTATCCTGACCTTATTCTCGATATTCGTATTCCTGTTTTTTTTCTGTCTGTCCGTCGTATATCAGAGTCAATTTATCAATGACTTCTGATATGCAGATGGGATATTCAACAACAGCAACAACAACAACAACAACAGCCTGGATTTATCATTGGTAGAAGTAGGAAAAGAAGAGGCAGAGGAATGGAGTTGGTTTTGCTTTATTTGCTTAACTTATCTCATTTGGCATCATCTGCAAAGTAAGCAATAGCAAATTTAAAAGCATTCATTTTCCTTTGCCACCCGAATCGAAAGCAGGCGATGGTAAATAGAAGTTAAAGAGAGAATACTTGTAAAGAAAAACCGAGATAAATGAAATGGAAACGTTGTATTTAATTCATAATGTCATGATTAGAAGAATCACAAAGAAATCAAGCATTTACCCGAAGGAAGGATGAAGAAATGGAAGATGAAAGAAAGGATATGTGGGAAATGAAGGAATGAAGGAATAGTGGTAAAAAAAAGGAAGGGCAGGAAAATAGTGGGAGGAAACTTAAAAAGTTCGGAAGGACGAGTCCTCACGTTAATATATGAAATTAAAATCGATAAAATTGATAAACACTATTAATTCCAATACTAATTTTCCTCGCAGGGAAATTCCATTGATTTTAAATAAAGTGGTTTCGATTTATATACTCTACACTCAAAGTGTTAAGAGTATACTATGTTTGTTCCTCCGCTTGTAACACATTAAAGGAGTATAGGAAGATTCCGGCTCAGAATCATTTTCTGAGACGATTCCGCCATGTACGCCCGTCCGTCTGTCTCTCTTTTGAAATCAAAACACATTCAGGAAAATGTTGAAAATGAAATTTTGTGATCGAGATGGCAAATTATATAGAAGTGAGAGGGACATTTCAGTCCAACATCTTCTTTACGATTGCACAGGGAGTTGTTCATAGATCGAGACAAGAGAAAAAATTTGTGGATAGGAAGCGACATCTTGCCAAGAAAGACAAAATAATGCAATACAATTTAAAAGATCTATTAAAGACACCCAATAGGTCCAGGAGGCCCAATAACCTACAAGTGAGTTGGAAGGTCAGAATATCAGTTCTCCACACGTCCTTTATATTTCGTTAAAGAGTCAAATGATTTTTTGAAAAAAACTAAACAAAGGGTTTTCCCAATAAGACCGCGTCGATGTTGACAGTCTGTAGCAATCGTGTTGTTTAGTCGGCGTCTGATAAATTTGGTATTTGCAATTCAGCCAGTAATCACAAATCACAGTGGCAAGTAACCCTATTGAGCAGCAGGTTCAGATGATAAAACTTTTTTATCAAAATGACGACGGACGACGTCGACCCATTCGAGGTTAACGAGGTGCAATGCATCCACAAAATGTCACTGTTTGGCGCGGATTTTGGGGCGGAGACGTCATTGGTCCGTACTTTTTCCAAAACGACATTGGTGAGGCTATCACCGTCAACGGTGACCGCAACAGATCGATAATAACCAATTTCTTTTGGCTTAAATCATCGGATTTGATCCCGCTAGACTTTTTATTGTGGGGTTTTCTGATATCGCAGATCTATGCGAATAAGCCGCAATCCCCCGATGCCCTCAAAGTCAATATATTACAGGCCATTGCTTAAATTCAGCCGGATCTATGCGGCAGAGTCATTGAAAATTAGACCTGTCTGTTCCGTTCCACGGTGCGGAGCCGCGTCTTTCGTGAATACCTCACACACGGCTTGTTTTATTCGATTTCAACATCGACCCATTCCTATTAAAAAACGCTTTAAAATAAAGATTTTGAAATAAAAATTTTCAAATGAAAAATAACGACATTTTATTAAAAACGAACATGATAAAGTACTTTCTTTTAAATTACCAAAAACTTCTATAAGTAATATTGATAACTTTTGATGAAACACTAAAAACCGTCATTTCCTGCGATCTTGAGTTTTCTAGATAATTACAAAAATTCTAGAAAAAGTGTTCGAAAAAATCCTTAATGCACTTCTCAATACAGTTCGTCAAAGAAATGCAAAAGTTTTCGGAAGGTTTCGAGGATATCAATAAAATCTCAATTGCTTCAAGCAGGGACTCAACACTATTGAGAATTTTTTTCAGAAATAAAATAGAATGCACTAATCCTTTAAACATTTTCATCTCGAAAACTAACTGAAGAATTCTGATAGAGTTATTTTCTTCATCTTGATCTCGAAGCTCCTTTCATTAGGATGAAGTCTTCAAAATTCCCCAGGAGAGAAGAAATACTGAAGTAAACTTGGTAAGGATTCAGGTGACAGAAGCAGCGTCTGGCTGATGACACCGGCGCGTGACAGTTCGCTGCTGCCACTGCGCGCGCGTAATCATAAAAAGTGTAATGACTTTTCTGCTTCCTAAAACCTTTGCTGTTGTTGTTTGTTGTTGTTGGTCTTGTTGTTATTGCTGGTATTCATATTGTTCTTGTTATTGTTGTTTTTTCGTTTTTTGTTGTTGTTGTTGTTTCTCTTCTATTTCCTTGAATAAAGCAAAGTGTACGAAAATGAAAACGTACTTCCAAAGATTTCCTTTTCGTCTCAAAAAACTTTTTTATTAAAATTTAATGAGATTTACACCATTGCTTCTGCTCCTTTGCTACTGCTGCTCCGACGTCTATTTTCTTGTGACGTTCAGTGATAATTCGTCACATGCCCTACGGCATATCGTTCCGTTGTTGTTGTTGTTGCTGTCTTGCGTTGTTGCCACATCGCATTTCGTATCGAGTGAGCAAAAAGTTTGCAAGATTCATTTATTACCCCTCCGCCCTCCGCTCACTCCTAATCAATCTATCTCTCTCTTTTCTCAGCCTTAATCACCTTCTCATCCTTCGGGCAATTTAACCTTTGTCTTCATTTTTTCATGTGACGCGATTAAATCATAAAATATTTTCACCAAAATTATGCAAAGCCAATTTTATTTTGTTATCATTTCGTATTACGCGTGTTGTTTCAGTTGTTATGTAACGTGCTGCGGGGTGTTTCAGACTTATTTTATCATTCGTGAGGGTATGACTGCAAACGACTGTATGTGTATATGTGTGTGTGTGTTTCGCTTCTTCCACCACAATCTTAAAAATTTACTGAAACACTTTTTATTGACGATGATTTATGGAAATTTTAAGCTAATAAAATGAAATTTGCATTCATTATGAAAAATTTGAGTGGGTTTAGTTTGTGTACATGCGTGTTTACGTTTGTGTGTACGCTCGCGCCTAGAAATGCGTAGCAAACATTTATTAAAGAGAAATAAAGCAAACCAAGCAAAAACAACAAACACTAAAGTTTCGAATTGTCAGAAGAGTAATCAGCATAAGTCATGTAAACGACTCAAGGGTGAGACCTCCATTGTCAGGAAAAATGTCAAGAATATTTTTTGTGTGAATGTGTGTGCGTGCGTGTATGTGTTCTCGGTTTGCTTAAACGACTTCCGTTTCCCACAACCAAAGTAGAACGAGCATCTCAGTCACGAATGTGTTGATTTCTTGGCAAATATATAAAACGATTATACGCTAATATTATTTAACTAAATCTGTATATATGCTACATAATACAACAACAACAAACACCACCTATACATACACAATATAAAAGCATCTAAAGTTTGGCTTAAGCCAAGTTAAATTATAATGACAGAAGAACGTGTTCGCAATCGTCAAAATCAAGAAAAGAAATCCATACAAGAAGAACACATCGCCCCCACCCACCACCACGACGTCAAATCTATGAAACTTTCCAAAAATAAAAAAAACAACAACCACCCCAAAACCACCTTCTTTATTATCATGATTTCACACAAGTCGATCATCTCGCGCATAAGAATTGGGACTAATAGGCCTCTAGCAGTATACCGTAAGCTCGTAATGTGCTCGTATGTACGTGCATTTATGTTGATGTGTTGGTATACGTGTGCAAATGAACACACGTATGTGTGTGTGGGTCCGGTAGAAATGAGGTAATTTATTTAAGCCATGTTTCGAAAATGTTTCTCATTCTTTGACTAACAAAAGCTTATACTTGCCATTGTCATCACCGTGGTTGTCATTCAAGAACAACAACAACAACAGCTTACACATTGTTTCTGTTTGAATTCGATTCGAGTTTTGCCTTACCATCGATTAAGGATAAATCGAAGTGCGTGATAAGAAAACGCAAATAACCTCAAGGATTAGCAGTAATACCAATAACAAAAGCAACATTTACCAAAACAACAACAGCAACTATAATATCAGATAAAACTAACCTCAGAAGTTGTAAAGCCAAAGGATGAAAATTGTAGAAGAGTAAGGACTATCTTACTGGACTTACGGGCAGGGATTTACTTCAATGCATTCAACTGGAACTTAAAGAGCAAGAAGAACGAGCAAAAATACCACAATAAGCATAACAAGAGAACAGATAGAAGCAATAGAAGTTATAGGGAACAACAACAACAACGACAACAACAAGACCTTATAACAGCGAAATAACGCAATTACGACAATGACCAAACTTCTAACAACAAACAGAACGACGTGTGTGTGTATGAGTTGTTAATGATTAATAACACCACAGGATGTACCCGACATTAACAATTCTACCATGTGTGTGGAGAAGTATCGATGCGCGTGTAGGTGTGCCGACATTCGTTAGAAAGGTAACCTGGTGCAGGTAACGACCGCAAATATTCATTAAATATTTAGCTTTATGTTTATTTTAACTAGACTAGTACATGCCGATATTCAGTACTCGTATGGGTTTGTATGTGTGTGTTTGTTTTATCGTTGTGCATGAGTTCGTGACGTCTCTTTAAACAAACCTCTTTATTAACAATGAAATCATAAAATAGTAAAAAAGTTAGAAGAATAAATAAAAAAACAAGCGATGCATAAGGATCAAATATCAAGAGGCAGTATCAACCACTTCTTCTTATTACGCCCTACACACGAAGAGGTAGGGTATATTCACTTTGTGCTTTCATTTGTGACGCAATAAACGAGACAAACGTGGTATAGGAGAGCACAGATATTCAATCTCAAAATCAGACTCTGATTCAATCTTAATCTCTCCTACTGTCTTTGGTTCGATCTGAGGTAACTATTATAGAAAAACATAAATGTTTTGTGAAATTTCGCACCAATCTTCTCTCTCCCTCTCTCTCTCTCTCCTCTATTATGCGCTACACCTACGTTTCAAGGCTAACAGGTTGAAAAGACGAATCAACATCGATCGAACAAAAAATGAATGAGTCAATTGACTCCACAAAATATTTTCGATTACTTTCTCCCTCTCTAACAAACAAAAAAATTTTTAATAATGTAATTAACAAATTAATTAAAGAAATACATAAATGTTCATTGAACATTTTTAAAATTATACGAATTTATGAGAATTACAATATGCTGTTGTTAAAAGCCTTTTCATGAAAAACAAAAATATGAAAAATTTTTATAAAACTACTAATTTTGAGCCCCCTACCTCGGATTGGACGCGGATGTTTAGTTTAAGTTTTTTCTTGCATTGTCACCCAGTTGTGAACCATGGTTCAATCACGTTTCTCTGCTCACTGGGATGGTTGTTTAAAATCAATTTTTAAATGCGTAGCGAACGTTCTAAAAGTCACAACATTTTTGTTCTGACTTGTCTTGTCATGTCTTTTGTCATCTATTTCTGCCACCGACCACGTTTGGAAATCTTTCATTTACTAAATTAAACTAAATTAATCTTTTTATACAATTCGAAACGACCATATTCGTCCTGCCTGTATTTAATTTCTTCACTCTAAGAATTACTAATCAAAATCTACGTAAGATTTTTTTAGATTTTTAAAGGCTGATATGACCAATATGGCACGAATATCATTTGCTGGAATCAGTCAAAGTTACTGAAACGGAAATCCCCGAACAACAATCTCTTAAAAATAGCTTAGAGATTTGAAGTATATTTGAACGAGTTTCCGTCATCCCTTGTCACGTTAGGTTTAGAAACAAACCGGTTTCGGCGATGTGTCATCTTCAGTGTCTGATGTCGTTCTGAAGAGCGAAGGGATGACGGAAAATCGTTCCAATATACTTCAACATCCAACCCTGTCGGAAACCTCAACGAACATCAACATGCTTAGAGATTTCCTACAGATATCAATACAATAAATCACGAACATTTAGAAGCATTTCTCCCAAAAAAACTTAAACGCAAAATATCCGAAAAAAACAATAATTAAAATAGAAAACTTATGTTTCCATTACTCGCAAAAAGATCGACGGTTATAAATCTTCAAATCGCCGAAGACTTCGATGAAGTTTGAGATTTTGTTTCTGTATTTCAGGATTTTATAGTCAACACACAATTGCAATGGGATAAATAAACGTCAATAACAGCACAACGAATTTTAAATCATCCAACTAATTTTGTCACTTATACATACTCAACACTCTTACACGTATACGTCTCTGTCCCTCTCTTTCTCTCTCCCTCTCCCTCTCTCGTCATAGATGCACAATTACGTAAATCCACCAACCACTTCCGTTTCCGTGACGCAATGAATGACATATATGAATGAATAATTCTATCGTTAGAAATACTAACAACAACAACAACAAAACACAGTATCGAAGCTAAAAACAACAGCTGTCGGGTTTTAATTTAATACGAATACGTATTTATATGTTAGTAAATGTGTGTATGTGTGGTATTTTTCTGCACATGTATTACTTTAAATATTATGAATTTTTTTCTTTTTTATTGCACTAAAAAAATAAGCGAGCAACAATAACCGGAAACACAAATTTTGGCACGCGGTCAGGAAACAAATGGCAAATGTAATAAAAGAAAAGCAAAATAAAAATTACAAAATTATTCTTTATTATCTGCGTGACTCGCAACTTTTATGATCTGTACATAAAACTAAATTGTTTATTTTTATTTTAATTTCTGAAACCGAAGAATTTCATTAAATTATTAATTTTCAAACTTTACGGCGTCCTTAAAAATGGAGCGTATTATAAGTCAAATAATTCACCAAAGCAGCGAGCTAATTGGCAGGAGAATTTTATAAATTCATGAAAATAGTCCTTTTGTAAAGGCAGTTTTGTAGCCTTTTTAACTGAAACGCTCTTGATAAAAACATTCTAAAAAATAATTATTATTAAGCCTAAAAACAATAATAAAGAATTTTTTATTGCTACTGCCGCTTCCCTTCCTGGCAACGAAATAAAATATTCTGAAATACCCAAACTGTCGAGTTGTCTGGGAATAACGATAAAAAGATAAAATGATAAAAAATTATAATTAAAATTTAACTCAAATATTTTATTGTAATTTTTTTTTCTTTCCAAAAATATTAAACGATGAAAAGCCGCAAAAGCTTTAGTTCACGATAAACTTATCCTTTTTAAATTACAATTAGATTTAAGCGGCTTTTGGGATTTACTAATGCGGTATTTTTCATGAAAAACGAACGAAAAAGTACGTAAATTTAAATACTTTTGCCATCAATAAACACTTAATGCATTAGCCAAAATGTCACAAGTTAGAAAATTCGTTAGTAATTCCGAGTGTGCTTGCATATGTTTGCAGCATTTCAGCTGTTTTGCATAAGCCAAAGTTATCACATTGACGCATATCACGTAACGCGTGTGACATATGCCTTTGAATAAGAATGAATTGTCGCGTTCGCGCTAACGCTCGCTGCTGACACGACATGGAAAATCCATTATTGTAAATAGTACGAAATCAAAGTACGAACACAAACAAAGACACTTCAATGTTGAACAACATCAACAACCGCAAAATACGTATGCGATGGTAACAACAACAACAACAGCAACAACACCGAGAGCAAAAAGTCGCACTATCCGAAATGGATTGCGCAACGAGTAACTACTGGCAAACAGATTTTCTAGATTAAAGGATATGTGCGGGAGATTGTATACATGTATGAGTGTGTGTATGTGTGTATGTATGTATATGTTTACGTGATTTTGTGTGTGTGAGGATTTATAGTTTGGTATAGTTATATTCGTCGTATCGCTATTTGAGATTCTCTACAGCGTATGGAAAGCGATATTAGTCATTCCGTGTTCATGCGTTTCGGTGTGTGTGTGTGTGTGTGTATGTGTGTGCGCATTTGTATGACTGCATGAGTTTTTGGCATACTCCATGTATTTTCTTTATACCCTCCTACTGCATTCGCTTTTCGTGCGACAAAATCGTATGAATTTTTTAGTGTTTCCGGTACTCGTTCGCTGACGTTTTTACACGAAACGAAACAGCAAAAAATCTGCAATGCTACTCGGCTTTTATTCAATTACATAACACTTAGTTTGATTTAATGAAAGGCAGAGTAGCAGACGGTTTACTCATTTGTTTGTGTGTGTATGTGCATTTGCGTTTCAAATTTTTTGTTTTCCTTTTGCAATGATCCAACATCTTCCGTTTACAGCAGTTTGGGTTTTATTAAAAATTTCAAATACCAAAAATTATGAGTTTACGTAATTTTCTTTTCTTTACTATTTTTAATCACCATTAGTAACGATACTAAATTATAATAAAGTCGATTCTTGAAATTAATTTAATATTCTTCAACTTTTTGTTACAAAAAAAAAATTTGATATTTTCCCAAAAAGAAACATAATTTGAAATATTTTGTGAAAATATTTTGTGCGCTTAAAAAAATTTTTATGCGAAATACCTTTCTCGGACTGACTTTAGCCAGATTAAAATGAATTCATTTAGATTTAACCCTTTGAAAATACCAAAGAAAAAAGTAATAAACCCAAATAAAAACAAATCTTCGGCATTAATAATCATTTCATATTTTCCATAATTTTTTTTCAATTTTGCTTCATAAGATAATCAAATATTCCCGAGTTTTCAACTTATCTCGCAGGCTTCCGCTTCTAGTTTGTGGAAATGAATTCAATGGTAATCTATTGTCTTTACAGTAGACGATTTCCACCGAGTTCTGACCCAGTCCAGACTAGAGTATAAATGGTCCTCTTATTGATTTCAGGTTTTGCTAAAATACCTTTTCTTTCTCTCAAAATTCCTCTCAAACTCATGATGGAATTAAAATTTGGTAAAAGAATACAAATATTTAAAAGATATTTTTATAAAAATAATAAATTTCTAAGTCAAGTCCAAGAACAACAACTACTATTTGAGTTTATGTGTGTATAAATTACCCACTTTTTATAGCCCCCAAAAACCTCTACACAAATATCGATGGCGTCTTTTGTCTAAGAGCTATACCCGTTAAATGGTTTATAAAATTGGTAAGATACGTCAGCCAGTGATACAACGATGTTCTCGTTACCCTATATCCACAATTAATAATTAACAACCACAAAAAACATTGCAGATTTATATTCATAGAAGAAGCATAAGAATTAAAATGTAAGTAAGAAGAATTAAAAATAACGATCTATAATGAAAAATATCAATAAAGGCAAGAATGAAGTAAATATTATCGCAAATGTGACAATAATAAAAATATTTAATGAAACGTAATGAGAAGGTATTAAAAAAATTACCAAAAAAAGAGAGAAGGAACGCAATTGCATGAACGTTGCGTGAGCTGAAATCAATAAAGCCATTCAAACGAAACATCCAAAGGGAAAAGTTAATAATTTACCGTAACTGGGTAAAATACCCATTTCCCAGCAAGAGCAAACAGTTACTCCTAGCAACTTTTCCCCACACCCAACCACAGCTTTAATCCCCTGCTTCCTCCCCTGCTCAATCAACTTTCTCTAACTTTCATAGAGTTGATTTTAAGCAGCTTTATTTTGTACCGATTCGACTAATTGTTTCATTATAAGCAGCTCTGTTTACTCCGCCTGCCTGATCACCTTCACAACTTTTCCCTATCGCTCTCTTTCTCTCTATCGCTCTCTCTCTCTCTCTGTATATGTTTCTCTCTCTATTTCGACTGGCTCAATAATTCCGTGCCGGACTAACTGCCCTTCGAAAATATTGCTGCCCCGCCCCGGAAGTTGATAAGAAAATGAACGAATTGAGCAAAAAGCAAGACCAAGTCTAACAAATCCACGGCGGATACAAACTGCCAGAGTAAGTTAGGGTTTGAGGAAGAGAAATAGTCGGTTACTGGTTCCTGGTTGTTTGCCAACGCGGTTGTTGCTGACCTGAATGCGAAATTTTCAATTATCAAGCGAACACTACGCAAGAAGTCCTTTTATTACTTACTGCAGCTCGATGTAGGGACTCATTTGACGTGGCAAAAAATTAATTATTACAAAGAGAGAAGGATGATTTGAGAGCCGAGGCAAAAAAATGAAGGAGGGGATAAAGAAGGGGAAGGAAGAGAGGAATCTTGACGCAAAAATAAGGGAAAAGTTGTCAAAAAGCCAGAAAAAAGAAACTTATGAGCTACGTGACCAACAAAAATGCCTTCGTTAATGAAGTTGTCTACAAAAAGCCACGTGGAAGTAGAAAATAGAGAGGAATGTACAAGAGAAAACAGCCGAACACGGTTTTATAGCTTCGAAACCGCAAAAACTTGAAACATTAAAAGAAATTTTTAATGAAAATATTTTCAGCAGCAACTTCTTAAACTTCAAAAGTAAATTTGCAAAATGATGTAATCGACGATTGGAAATGGAAACTGGATAATAATATTAAAAGAAAATGGAATTAATGATTTTAACATATAAGCTTTAATGTGAACGTTTCTCATTTAGTACATTGAATGTGGAAAAACTTGAAGAGCTTTTCGTTCCAGTATAAAATATTTAGTTTCTTTTAGCATAATTTTAGGCACGCTTTGAACAGCCTCTGGAGAATTACAGGAAAAAGAAAAATATATTCTCAATTACAAACATTGTCCATTACTACCTTCGATATTAAAAATCCGCGAAATCGGATAAGATTACGCCCCCTACTGATACCTAATATGAGTATATCTGTATGTGTGTCTCACTTTTGAATATTACATTATATATATATATATATATATATATATATATATATATATATATATATATATATATATATATATATATATATATATATATATATATATATATATATATATATATATATATATATATATATATATATATATATATATATATATATATATATATATATATATATATATATATATATATATATATATATATATATATATATATATATATATATATATATATATATATATATATATATATATATATATATATATATATATATATATATATATATATATATATATATATATATATATATATATATATATATATATATATATATATATATATATATATATATATATATATATATATATATATATATATATATATATATATATATATATATATATATATATATATATATATATATATATATATATATATATATATATATATATATATATATATATATATATATATATATATATATATATATATATATATATATATATATATATATATATATATATATATATATATATATATATATATATATATATATATATATATATATATATATATATATATATATATATATATATATATATATATATATATATATATATATATATATATATATATATATATATATATATATATATATATATATATATATATATATATATATATATATATATATATATATATATATATATATATATATATATATATATATATATATATATATATATATATATATATATATATATATATATATATATATATATATATATATATATATATATATATATATATATATATATATATATATATATATATATATATATATATATATATATATATATATATATATATATATATATATATATATATATATATATATATATATATATATATATATATATATATATATATATATATATATATATATATATATATATATATATATATATATATATATATATATATATATATATATATATATATATATATATATATATATATATATATATATATAACGTACTTTTAATACTGAAAAATTAGTTAGCATTCAATTTAACTTAATTACATGATAAATCTCGAGAATTAAAATTTTCAAATAATTTAATTTAATCTTTATTTCCAAATTAGTGATCGCTAATCACTTCCACGTAAAGATATTTCAAAGAAAGAATATTGTAAAGCAATAATCTCCTCATTTCAAATAAGAACAATATTACACACGACACACCAACAACAACAACCCGCAAACGTAAGAGTAAACAACTGCAAAACAGAATAATGCCAGGATTACAGTAGCTAATAATTAGCAAGGACTTAAAATGTTACGTGATGGCATCAATGAAATTGAACAAAGAATAATAATAAGAAGACTACGTAAGGAAAAACAAAAGCAAGAGAAATTTAAGGAAAACTTCACAAGAAACTTTAACAATTTCAAAGCAACATGTTTATCTAGAGAGTGTATATGTGCGTGTGTGTGTGAGTATTTTTGTGTTTGTGTACCCTTGCTGTCGTGGGCGTATGTGTAAGTGAATATATTTACAACCATTTGTTTGTGTTTCTTTAATACTAAAGTATTTTTAAGTAACACGTAATTCCTCGAGTAGTTGGAAATAGTTTTTCATCAACGTATACAAATACGCTTATGCGTACGTGTGTAGATTTTTGCGCGTGTATGGGTGAAGTGTGGGTTCGTAAGATGTTCGTTTTGAAGATAATGCAAACTTATATATTCTTTCTCGATTTTAATCTCATTTAATTAAAAAGCAGAAATGCGCAACAAGAAACAACAATGGCAACAACAAAAATAAATGCGTTATACCAACATCACTTGCAAGAGTTGCCAACTCAACTTCTTAAAAGCTACTAAGTAAACTAGGAGAAAATTTATAAGGATGAGAGGAACATAGTGGATGCATTGCTTAGCGGTTGGGGGAAGAAGGGAAGCTTTTGGTAGCGAGATGACTTGCGCTTCGATCGCGCACCATCCGGTTATAATTTTGGGTTCCAGATTATAATTTCGGGTATAATTTCCTGTTCAAGAAAAGTTGTATCATGTACAGAAAACTGCTTTATTGGTTATCAGAATACTACCCTTTCATTGGAATATAAAATTTTTTCATTTATAAAATAAATGAAATTTTTTAATTTTTTTTTTCATTTATAAAATATTACATTAATTCTTTTCAGCGAAATAATTTCAATATTTCGAATAATAGTAACTAGAAAATACTAACAGAATACTAACAGAGTACTAACAGAAGTGTACAGAAGTGTAACAGAGGTACTAACAGATTTCCTTACATTACTTACTTCACTGTTTGATTTTAGACAACTCACTCATTTTCCGTGAAACCATTAATTTATCAGTTAGTTTCTCTATTACAGGACATTTTAATGACATTTTACTTCGACCTAAAAACAACCTTTAATATTGTGAAGTATTGTGTGTACTCAATTCTCGACTTGCACAAACCATCCAGAAAAAATCATGCAAAACGAAAACATGTAAGACGGGACACAGAGTTCCCATAAAATAAGTGGATATATTTAATTAACCTGAAAATCGTGTAAATTGGTCTAAAGAAGACAAAGATAAATCGAAGATATATTCATCGTAATTGTGTGAAATGGATAAGTATTGAAGAATAAAAGGGGTATTGGCTCACTTAAGCGTAAATAGTAATTACCGATATTCTTCTCAAATAAAAACAATAAAAAACGTAACGGAAATTGGTCCTTGTCCAGATTTTGGTTGGCTGATATTTCAAATTTGAATTATATTTCTGTTAACCTAATAATAAATAACCTAATAATAAAGTTGAAATGTAAAATTACGAAAAAATAAATTACGAAATATTTTTTAAAACTAAAAAACTATATTTTTTGACCATTCATTAAAATTCGATCAGAACAATTTTGTGGCCTTGACTAGCTTCTTCTTCGTTTTATTATTCGCGAGCAAGAGACCACTAAACAAGAGCGACGAAATACCATTCCACCTTAATATTTTCGATGGAAGTTTTAGAAAAATATGCATTTGTTGACTTTGAACGTTCTGTCAAAAGGGTGCGATCATCAGAATGATACTGATTAACAATAATTCAAAATTAACAGAATAAGACCAAAAGAAAAAATATTTGTTTTAATTTGAAAACCATGTAAAAGCGAAACGTATAATTCGAGTACCACGAAAATACGGGTTGGGTGTATTTTAAAAATTTACAAAATCTAATATTTTTCTTGTCCCGTAGTCAAGACTTCTAGAACCAAAACACCGAGAAAAACCCTCTCCCTTACTTATTTTTTTATTATGCATTAAATATGACTTGTCAATCAAAACAACAAAAATCAAAAACAAAAAACAAATAATTCAATAAAAAAAGGATTCATCTAAGACCCAAAATATTTGCTTTCCTAAATCCAGTTTTGTGATCAGCTAATTCAACGTCAAACAAGTAGCTCAATCCTCTTTCCTTTAACTACCTTTTGTTTCCATTTATCGGCCATTCTTTCCTCTCCATCATCTTCGCCGTAAACTTCTTCATGAAAATATTTATTCTTATTATTATTTTTATTAGCTTCGTAAAACGTTTATACGTGTTTACTTATTTGTCTTGAACCAAACTACTTCGGGAATATCCTTCCAACCACATCCTTCTACAACATTAAGACAATAAAAAAAGAAGCTATGTCCTTTCATTTAATGCTTTTATGATGATTTTTATTACTTTGGGACCAAGATACTTTGGGCGAATTTTGTGGTTTCAGTTCATATTAAATTGACTTTATTTTGGCAAATACTTTACTCGTGCTCTGCACCACCCTCCTCCTGTTCTGTCACGGACTGCCAGTAGCGGATGTTGCGATGAAATATTTCAAACAAATTCTATTAGATCTTTATGTCTCTTCTTCTTCTTAGAAATTGTTACGAGTTTTTCATAAATAAAAAGAGTTGTTTACGCAATTCTTGTTTTTCCGTTGAAACACTTTTCGTGTTTGGTATTCCTTACGACACCCCCTCCCACCATTTAGCTCATTATTTCAATATAAGTTTGTAGAACCAGCTGATGAATATCACGTAATGTTTTTCAAGCTTTCATTATTCTTTCGTTGGAACTGTCATAAATCATACTTTAATTACGACATTAACTTCTGACATACCTCGAACTATATTAAAGAAAGGTGCATTTGAAAACTTTTGATAATAATTACTAATTATAAGAAGATAAATTTTTCAATTAAGGGGTAATGTCTGTATTCCTAAATACGATTTATATAACATATGTTGCGTTATCAATAGTCCTTTCTCAAGTGATTCTTTTTAATTTGGAATGCATTCAGATTAAATGTGGGGCTTATATGAAGCATCTTGCACATACACAATACCAAAATAATATAGAAAATATGGCAACTCACATCAATCTAAACATATATGTCGCATAAACATCGGCTCCAACTGATAAATTGTTTTCAGATTTAGTCTTAAGGAAAACGTCAAAAGGTTTTACGGGAAGGTAAGAATGCCTGACCAAAGAGGTTTAAAAACTTTCATTTCCATCCCGCCACCTCCCCAACACTCTTTTGTCACATTTTTCAGTTTCTCATCAGTAACTTTTACATTTGCTTTTAATCGCGCTAGATCATTGTTTTTATAAGAAATAAATAAAAAAAATAATTAGAGAAAATTATTTCTCAGTGCCTTAATTTTTAATACTATTTGCATTTAAACGTAATAATGATTTTAATTAAATTTAAAAAGCGCATAAAGGGACAAAAATTATTAGCATGAAATGTTGAAAAGTTTTCAAATTTACAAAATTCAAAATGGAAAACAAAAAGAGAAAGAAAAGTAGAAAGAAAAGTATTTAAAGTTTTGCGAGAAAACTTTGAACAATTTCAAGCTTCAATTAACAATGAAACCTCATAAATTAACCGCGACCAAAGGGAAAACGCATAAACAGAGACACGGTGACAAAAACCAACATCGAGACACTTCTCAAGATTCAGGCTCGGACAGAACGAGCAACAACAACAAAAAGAAACAAAAAAACAGCAATTTACATACACACATATTTGCACGAACACAATCAAAAATCAAAAACAGTCTACACAAATACAATGAGAGAGTAAAGTGTAAACGAAGAGTAAAGAAATTTCATGGGTCGACATAAAGCCAAAAAGAGAGAGAGAGTGAGCGAACAAAAATTAACATAATGAGTGGAAATCCTTGAGGGACAGACATTAAATTACTTTACTAAATGAAGGAATAACAGACGGCGACGACACTACCAACGGCGGCAGCAGCAACAACAACAAATGCAACAACAACAATAGCATAAATGACTACTACCATACAGAACGGATATCAACAATGGTTCATTGTTGGATCGAAGTGTGGTGCTGGAAAAGGGCATGTGATTCGCAGGACTTAAGAGAGTCAAAGAGGAGACTGGTGACAATGACGCAAAATGGTGAACGTGCCGAGTACAAGCTGTGACAAAAGACAAGGCAATGACAAGACAATTTAAACAGTTTAATGTATTGTGTGGGTTAACAAAGAAGAAAACAGATGGAACAAAAGAAAGAGTGAATGAGGGAGCAACTGAAACACTTGAAGAAGCGAAAAGGAAACGGCATTATCCCTTTAGAGCCCAACAAATCAAACATTGAACAGATTCCTCTTAAAAACAAATAAATTAAAAGGAACCTTAAAGATTTCTTGATATGATATGAAGACGATAAGTCAGTCATTGAGGCAAAGAGACGAAAACGAGACAAAGCAAAATGTAGAATTATCTGCATCGTCATTAATTTCACTCAACTGAAAAGAAAAATAAAATGGAAACCAAAATCTGATCGTAAAATTATCAAATTTCACTTTAAAATTATTGTATAATTTATAAAAACAGGGAAGAATTATTTAAAATTATCTGCACTAAATAAAATACAAAAAAACGATATTTTTAAAACACAAATAATCTCGACTGTCACGGGAACAAATATTTCAATGGGAAAGGCTTCCAATTGAAAGAGAATTTCTCTTACTCGCCTGGCTCGCAGTTTTGTATTTTTTTGTTTAGATTAAATAAGCCTGCGTGCGTGTTTGTGTGAGTGTATGCGTTTGTGTGGGTGTGTGCATGTGTGTTTACGGGTTTGCGTGGGCATTAATGTGTTAAAAATCAAGTGGAGTGAAAATGAAGTACGAAGAGCGTGGAAATTCTGGAGTAACGGAATGTCTCCCTTAAAATGGGTCAAGAAAGGGAAGAAGAGAAGAAAGGAGGGGAGTGGACAACTATAGAATGACAAGTGAAAAGAAATGAACTTTATCCCTCCGGAATGAGTTGACTGTTTTAGGTCAACAGTATATTTATCGTATATATAATGCATAAATTATTTTCGCGGTGATGAAAAATTTCGTCTAGGAATATTTTTTCTTTTTTTTGAAATTGATGAATGAAGCGGGAAGCGAAAGGGAACAAGAAAAGAAAAATACATACAAGACCCAATTTTTTGATAATGTTAATTAAATATTGCAAAAAGAGTAATACTTTAAAGCTTACACAAAAAAGGAAATTCTTTAGAAATTATACGAAAAAAGTAACAGAAACGAAAATAGCATTCTCGAAAAATGGTAGTAGATTTTTCATCACTTAAAAAAAATTGTTTAACAAATATTCAAAATAAAAATATCACGAAATTTAAAAAAAATTGATTTAGAAAAACAAATTTCCTGTGGAATTATTTCAGATCGAAAGAAAGTCTCAAGCTTGGGTTTTTTATAAAAAATATATGCTAAATTGAAAAAGAAGATTAATAGGAATTTCTATTTTAATCCTAGCTCTTTTTCAATTTCTTTTTTGTATTTTATTGCATCCCCTTTTGTGTTTTTCCCTTTTTCTTTCTTTTTTTTCCTTTTTTTTTTGCTTTAATCAAATTAAGTTCTCCATGTGCTGATACTTCACTCTCCTCCTAAACCATCCTAATCTTTCTCTTCCGCTTTTCTACTTCTGTTTCTACTTCTTTATGCTTCATGCTTCATGATTTTCATGTTTCCTATTTCTCGTCAGTGCAATCGTCTGCATGCAAAACAAAAATAAATCAATTTAGCATTTTTTCTACTTTGACTTTACAAGAATTTCGGAAACCGCAACAACAACCAACCGACAATAAAACTATTGGGTTGTTCTATTAGCTCATACAACTACAAAAACAATAATAAAAACAACAACGATTGCGTTGCAAGAGTTGCGATGCAAGAAAAACAGCCGTGCACAAAACGAAACAAATTATGTTTGTTGCGGTCGTTGTTGTTGTTGTTTTTTACTAAAAGTCGGGTGCTGTTACTTATATTGCCGTTATTGCAATTTGTAGTCCTCAGCGAACAGACCGAAAACGCAATCCCAATCGCGAATGTTATTTTTTTATTTCGAGGAGTCAGCAGAACAATTCGTAGGGAATGACATGAAATAAATGACAGAGCATAGCGAAATCAGAAAGACAAAAGAAGTAACGAGCAGACAAACAAACAGACAAACATCGAAACAAATAATCGCAATGGCAGATGTAAAATGAAACTAAGATTGGTAACGATACTACGTATCGACAAGGCAGCCAGTCTCCTCAATCTCCACCACCTTTTGTAAGAGTGGTTTTTTAAACCACTCGGAAAGCATAGATTTCCAAACAAAAACCATACGAAAAAATCCGGTTCGGAACACTGACTATTTGATTTAATTAGTGCATTTAGATCTAATTCGTTATTTATTAAGTCCGCATTTTATTTTGGTTTCATCTTTTTAGGAAATTTCGATTCTGCGGTTTTGTTCAGATACCACAAAATTGAGTACAGCTAAAGTTTTTGTCGTTACTGCTGTTGTTTTTGCAGTGGTTTTCCGCAGTTATTACTCGAGTGATTAGTTTTCACCAGTTCCCCCCCACCCCGGCCAGACCAATTGCTTTAAATAACTTTTCTAATGATTTCTCTTCTACTTTATAACTCTTTTCACTTCGTCACTCGAGGCGCTTTTCTTTATTGCCTTGTTATCCTTTGGATAGATGGTTTGAATCACTTGAAGATAATTTTGAATTTCATTCGAAAAATTCTTGCGAAAACGAGAAAAAATATAAACAAAAAAGTCAGAAAGCAGGTTAAATTAAATCCGGACGATAAGAATCCACAAACAAATTTAGAAGAGAAAGGTTATTGAAAAAAACAAATACAAAATTTCGATCTGAAAAAAAGGTAAAACGTGAGCGAAGCCACTTTTGTGAAGACGCCGATCGTTAAATCCAATTAAAAAATATCGAACGATTTTAAATCGTTTTGAGCGAATACAATTAATATTTTTTAAGAATGTTTGCATTGAGATTATTAGGCTTTATGTCTTTAACGATATGCGTATTAGAAACAGACAACATACGCGCATATACACTTGCATACTTGCACTAATAGATATGTTCACCACAAGCAACTATTTATGCAAGGAAAACTTTCATACGCGCCAATATCGAAATTGTATGAAATCGGCTTTAGAAAATATATTTGCGCAATCGGTTGTAACAAAAGCAATATTTGTAATACCCTCCAATAAACAACAAACACACACACACACTTGCAAACATGCAAAAGCACAAACGCCCATAACGCCTTAAGCATATGCATAAGTGGTATACTTCTAATATCTACGAACACACACGCAGTTATGCACACACATAAACCCACACAATCCTATGCATTTATTCGCAGAAGCAGAGCACAAAAACCGTTTCTCAGCAAACAAACTACATTTAAGAATACAATAACAATAAAAAAATCATATGAATTCCACTTAAGCGGATAAAGAATCGAAAGAAGATGACGATGATGATGAAGATGAAGAAGAAGAGCACCAAAGTAGACCTACCTATGAGAAGATGATCAGTAACAGCAAGAGCAACAATTTTTAATACCCCAACGATGGCCAACGTCATCGCGATAAAGCAAAGCAAGCATAAAAAGCAGAAATAATGGAAAGAAATTAAGAATTTTCAATAAAGAATGATGTTGTTGAACTTATTTGCATGACATGTAAAACCAATACTCAAACAAAAGAAGAAGGGTCCTTCTCACACACGCATACACACGCGTAAAGAATTCACTTTAAAGCATTCCCAACGAGTATCGACTTAGGGAAAATAAAGGATATGAAAGCGAAAAATCAAATGTTAACTATTCATTTCCCGTTTCCGGTTTTATGCAACAAATACAACATACATACGTAACCACAACCACACATCCACACACATACATACGTTTGTGCACACATCATTTTCAACGACTTTGTTAGTAATACTTTTAAATTGTCATGACTGCGTTTGTTTTTTCTTTAAAATTTACATTTTCGAAAAAAAGTGCAACATATTAAAGGAATAAGAAAATACATGAACACAGAAAAAGAAGAAGAAAAAATTCCCAAAGGATACCGCCCCAGGAAATCGAAGAATATAGATCGTATAGAGAGTAAAATGTCAGAAGTAATGACAAAAAATAGAGACGATGAACAAAAGATAAAAGACGACATACTAAAAAATCATGCATAGATATCACAGAGCGATGGCAAACAGTGATTCAAACATCTACAGAATGAGAAAGAGCTACAGGAAAACGAAAACAATTCCATAACGAGAATCGCGATGGAAAAAATGTCGACCACAAAAACGCTCTCATCACGTGGCCGGTTTTCATCAAAGAGTTTGATAAATGTTTGATAGCGAACATAGTGATAGCTTCTGTACTTGTCGTTATTATTATTGTTGTTATCACTGCAGGCAAAAAGTAGTAAATATTTGCATAAGCAACAAATTTATTTAATACTTTTTTGCAAACTCAATGGCATTTTCAATACTTGTTCTCTTATTTATTTCCCCTTCTTCTTCTTCTTCCCGTTATTGATTCTCATTGACATTGCCTTTATTGATTTTGTATTTTAACTGATTGCAATAAGATGAAACACAAAAGAACGAAACAATGACAGCCAATAATTTAAATGCATTCGAATTTCCGGAGACGTTAGAAATTGTTTTTCATTTTATAGAGTGAAAAATAACGTACACATATATGAACACATACACCTAGAAACATATATACACACACATTCTTAAGAAAGCTAAAGCAATAAGAAGACGACAAAGAAGCAAATAATCCGCGCTCTTCGGAAGCAATGAGTACTCAAGCATAAGCAGGAGTAGTGGCAGTAAAAGCATGAGTAAATAAATGTTTTCCCTTGGGAGTTAATTAGTCTTTCCCTTTGAATATTTCCCTTTTTAACATTTTCTTTTTGTTCGACAGTAATCTATCGTTCAATTTGTTATATTTTCCATTTTTGCACTGCTTAAAAAAGATTTAAATATTTATTTAAAAACATCAAGTTTTATTAAATATTCCCGAAAGAATTATTTCATTAATTTACTTCATTATTTGAATCCGGCAAACATAAGCGTCCGTCAACCTGTCAGACCTTCTCAGGCGGGTTTTAAAGAATTTTCGAGTTACTTCTAAAAAATTCTAAAGAGGTTGGGTGAAATAAAATTGTCGATAAGTAAATTCGCCTTGCATGAATCCTTCTTCTATGAATTCAACTTCGTTAGATGAAACAGAAAAACAGTTCAAAACAGAAACACATAAGTCGTTATCAACGGTTGGCTAGCCGGTTTCTCAAAAACAATATTTGGATATCGCTCATTTTGAGTAGAAAAGCCTAAGAAGGGCAGACGGGCATTTAGTTTATGTGGTCACACATAGAACAAAACTGAAAACTACGCTAAACCATTTAATAAATAATAATATGCAGTTTATATCAAATTACAAATAGGCGGACCACACCCATTTTTTGGCATGAATTTTCCATACTTGAATATGGCAAATACCTTGAATATGAATACCTTATCCTTTAATTCAGCTGCTCTTAATGTTTTACATCAGCGCACACCAAAAAATATGAAGCAAGAAAATAAAATTATTTCCTCTGTTTCATTGTATGATTTCATTGCATTTGACTTAGTGTGTGTTGGAATATAAGAGGTTTTCTTAGATTATCAATCAAATATTTGACGTATAATTCGAAAGACACTCCGAAATAACTCAGCGTTGAATATTTATTTTTTAACAATTTAAAAATTAGTTTAGACTGTTGGAATTAAAGTACAGGTACGTAGGATGATACTCAATATTTTCTCATGTTTGGTAGATCACAGAACTATTTTATGTATTTCAAAAAATGATCCCTTAAGTGCATAAACCTAAACTTTATTCGTACCCAAATTAAACAGTCTAAGAATTTTGAAAGCAACGGACAATATTCGCAATAATGATAGGCTCATATTCGGATAAAGCTTATTGAAATCCTTTTAAATATTTTGAATTATTATTTTAGTGCATTTCGTTGTATGAATATACGTTGTTCTTACACTAACACTTCACATTCACAACCGGAACAAACCTTGTTTTCTCACACCAAACCTAATTTTCAAATAAAAATTATTGAAAATATTCCAAACTCAAGAAAACGTCTAATAAATCAAAAGTCATTACTATGTAATTTGTCTGAGATAAGAAACGATCAATAAATATAAATGTTGAATGCTAATATTCTAATTATTAAATTCCTGTCTCTCCTCATCCATCTTTCTTCCCTTCTCTCTTCATGTCCTTCCTTACTTCGGAACTACTCAATTAAATTTAATAGGAAATTAATCTTAATCCTTGAAGTCATCCTGTAATCCTTATTTAAGCTTATTATAAACATGTAGCTCCTTAATTGAATTACTCGCAATACGTTGCGTATCTTCGCCCGAGGCAATTATAATACGACGCCTTATAGAGACTGATTCAACTGTCAAAACACCGGAGTGACAGAAGCAGCCATTACTCTTTCCACGTAATGCAAGGTGGTGTGGAAGTGGTGGGGAGTGGAATTAATTTCAAAAATCTTCAGATGTTCATTAATAATTTTTTTGTGCAAAACGCACTTCGTAAATTAAAATTTTGAGAAAAGAAATTGTTGACCTGAAGCGCAATAATTTGGCAAAAGCTTACCAAAAAATTATTAATAGAACAAAATTTAAATATGTATAAATCCAACAACAACAATGACAACACAACTTGTCAGCTGTCACTTGAAATTTACTCTGGAAAACCAAATAAAGTCTTCTTCTTCTTCCAAATATTTGCGAAAAAATTGGATGTAATCTTCAGAAGCGACTGGTACGAACGGTAATGAAGGAATGAGGGAATGAAGGGAAAGACAAAGAGGAGTAACAGCTGAAAAACAGAACTCCTCGCTTAGCACCTAAGGGCCAAGCGGATAAAAAAGTAAAAAGCAGATAATTTTTTATCAACAACAACAACAACAACATAAAACAGCAACAACAGCATCAACAGCGTCAACAACAACACCAGCAATTGCGGAAGCAAAAGGAATGGGAATGGAAGAAGCGATAGTAAAATAGTAGTGACACTGAAAGAAGACGACATTCTGGAGTCGACTTTCATGAAAAATGACAAGCAGGCGATTCTCCTCAGAGAAGGACAATTTCGCGGACTAGGCTGAAAGGAGAGTTTCGAAGAAGGGGGAATAAAAAAGTAGGAATCGAATAAAGGAAGACCAAGAGGAGAAAAAATTATGCATGGTGATGCTTGCGGCCACGTAGTGCACGTTTCGGGGAGTGAGAAATTGACAAACCTCGGGGCGGTTTTCAGACAAGTCTCCGGCTTTGATAACTCTGACAGTACAAAAATCGAGGAGGAGCTAATTTTTAAAGAGCCTACTAAATGAACTTCTTAAACGAATTCAAGTGAATTTAAGGAATGAATTCTAGTAAAAATTCAAGCTCTTTCAAACAAAACATCACGTTTAATAAATACACCTCGTTGTCACTTGGACCCATAGGTAACACATAACAAAATTGCTTAAGTAAGTATTTATCAAGCGATAGAGCAGGAAAGAAGAACAAAACAAGCGCAATGAATAAATTCAAAATATCTATTTATGCACTTTTTGAACGGTTTCACATAAAAAATGATTGCAACATTCTTGTAAAATTCTTCGTTTTCATGTACATGTTGTGCACGTGTGTAAGTGTGTGTGTGTGAAAGTTTTTATGTGTGTGTGCGTGGATGTGTGTATACACGAACCCATGAATGTACATCTATTACTACATGAATATGGATATAAAACAGTGGTAAACATAAGAATATTCAGCTTAATACACAGAATAACGTATCCATGAAAATTGCTGAAACAACTTGCTTTTTCAGAGACAGATAAAGCGATTATATTTCTCGCAGCATAAAGCAAACATCAAATATTTATTCAAAATATCAAATTATTTTCGTTTTCTAATAAAGCGAATATCGTTAAACAACAAAAAGGTTGGTTTACAAAGCCAACTAATTATTTAATAATAGTATAATTTCATAGTAAGGTTTATACTAATTCGATATTGCAACGAATTTTCGTTACAATATCGATATGAACGAAAATTCGTTACAAGATCGTAACAAAAATTCAAACTAGAACCGCCAAGGCTAAAAAAATTTAAGAAATTTTTCGCTAGAATGCTACATTGCTTTCTCTTTAAATTTCATTTTCTGTGAATCAGAGGAAAATCATACCGTCAAGTAATTAAAAAAGGCAAACAGATTTACTCCATTACCCGATATTAATTCAAAGATAACGAAAAACAATATATATGCGTATGTGTTTCCTTGGGTTAATTATTCATTTGAAAACAGTTATAATTTTCGGAACAATAAGTTACTGTCAGATAGCGCTTCTGGGAATGAACAGTGCTCCCGTTTATCTTTGACACAATTTTTTATCATACAAAGTGATACAAAGTTGTCGTCATCCTATGCCATGCTGCCTCGTGATATCTTGTCATATCTAAATAATTATGGTCAAGATTGCGTATACTGCAATTCCCTTATATATCTACGTGATTTCGGAGGGTAAATATATGCATACATTTATCATTAAAGGGGTAACAAGATAATGCTCAATCGATAAGCAAGAGCAATTCAAGATGAATTTGTATCAACGATAACAATTAAATTCGAAATTTAATTCGAGTGTAATAATTTGTGGTTTAAGTTACTGCAATATTGTTTATATTATATATATGGTATACAAGCGTCTACCATATTTCATAAAACTCCTGAAAAATAAATAGAATAATAATGCAAATGCAAAGAAATGTTGCTTACACTTTCGAAAGTTTGTTGGGACGTATACAAGAGCATATTGATAATCACGGTTTATATCTCTAAAACCAATAAAAATGGTTCGAGAAACATTTCATTTTGATATAATTCCAGACATAGAGAACATCCTTTTCCACAAGCAGAACAAAATTTCAGATGTTGCTACTCCGGAACTAGTCCAGAAATGACATGGAAACGTCAATACGAAAATATTTACTAGAGAATACTTCGACATCAATTGTCATAGCAGTGAAATCATGGCAAACAGGTCATTTTATGGGAGTAAAAACTACGAAACAAAAATTGAGCCATGGCTTTGATTATCGTATCAAATTCGTAGTAACAACTTATGTATATATGGTGACCACTGGGAATGTTGGAGCGCTGCCAAATTGTTGAGGACTTCAAAGGTGCGCCACAATATAATCACTAAATTATTATAAACCTATTGGTGAGACTTTTATAACAGTAAATACAAGTTATTTTTCCCCATCTTTTTTGTCTGGAAAATTTAAAAAAAAATATATTTCTGATTTTTTTTTCATACCTCAATTCCTTCACCAAAAGCTCCAATAAATCCTCTAATGCAAAGTAAAATCATCTCACTGGGAGACATAAAATCAGTTCTTCGAAAGCCGGGAATTGAAGGAGCAACTGCGTAATGATTACCATGAAATGAACTAAAGCATTAAAATGAAAATGAAAATGAAATTGCAAAATATTTCACACCATTTTCAATGCGATAAATTTTTCTCTGCAACTTTTCTTATGCAAATTTTATTGTGCGACTCTATCAGAGAAAAAACCAAAAACAAGCAAAAATAAAGGGCTATAAATGAATTTTAACGTCTTTCGAAATAATTCCACGACCCACCGCACTCTTAGCACTTTCGAACTAACAACAACAATACCCCAATACACCAGCAACAACAATAACAAAAAACAACAGTGCGATAACAGCAATCCTAACTGACTGCCATGACATCCTCCTAAAGCTTTCGAAACTCGTCGCTTCGAAGAAAATAATTAAATTGCTTTTAAGTTTGCTCAATAAATTAGAAAACGAAATCTCAATAAATGCCGCCGGAATCTGCCGTAGCAATGGCTGCAGGATATCAGCAGGCTTTATCCTAAAGGAGCAATTTATAAACTAAAAAAGTACGAATATTTCAAGTCATGCCGGTGACGCACCAGCCGTAAACAAGGCGCGGAGTAGTAGAAGAAATTTAAAATAAGTTTGAAAAAATAGCAGTAGTAAATAAATAATTAAAAGAAGAAACAAAAAAAGAACGAGAATTGCAACGATTTTCTCTTATCTTTAAAAACTATATAATTCTTTAGAAACTAAAAGTTTTTTGCTTAAATTCCATAAAATATAAACTGTTCGTAAAGTTGTCCTTTAGGGAGAAAGAAGAAGCACAACATGGTAGTTTTTTAAGCAAAAGTAAATGCACAAAAGGAAGGTAAAGTAAGGTAACAATAAAACAAGTAAGAACGTTTACTTCGACCTGTACCAAAGCTCATGTACCCTACACCCATCAACTGAAAATTTATAGTTCAAATTCAGTGACCATAATAATTATTTAGAGTTAAATTCAATAACAAATAGAGGGGGCGGGGAGCGCGCCTTTTAATATTACATTCATGTTTCTTGGTCAATTTAGATTTACCAACTCGTCTTCAATACAACTTCTCCCAAAAAAGTTCATGCATCGTATAGCCTCATAGGGGACGCCACTGGTCAGATTTTTACCATTTTCATTCATTCAGTTTGTGATGACAGAGAATATTTCTACCAAATTTCATAACGATAACTTTATACGTTCTCTTGCAATCGTGATTTCCACAAGCATAATGGGAGACGAACAGAAAACGGACAGACAAACAGGCAGACAGACGAACTAAATCGATTCAATGATTCAATGATTTTGAGCAGGAATACAAACACTTTTCTATACCTACCACGCCTCCTCATACATTCAGATGTAGGCTATAAACACAATACAATTAAAACATAAAAATTTAGTTTAGAGAGTTTCCAAAGAAGTCTCAGAAATATCGTTTTTCTATTCTGGAAAGCTTCGTCAAATTAGTCTGTTACGAGAAATCATGCGAGAAAAAATTTTGAAAAAATCTGTGAAGAATGGAATAAGTTTTAGAAAATTTAATAAGAAAAACGGTGGGACTAAAAGATATTTTGAGGATGACCTTCAAAAACAACATTGCCTAAAACTACGTGATTATGATTAAAAAATTACGTAAAAGTTTCTAACCAAAAAACGACAACAAATGAAAATAATTTTATCAACGAATAAAATGATAAAAGAATAATGGAATGGTAAAACTTTCACTGGAAAATCGTCAGTTTCTTGTTGTTTCATAGAAAACATTTATTTTTTACCTCCCTCTTTTTTCTATCATATTCTCCTTCTTCCAGTGTCTTATCTCATTTAAGGAACAAAGTTTAACATTCGTCAACAAAGACCAAAGACATCCTTAATACCATATTTACATCCTTAATACCAATGAGCCATAAATATGACTCATCCTATCCTAAAAAAGGCATATAGTATTCGATTATGCGATTATGCGGTAAAGACATAACAATATTTCCATATATTCCATTACTTCACCACAAAAACCAACGTATGTTTTTCAAAAATCGTATTAATGCTTAATATATAACATACATAGTAATCAAATTTTCAACGAGTCAAATTGACTCAGTGCGTAAATCTAGTGTTAAAACAAGTAAACGAGGTAATAAAAACATGAAAAATAAAAAAACTAGCAGCAATATTCTTTAAGTAAAATCTTACCATTTAAAAGATAAATGAAATAAATGATGAAGGAAGCAGAAGAGATATAATGAAGACGTGCTTTAGTTTGTAAAAATCTAAGACGCTTTTGAGAAGAAAATTCGAAAATTGTGATTAAGGACGTGCAGCAGATTTAAATGGGAGAAAGCAAAAAGAAAAGTAAAATGAAATAGTTTTGGTTTATCCTTGAGGCGCAAGGAAAAAGAGCAATAAGACGAAAAATAAAATAATAAAAGAATGACCGCATAAGCAACGAACAATAGTAATAGAACAGAGACGTGGTTGGGGGGAAAGATAGAGATAGAGGAAGAAAATCAAGATCAAGAAATTATTATGCACTTTGGTGAAGTTTTCAGTGAGTGAAGGATGTAATTCTTTCTTGGTTTTTTTTTTCATTTTTGTCTTTGCAAAGCAACAAACTGACGGTGCAACGTTACCTGAAGCAGCATTTCATTCATAATAAAATTATTTCTATGAAGATTTAAAATTGCTGTAATATTTTTGTCCCACTGTCTTGTTGCAAAAAGTAGAGGAAAAACTATTGCACGGAAGTAGTTTGATTTACGTGATTTTTCCACAATAATTCCACGGAAAACTGATAATAATTTTTACAAAAACCGTAATTTTTTCTTGCTTTCGTTTCATTTCGCATTTAAACTCTCTTATTTTCTCACTTTTTTCTCTTTCTCTCATTATTTATGATCTTCTTAATATTATCATGGTAATTTTTCAATGTTGTTGTTGCCATCGTAGTGGTTGCTGTTGGTGTGATAGCAGTACAGTCCTTTACAGTAGTAGAGTTCATAATAAAAATTACTTTGTATTTATTTCCTTTGTTTTAATTTATTTCTTTTCCATTATTGTAATTATTTATTATGACCATTAAAAATGATCAGGCAGTAAGAATAAATTAAATTGTTTATTATTAAAGCAGTCTACCTCATTTGGAATCATTTAAGAAATATTTGAAACGGAATTAATAATGTAATTTCGAGACGTCTCAAGAAATATGATGCACTTATTAAAAACTTCTTTTAATTGCAGGAAAATTTTATGATTAAATTCCTGTTAGGGCAGTTTTTTAAAGGAATTAATTATATAAAGAGAACTGTTGGATATTCCGAAAGCCAATGTGGTAACTTAGGAGACTACGGCACTTCCTATATCTTAGAAAATATTGCAGATCTTATTGCGACACCTAAAGGACACCACATTATTTTCAGACAAAATTGCAAGCATGCCCAAATATCGTCTGCAAAAGTACAACACTTAGGAACAAGTTTTAGTGTATGTTCTGCTAGCGTATTTTCCCGAGTTCCGAATAAATAAGGAAGCCTACTTTTAGGGTCTCAATATTCTCGTTCACAAGCGAACGATAAAACAAATGACTATATGGGAATCGTAAATGCCGTGGAAAGTCGTAAACAAATTAAATGCCTCCAACGCTCCAAGACAGGTTTTCAGATCATTTGTTTGAATAATTATTATTCAGACCACTGTTGGCAAGATTATTGGCACCCAGCGTAGATCGGATCACCGTCATGCCTTGTCATGTATTTATTGTTGATCCTGCTCTTGATGATTACAGGATTCTCTGGAAAATTTTAAAAGTTAAAAATGGAAAAATAAAAATAGAAAATTCAAGAGCTTGGCTTCCTTAGACTTTATATTGCGTGTATATTTTTTCTAACATCTACTAATTCCCACAAGACAAAAACAAGACCTCCTTCCTTCTTAGCGCTTTTCTTCCCCATCACGAATACTGAATATTCCCATCACATACATAGATCTGACAATAAAAAATGATTATTTATTCAAAGCTGAAACCGCTTTAAATCGTTCTGTATCATAATATACCAATAGCTTCCCATCTACCGCCCCCCTCCTTCCACCTTATAAATGTAATCCATTTTATAACTCGAGCTACTTTGAGGCTAAGCCAGACGTATGACAATTTATGCCGTTACTAAGCTGTCAATTTGTTGGGCGACCCTACCATATTTAAACAAACCTCAAATGCCACCGGACTCACGACCAACAACCGAAATGAACTTCTGCGAGAGTGGCCCAATCAACAGAAGCCATTGTTAGCCACTCTTTGACGCTTTAACTCCGCCAAATTATAATTTATTACGCTTTTTACTTTCCACTCCACAACTCCATGACTACGCCACCAACAAACACACTCTGAAGTATTCGAGAGCAGAGTAAAGTGTTTGGTAGACGAAAGGGGAATTTGAACACGTTGTTTGGAATGGTTTGACCAGACAGACGCTGGCTAAAAGTCAAGTGGCTTTTAGGTTGTAAGTACAAGAACCTGAAGGATGTTTCAACATCTAACAATTTGACCTCTTTATTAGTTTTTATCTTTTTATTGCTTCTGATTTGTACAAAAGCAAGAAAAAATCATCTCGTAAATGTGCTTAAAAATTTCTGGGGATTTTACCAACCCTCTTAACGTCTTCGTTTAAGGGTAAAGTGTAGTCGATGTGTCTGTGTGCATACGTAGTTTCTCTTGTGAGAAAAGTTCTTTTGTTTGAAAACAATAAAGTTTTCTCTTTTCCATTCAAATTTAATTGATTTATAAACGTTTGGTCAATTTAATGAAACCCCTAAGCATTTGGCTACTTTAAAGTATTGGCAGATCTCGAAATAGGCAGAAAGGCAAGAAGGTGATCTCGGACGCAAATGCTTTTGGTGCGAGTACATTTTGGAAATTGAAAAGGAAACTTGTGAAAAATATTCAATAATTGAGTAAGGGTGGTAACGTAATTTAAAACCAATTATTATCCAATCCATTCACGTACATGTCATAAGGTCGTACCGGTTCTAACGATGTAGTTAAGCATAATTTTCTACAAAAACGTCATAACAATAAAAATTACTTCATCAATATTGTAATGTCGCATGTATTGTAGTCGCTGTTTTCATGTAAACGAACTTTATTAGTATTCATTAATTTTGACAATGCACAAAAGTTTTCATTTAGGCTTTCGCAACAAAGCTTTTGAAACATTGCGACAGATGGAGTTCCCGAATAATCACGAATAATTGATAATCAGTATCTGAGTCTGAAGCGATAATTTGTCACAGAGTAATTCAAATTATCAAGAAGAAAATACAAAAGCGATAGGAAATATTTTGAAAAACTAAAATTCATAACAATGAAAACAGGTGAGTTCAGCATTTTATCGTTTATTTAATTGAACTCGATTTTCGGAAAAAAAGAGAGACTTCGATTCTTCTAAATCTCTACCATCTTGCTTCAATCATTTACTCGTAGTACCCACATGTTATCCATAATCTTGACAATACGTGTCGATCATAAATAAAACTAAACATTTTTATAATAAAAAGAAACGCACTTTCAGAAATCGTCATCCACCCGATTTTATTGCCGCGACTTTACTTACTTCTCTAGAAACCATACATACTCCCACACACCCTTTTACACGCACCCGTTTGCAGCCCTTCTAGTCTATCTTTCAAGCCATTCCTTAATGGTTTCCCAATTCCTTCATTAAATCATTCCGAGAAACAGTAATGCTTAAGCGCACATTCTTAAAATCCCGGATTGAATTTTATGGTTTGTACGATATGTTTCTATCGCGATGCCGATATAATTGAAAACGGCTGTTGCCAACTTCGCACACATAAACTCTAGACGATATTAAAAAAGTCTGTTACGCAGTCCTTTCCTGCCGAAATTGCTACAATTGAGCCCAAAGGTTAGTTTGAGTTACCGCCGTCGATTTAAAGATTTTATGATTTTTGTGGAATGAACGAAGGAAGGAATGAGCAATCGATGACTTTTCAGCACTTTTTCTCGAAGAGAAATAAAATTTATTCTATGACGTGTGGATAATAAATCAATATGCAGTAAAACTGTAGAGGCGGTAACCAATGGGTCGATCGATCTAGTCGAGACCCCAACTCAGTTGAATTCGTTTCAGTTTCGACAACGGGTTCACTTTCAATGAAATGATTTTCTAACTGTAATGTAGTTCCCGGTTTTTGAAAGGATTTATTCGATTTCGTGAACATGATTTCTTTTTTCTTTTATTATTATTATTATTGAATTCAGCGATATTTCGTTAAAACTTCGTTTCCTTGCATCGCTTCTGATTTAATACATTTGGCGAAATTATTTTCGTCTAGCAAGAACGGGGCGGGTTAATTGTTTGTCTATCCTTCGATCATTACTCCTCCTCTCATTTTCTTCGCGGTCGAAAGATTTCGAAAAGGAAAATCATTTTCTGGACAGGATACAACAGAGTGTTCAGTGCGAGGGACAAACGCAAAATAATTTAATCTTTTGACGTTCTTTACGTTATGCGAGCACGTTGGCAACTTAAGCTTTGCTGACGTTTGGCATTTAGTATCGTTGACGCCTTTTCGCTGTAAAAGTTCGACAACGAAACTAAAGTGATTTTTCATTTGAAAGAAATGAATTGACAAAGAATTCACACAGACAGAGTTTTAAAAAAAATTACTATCGAAGAGTCTGCAGAAGAGAAATATTCGATGATGTTCGTTATCGTTTTAGGTGAAAGCGTATTTCAAAAGAATCAACACAAATCTTGGTTGTGACTAATCCTTACGCAATTCATCATTTGTTTAATATTTATCTTGGGGGAACATTTATGAATTACAATGAAATTAAATCTTTTAATAAATAGCAATAATTTTCAGGATCTTCACAATTCTAGGAGAAAATTATTACAAAGAAACAGAAGAAATCTATCACAACTACTCCTTCCTAATAACAAAAAAAAACACGTAGGAAACTATTAAACCATGTCTAACAGCAGCAACAACAACAACAACAGCAACATCTACACCAAAAGCCAACACGGCAAAAATATTATGAAAGTTTCTAATTATTGCCAACTTTAGCAATAATTCATTAACAGTTAACAAACGAAGAATATGTAGAAGGGAGAGAGAACAAGCAATTGAAAACAACAGAAAGAAAAAAAACAACAACAACAGCTAACAACCATAAATTCAACAGTTACAAAAGCCATCCGGTGAACATGATTAGAGAAACGAGAACTAAAAGTAACACAAACCAGATGGTACAAGCACGTATTCGTACGTAGAGGTGTGTAAGTGGACATAAGTATTAGTGTGTGTGTGTGTGTGTGTTCGTGCGTGTTTGTGAGTGTGTGTAACATTTCTTTATTTGTGGCTGAAATAAACTTTTATTAAAAGGATAAAAGTTAACTGTTGTCCATAAAATTTATACACAAAAGACAACAACAACAACAATAATAACGAACAGAAACATAAGAAAATAACAACAAGAGATGCGGTAATGATCACCGGCATTAAATATAAACATAAAGTGAAAATTCTAACAAATACACTGAAATAGTATGAATATCTAGTATTAAACCATAAACACATACATACGCTTAAAAATTCACATATCCCATGAGCACTATTTGTGAAAGTACAACAACAACAACGAATAACAATCAACGAGAACTTCAACAAATATTACACGTAAAACAAAAACAACAGAAATACTGATAACAAAAAGACAGCTAAAGAAATATTACAACAATAAAAAAGAAACAAATCAAGAAAATAATAAAAATGCAGCAATTTATGAACGATTCTGCATGAACGTTAAACGAGCGGCCAATGGTCGTAAACGTCGTTTCTTGTGGTTTTATGTTTCCCGCCTTCGAACAGCCGGAGCAACGGCGTAGAAAAAGAAACAAATAACGGTAAACACGCATACGCAAACGTACACACTTACTCATACAAACGCATATACCCATACAGGTATTAGTAAATTTTATGCGAAGGTCAGTAAAATTTAAGGCGCCTCAAATTACGTTTTAGAATTCCTAGAACGGAAGTGTTACCTACAAAACATGCCCGGAAACTATTTAACAGCAAAAGAATTTTTTATTTCCAGAATTCGGTATAAAGCTATTTCCAAATTAAAACAAATCAGCATAGACTCGACAGCTTTTCTACTGGGGTTATTCATGCATTAATTAGGAGTTTCAATTAAGGGTGAAGTATAATGTATGTGTGTGTATATATATGTCTGTATGTGGGTGTGGATTTGTCCATTTGAAGTACAGGCCGAAATCGAGGTAATAATCGAGGTCATCAGTTAACGAGCAACAACAATAAAACGAAAGCATATTATCGGCAATGTTTTGAATACAAATATGCGGTCAAGGATTCATTATGTTGTCGCTATTATCGTGTTTGTCGGTGCCGTATTTCATTATGTGAACGCATTAATACTTCTCAGAAATAATTCTTCGTTTATTTTTAGAATTTTGCGACACAATTCTGTTTATAGTTATGGAATATTTAGGTATGAATAATTATTTATAAGATTATTCTAAAAACATATTTATTGAAAAGATGATATATATAAACATGCCTAATCAATTTATCATAACTAACACACACGCTTGGGCTTTATAAAATTAAGAATGGCTTTAATCAATTTAGCAAATGCTCCCTTTCTCAAATATCATACAAAATAATATGACATTACTGAGAGGATTACCTGGATTATCGTTTTTAATTAATACGAGAATGTTATTTTAATTACCTTCCTTTGATTTTGGGATTTTTCTACTTTTTATCTTGAAGATTTTTTCCTTGAGGGTTTCAAATTTAAAGATGTTGCTTGGAGATATTGTTTTGAACAATTTTTCATGAAGGTTCTATACCCAACACCTCTTTTATTACTTTCATTAGTCTTTAGTATTTCTTTCACAGTCTTCTCAGTTTTCTTCAGTGTATCAAATCACTCAATTATTCAAACTTTTGTAGACCAATAAGCATTCGTACGTAATGAGACAGACACTTCATACACCTCAGGTTTCCCGCAAAAAATAATACAATTTATAATCCTTTTAAAATAAAACGCACACGGTTTTTACGTGTGAATAAACCTTTACCACTAACGATCATCTACGATTGTACGTAGGAGGTGTCAAGCTAAGGCTAAAATTAATTATCACGTGAAAACAACTACAAAATTGAAGAACTTATCGAATGAAAATCATTTATTTAGGGATGTAATTGTTATTTATGACGTTATTATTGTTGGCACTATTACCACTAATCCGTTTTAGTTACCATAATGAAATGTTTTTTGTTGCTGTTGCGTTGTTTTATTATTGTTGCAGACAGGTAGATCTGCACCGCAAATTATGTTACAATTTGTTCGTCATATTGTTTGTTCAATCGATACAAGTGCAATGTACGAGATCTCTTCGAACCGAGTAATGTTACGTCACCTAACGCAGAGCAAAGCGACGCATAGCAGCGTCAAGCAAAGCAATGCAGCGTAGCGTAACGTAATGCAACGAGAACAAAACCAAAGAATTTCAAATTTGAATTGAATGAAGAGTAATCAGAGGTTATTGCAAAAGCCTTTACCGTTAGATGGGTGAACACATACGAACAAAATATCGACCAGCGATCCTTGACCGCATAATCAATTCCCACAAAATGGTATTTTCGAGCCATTCATAGAGACGGCAATGAAGCCCAAGTTCAACATTTTGTTGCTGTTAATGATGGTAATAATGACGACAATGCCAATACTTATTATAGCAATGTTTTTGATGGTGAAAATAACGACAGCAACAACTATGATTATAATAATAATAATAATGGCAAGGATAAATGATATAGTTTTATTATTGTCGGTGCTTCAACCACTTTCATTCTTTTATTTTTGTTTTTTGAAAAAATATATTTGAAATATTTTTTCATGTTATTCTAAGAGAACATACTTACTAATGAATCATTGCAATGACACCGCATATAAAACTAAATTTGTGAATTTTCGAAACGAATACAAAAATTAGAACAGAAAATTTGTTAAATTTTTGTAAAAGAAATTCAAAAACTAAAATGCATATATATTCAATATTTACTACTACTACTACTACTAGTACTACTACTAGTAATAATAGTACTCTTTACTACTACTATACACCATTATCCTTTGATTGTAAACAAATTATTATTAATTATTTGATATAAAACAAATTATTTTCTTTATTACTTTCTCGTATTTAAACACCAACAGAATTTTAACATTTTTGGTTGAAGAAATTCAAAAACATAAATGTATATATGTTCAATATTTAGTACTATTACTACCACTAGTGCTATTACTAATAACAGTAGTACTATTTTCTACTACTGTACACCATTATCCCTTGACTGTAATAAAAACAAATTATCTTTTTTATAACTTTCTCGTATTTAAACACCGACAGAATTCTGAGCATTGAATATTTTTTAATCCAACCATCCTTAAACCAACCAAACCTTTTGGGGGGGGGGGCGAGAATTCCTCGAGTGTTAGTGAGTGGATGAGTTATCAGGCAGTAACCAAACTCGTTGCAAATTCATCAGCGAGGATTATACACACATTCTCTAATGTTTAAAAGCGACGATGAGCCAAACTCGTGCTTTGGGGCTCAATCTGCTGAATGATCGGTGATGGGTTGACGGGTTATCGGGTTGATAGGTTTGGTCGTTCAGTTGACATGCGGTTAAGGATGGAAAATGTTCAAGCAAATGAAAATCAGTAGAAGAGAATTCAAATTGAAATGCAAATGTTGAAGTTTAGTCGTTGCAACAACAACAACATTTTTGCATAAATGCACTCGACTGGAGTATCCTTTGTATACGAAGATAAATAAAGAGTTACTAATTGATGTGCCGGTGCTACCTTTATAATGCTTATCGCGTGAGCTAAATAATCATCTGTCAAGGGTAAAAAGTTTTAAAGTTTCCGAAATGTTTTTCCCTTTTTTGCAACAAAATAGTATTTTAAGTGTTGTATGAGATTTTCAGTCTCAAGGTATTTTTCTCGCCTTTCAATTTCAAATCATTTAATGTTTTTTATTTTGAAAGCGATATAAACCTAGTTTTTACATACTATTAGCTAATGATTAAAAATACTTTCCAAACCAAATTTTAGATCAAGTTCAAACTTAAAGACTTTAATGAAAAATAAATTGTTCATCTCTAGAAAATTTACTGAATTCTTTTTAATTTTTTAGATTTTTGAAAAGATTCCTATAATATTCTTGATATATTCTTGATATATATATATAGATGCCAAACAACATCTTCACCAACGCTTTCAATGCCTCTGATTAAGACTTGAAAGAAAGCATAAACAAAAAATAGCAATTGATTTATTATAGTGAACAGTTTTTTGATTTGACACCTTGAATACTAACGATTATCATTAATTTAAAGAAATGACAGTAAAATTTAAAAATATAAAAACTGATTCGCAATTTTATGACACGCCACTGAATGTTGATTAATACACGAGTCATGCTTATAAAAAATCCTAAAATTGTAAATAATGAATTACGATTTACTTACAGTTTTTTGTATTAATTGATAGAGTTAAGCTCTTTTTCTGCCCCCTATCTTTCTCGCTGTTAATTTTACATACATTTTTCTTTTCCGTTTCCAATTGCTGTCCGAAGCTACCAATTTTTTGAAAACAACATTTATCGCCAATATTGACTGCAATAAATCCCTTCATTAAGACCTTTTTTACAGTGTTTTAACCAAATAACTCTGCATTTTGCAAATACAATAATAATTTCTTTATAAGCAAACAACAACAACAACAACTGGTGCTGCTAGATATTACTAGCATTATTCCAACAGTTCATTTTTTCACAAGAACTTTTTTTTGCGAAAAAATATTACATTTTTACATTCTTCTGCAGTGTAAAAACCAGACGTCATTTATCACGTCCAACGAAATGGAAATTTGTTTCGAGTGACTTTTATGTATTCAATTAATTTACTTGTATGTCAACGGGAGGAGAAAAGAAACAAACACAAACAAACACCCACACCTTGGTCAAAACCACAACAACAACAACAACAACAACAACAACAATAGCGACAACAACAACAACAGAACAAACTAATAAAAAACTTTGGAAGAAACAAAAAAGTGGAGAAAACAAAATCATGCCAATACTTTCTGTTTTATTTTTTTTTTAATTTTTTAGCGAGATTTTCTTTTTGCCAAATCTGTCATGACTCATGCATTTTCCATTTTCTTTCAACTGTTTTTAATTGCGTTTTCTGTCCTTAGAACTTTGACTTTTAAGAATTTCTTGCAAATATCAAATCTTTTAAATCCAATTGTGAATCTTTTCTAAAATCATTTCGAATTCTTTAAGGGCTGACTTTAGTCAAATAATTTATTTAAATTCTTATGAAAAATACGTTCACGGCTTTCTCTAACACTTTCTGCCAAAGAAGATTTCAAGAAAAAATTTTGTCTGCTTCTTCTACTTCTTAATCCCATCACTTTTCCATACAAAATTTAAGATTGACTGAAATCTGTTTTATTACTTGTTTCTCTTTAAATTTATCACACGCCATAGCAAAAATCACAAAAGTAACTCTAAAAACATAACGTGCCCTTAAGCTGCTTAATTTTCGAGTAAAGCAAAACCGTGGAAAAAAATTTGTCAGAAATAAACATTTTCATAAAAAATCACAAAAAACAACAAGTCATAAAGACGCAGAATCCATCAACAATAACGATAAGAACAACAACAACAATAGCATCAGGGGAGAAGCGACCAAAAACAACATCAACGACAGATAAACGCATTGTTTAGAACACTGATGCGGATTTGTGTCAGTATTTGTTGTTGTTTTATTTATTTTTTTTTGGTTTCGTTTTATAATATCATTAGATTAGATTGCTGTTATCGCCTTTCGTTGTTGTTGTTTTGCTTACGGTTATTGTTGGTGCTTTCGGTTGGTGGTTTGTTGCTTTTATCACTTTGTTAAATAAAAAAGTGTGATACCAACCAAATAAAGACGAAACAATAAGATAAACAAACTCGAAACGATTCGAAATGAAACGGAACTTAAAAACGGTGAGAGTTCGCAGCAACCAACACGCTTTAGTTGCTGCGATGGCTCTTACTGTTCTCTTTGGGTTTCTGGAAAAATAAAATATTCTTCTTCATTTCATTGCATTTCCTCTTGTTCTTGTTGTTGTTCTTCTTCTTCTTTGGATTTCGTTACGTTTCAGCATGCTTAAGCCTCATTTATCTTACTTTTAAGCTTATGATGGCTTTGTTTTGCTAAAAACGGCATAAAACGTGTTCTAATATATATATATATATATATATATATATATATATATATATATATATATATATATATATATATATATATATATATATATATATATATATATATATATATATATATATATATATATATATATATATATATATATATATATATATATATATATATATATATATATATATATATATATATATATATATATATATATATATATATATATATATATATATATATATATATATATATATATATATATATATATATTTTTTTGCTTTTATTTCTTATTTATTTTAGTGTTTAATGTTTCTTTATGGTATTTCTGCATTTTGTTTTACTTTTGATCTTTTTCTGTTTTATTAAGTTACAATGGGGCAATTGTAAGGTTTGCACATTCTTCCCCTCCAAAAAACCTTCACGAATCCCCTTGCGATGCATTTAGTAATATTTAATTCTGACTTTAATTCTGAAGCCGATTTTATACAAATTTTGCTTAGGTGGAATGACCTGGCTTAATACCTTTAGCGAGTTAAATCTATCAGTTTAATACAAAAATAAATTATATTTCCTTCATTTTCTAAAACCTCTTTTGAATCCAGAAAAGTAACTAACTTTTCCAAATCTTTTTACACGGCTGTTTTTAAAGGTTAAAAAATAGGCGTTGGAGTTACAGATTGACGTGTTTAGTACAATATGGTATCAATATATTTGTGTTGCAGCTCAAGAGAGTAAACCACAAGCGACAGGCTTATTTCCTGACTCTCCATTTCCCCACACTGTTCCTTTCATTTAACTCTATATTTTCATCCGAACCCTAAATGAAGTAAGTCCCGATCATACTCATAATTCATTATACAATACCACACCCTAAGCTCAAACACGCTCTCTGGGTTTTAAACTCAGACCACATTTTCCATTTCAGATACAATTCCGTGTCTACGTCTTACATCTTTTTTAAAATTGTCTTTCGAAAGTTAAAATTTAACACCCTTTTCGTGTAAGCGCAAAGCGTAAGATATGCTCTTCTTTGCTGTAACCCACCCACCTCCTCTCCCACCCCAAACCACCTAGACCACTGTTCGTGTGTGTGTGACTTTTTCGGGTGTACCAGAAAAATTGTATTGATTTGCATTTTTTAGCCTTTAGCAATCGATTTTCGCATGACAAAAGACTTCATTATTTATTTTCCCCTTTTTTTCATGCATTTTCAATTTAATTCTCTTATACGAGCATTTTCTTTTGTGACGCATTATTTCACAGCTGCGAACAGTATTATTTTCTTAAACATATTTGTTTTCGAACATTTTCGAATGCACAGTCTATGAATAAAAAATCCATTTAAATTGAAGTTTTTTATAGCGGTGATGGTGATGGTGTGTGCCGCATATAGGAAAAGACTTTTCATTGCAAAAACAAACGGGCGGTATTCAGTTTTTATTTACTCGCAAGACATTCGAAGCTGCGGAAATCCGAGGATGGGATGGGAGAAAGGCTGTCATTACGATTTTTCGCCCTATGCTTTCTCCATATTTTAGATACTCCTGACTATATCTTGACTATATCTATTTTATATCATACCAACTGCCTTCTTTCCATATATGTCTCTTATTATTCATGCTCATACTCATTTCTTTGTTTTTGTTATTCATCTTCGTGTTCTTATTGCCTCCCATTGTCATCATTCTGTTTGTTTTTCGGAGCATAAAATCAATTTTATTTCATTGCAAAGTCATAAATTTTGCCTCTTTTCATTTTCCGGCTCAAAAGTAATTTTAAAAAGCATAAAAAATATTGTATTGCTTAGTTTTGTTTTTCCTTCCACGTATCGAAGTAATTTCCTTTTTCTAAATAAGTTCATAAAAATTTCGCGGTTATTTAAAATTTTGAATATATTTTGCAATATCATAAAAAATATATAAAATTCAAATTTGCATTTCCTTTAGAAAATATTTCAGAAATATATTTTTCATGTTTCATCCGAAGGATATTCGAAACGGAATTGGAGAACCATTAATAGCTCTAAAGATCCGGATGCTATTTGCGATACCAATCGAGTACTTCCAAGCTAACTCGGAACCTGTGAAAGTACTCTTCTTTATGTATTCTCGACCCCGTTACATTATAAGTACTTCCACCTCTTTCCTTTTTGAATTAACGTCCAGAATATGCTAACTCAATCCTTTCTTTTACCTTCAGAAATTCTTTTCTCTCTTATGCATGTACCTCTCCCATAATTCGGTGCTATCAATATTAAAAGAGATTCCGTTGACTCGCGTTTCACAGTTACGCGTATCGCCATTCAAACCCGTTAATAAGTGGAATTTTTATTGCGGTAACTCGTAAATCATCGCAATGAAACAACGAAAAATCGCACCAGAAACCAATATCGACAAAGTGTCGATGACTTAAAAAGCTTTTCGGCGCACTCAAACGCTCCCTATTGTCACTACGACTACCACTATCCTTCGTTATCCCTGAGATCGGTTTATCGCATCGTTGGGTGGCGTTAAAAATCAGTACTTTTACGTGCTTCCATTTTTATTACTCAGGTATTCACCGCATATGTTTTGCCAGATAAATCAAATTTGGCTACCATTTTTAATGGCTACTCGACTCTGCCCGTATTGCTCGCTACTGCCGCTGCGACAGCGACCAATGATGCCGTATCGTCTGCTTTGTTCTGTTCTTTTTTTTTTTTTGGTGCTTATTCTTGTTAGTGTGTGTAGAGAAAATGCTATAACCGCAATATATTCACGTGACAAAAATTTATTGCAGGCGACCGAATACTAAAATCGGTGCAATTTCCACAGGACACCTCCATAATAAAATACATAGAAAATATTCACATACGTCCTCCAATGTGTGTGTGCATGCGTGCTATCATATGTATATAAGGTTATGTATTGCATGTGCCTGTTTCTCTCTCTCTCTCTCTGTCTCTCTCTCCGTCTGTCTGTCTTTTGCAATTTGTGTTAATATATTAAATCAGATCATGAGGACCGCAATGCACATAACTCCGGGTATCCCCTATTCAGGATATCATAAATGCAAATGTGGCTTTAATTTATGACAGGATACGTGAACACCCAAGGAGCAATTCTGGTTAGATTCTGGTAATAATGCTATAAGAGAGAACACTTGGCGGAGAAACGAATTCAGTGGCATTAAATTAATGTGCAAAGAATTCAAAAGGATAAAGGACGAAAAGTATTGAAAAATGCGAAGGAGGCAGTCATCGTAGTTTTCATTTGATGAATGATTTTTATGAGTTTCCTTAAAAGCAAAATGCTTCTTGATTTTTTCCAGTTAACAGCAATAGTATATACCCCGAAATCCCTTTGATATATAACGAATAGTTTGGAATTCTTTTAAAATCTGAATGGGATCATGACGTATGATCGAATTCAAAAAGCGAAGATACGATTACCAGTCACGTGATCACGGTGTCAATAAATTTTAGGGTATCAAGGGTAGCGTATTTTAGGGTATCAAAAGGGAAAAGGGACTAAAATAGAAATTATAAATTCATAATAAATTATAAATTTCATTTCCATAAAACGTGATTTGCGTATTTCTGATTTCCACTTCAATTTAAGACTCTATGAAATATTGATGTTTTTACCTTGTACGAATAATCCTGCATTATTAACATTTAACAAGACAGAAGCCCAAGAAAATCATTAATGACGGAATTCCTAAGTCGAAAGCTTCGAAGATCAAGAGAATAGAATTAAATTTACGAAGATACTGCCCGGATTCTTTCGAGTTCAAAATCATATAAGCCTTGTCATGAATGAAAAATTATTAAATCTATATTAAAATAAAGATAGACTGCTGTAATTTCCATTTCCAAAACCTATATAAATTTAACCTTTAACTCAAATATTTAAAAGGAATAAACAACAAAAACAACAACCACAACGATAAGACGAATGAAATAATTGCTCTGAAGAGAAGTCTGTAAACGATAAACTGAAGAGAAGATAACGTTAAAGTTAAAGATTACAAGTTAATTAGAAAAGTGTTCAACGAACACGAACGAACACACGTGCACGTACTCAGACTCAGCCACACACATCAAATGCCGGATACTGCGGCATATTGTAAACGGAAACGGAAACTTAAGCAAATAGCGCGCCTTCGCCTGAAGTTAAAAAAGAAAACCCTGCCGCATGGCTGACTACCCTACCTGTCCGTCGCCCGCCTAATACCTGACTACACAAAAGCAGTCATTGTTGTTGCTGGTGTTATTGTTGTTGTTATTCGTGCTGGTTGTTGTTGTTGCTGGTGCGGTTATTGTTGTTGGCATGATCGAAGTTGTTGGTTTTACCTTGTAATATACATCGTAAGTTACACAAAATCACAAACACACAAACATACAAACATGCAAACGTAGAAATCGATGGATAGAGCTGTTGTTGGAATTTCTACTATTGTTGCTCCCCCTTTGGTGCTGCTGCGCCCCCCCCCCTTTGATTGTGCCTACTGATTGTTGTAATCAGAAAATTACGAGTATCGGCGGCGAAAGTTGGTTTTGCTAACGTGAAGTTTTGTATTAGCCGTCATGTCATGCATTGTTTTGTATGGCGTTGCGTAGCATTACGTTACGTTTCTTGGTTATTTTTTCTTCTTCATAGTTTCGCCTTACTTCACAATGAAGTGAGTATAGCGAACAAGCACTCACGTAGAAGTAAGAAAGTGTATCATTATCAAGGACTTTGTGAGAGTCGTGACAAAAAAGAAACCATGAATTCTTTTCCGTTTTGTATTCCTTTCCTATTTTTTCTGATTCTCCGACGTTATTTGAGCACACGTAAGAATGTATAAATGTTCAGGCGTGTGTATGTATATGTGTATGTATATGTGCGGGTTTATGTTTTTTCATGAGAGGAATAGGGGATCCTTGTAACAAACCGTAAGCTGGTAAGCGTACTCAGCGCTATTTCCTTTCCTTTTCCGCTATTGTTTTACTAATGATGCTGTTAGAGCTGTTGATATTCGGCTGTTCTTATTTTTCGTTGTTGTTGTTGTTGTTGGTGTTGTTGGTGTTGTTGTCATTGATACTTCATCTCATGCTGTTATTGTTTTAATGAGAGATACCTTTATTGTTTTATCTCCCTCGGATCCTTAACAAGCAGTTCGACCAATTAAACTTATGCAACGTTTTTGTTGTTTCAAACAATTATATACACATGCATGGTTACAAATAGTTTATCAATTAATTACAAAAAGGATTCGTTACAGCAGCCACAAATCGAATATCAAACGCCGATACAACCAACAAGGATTCAAGGATTTCATCAGATTTAAGCAACAATCAGCACAGAATCAATTAATCTGGACAATCACACATTAATCAACACTCCTTAAAGAAATGAAAATTTGATAAAACTTAAAACATAATTAAGCAAATTTAATGTGTTTAAAATTATTCACTAACATTTCACTAAGATGTTTATAAAAATTAGTTATTTCTTTAATTCCGTTTAGATTTAGTGCAATTTAAAATACTGAAAAAAGATGTGTTATAAATCCACACATTCATTCATACAAAAATGAAGAAAAACTGCACGCTTTTATAATTAACTTATACGTAAGTAATACACGTTTGACTGTCCACCGCCTATCAAAAAGTAACAGCTGGACGAAAATAGCGATCAAACGAGTGTGACATATCACTAATATTTGATTGAGAAGTAAAATGCAACAACAAAAAAAGGCAAAACCAACAGAGAACATTAAATGTCATCAGTAATCATATCATTATTAAAATCGCTTTTTATGTTGTTGTTGTTGTGAATGGTCATCTAGTAGTAGTACTTTTCATATGCATAAAAGCAGAATTATTAAAATTGTATGAACGAAGAAGTGACTAAATTTTGACATCATCACGATAGCCTGCGGTCAAGCTGTTACGATGTGTTACTTATTACAGGGCTTCCAAAATTAATATGAAAGTTAATTCCGGTCTTGCCGAATATTACGCACTCTATTTGTTTATTAAGAATTCATATATGATTCTTACAAGTAAGCGAAATCTGATCATTTTGATTAGGTCATTCATCTAATGTAGGTTATTTTTCCTGTCTCCATTTTCCACAGAGGGATTCCAGAAGTTTAAACTCGATCAAATTAAATCGGATTCGCACTTAGAATATTTTCCTTGCTTCTGCTTTGCCTCTTCTGACGCGTCAAAAGCACAAGCATTGAAGTAGTAGGACCTCTACGAATGTAGGGTATAAAAAATCCAATTGAGACAGAAAAAGTTAAGCTGATCTGATAAATTATGATTATGTTGAAATCTTACATTGTCATTTAATATATTTTGTCATTAAATACTTGATATATTTCACACTACTTATTAATTTTGCTTCAACACATTTTTATATTAAGTTAATTTTCTATTTTCTATTTTATTTTTTTCTATTTTTAAATTAAATTAATTTTCTATTTTCTATTTTTTTTTTTTAAATTTTATTTTTCTATTTTTTCCGTTCTTATTGTTGTTTTAAGGTAAACCAAAACGATCAACACCTAACACCCGCTAGTTTGAACCTACGCGCGATTCGACTACTAATCACTAGAATAACGATATACTTATTAGTATTTCCACTTGACTATTTCTTCAACTTCTTTTCAAAGTTTTCGTCTTGTGCGGTTAATCTTCGTAATAGCCAAAAGGAAAAGATACTTTAGTTGGCTCATTTAGATTTCCTCTACCAATCTTGCGAATTAACTCCGTTGTTGTCTGAGCTTTGAAATATATCCTCAAATCTGCATTTGATTTTTGCAAATAATTCGAGTAGCCGTAAAAGGAAATTATTCTTTTTCAAAATTGAATCAGCCTATATATATATATATTTTTTTTTTTGATAGGAGAGATATTTCAAAATATTTTTATAAAGATGTTCGTAATTTTATGTGTTACAAAAAAATGCGATTCTTCTCCAAGAATCTCTATAAGTTTCAGAAAAATTGGTATCCCAGGGGAACCCCTAGAGAAATAGCAGACTTTAAATATTTCAAGGATGATTTATCCTTAAGAAGATAATTCTATTCAATTATGCCATATTTTCCTAGACTTAATGTCCCCGCAATCCTAAACTGCGGAATCAAAAAAGATTAGTAAGTCATTAAACTTGTTAAATCATTATAAATTTCGTTTATTTTTCGGCCTGAAATGTGTTCACTTCCAACACACCTCAGAGAAAGTCCCAAAACTTTTCAAAGGACCCTTTAAAAACAGGAAAGCTTTATGTGTCCAAAAGTGTTAAAGTATTAATAAGATAGGTTTACCTTAAGTAAAAGCTTCTCGTCTATTTTCTCGTTGTTTCATCTATTCATCTTTCTATTTCTTCATTTTGCAAAACCAGAGCATTCGAAACACAATATATTTTCTAAAATAGTCCCACACCTACGTCCCAAATACCACGAAATAATAGCTATAACCGTCTTCGTGATTACATCGAATATCCCTAAATTACAAAACGGATCTCCATGGGATTACGCATGCGGGCATTAATTTTGTTTTTATTTATTTATCTCAACAAAAATCACGGGATTCCAATATAACGCATTACCGACAGTTTGCACTTTTTGTTTTTGTTTTTACTGATTCCTATCGACATTCCCAAATAAAGTTTCGTATTTCATCCAAACAACAATAACCATCCTTTCCTCCCTTCCGAATAGCCAATAGCAATAACACGATTCAGTTATTTAAAAGTTTTCATTCAATTTTTTACGGTAACGAAATAACAGATGTGTTCTCTCATGGTTCTCTCAGATGGCTCTTTCAGCTCCATCAGGGCTCAAAACATGATCTACTCGTGTCGATGCGAAAAAATTCTAAAACAGCCATGAAGTGCTAAGAGAAAGGTAGTTGAAAGAGAGAGAGGTATGGACTCTAATGGACTTAAAATTATTAAAAGTGATTTCTCGTACACGTCCAAGCACCACAAGCACCACATCCGTAAGCGGGTAAAAGGTTTGGGAGCAACGAATTTGTATTTATAAAGCGCAGAAAGAGGTGTGGTCGGTATAGAACAAGAATCTATTGAATCATTTTCATAACTCAACACACTCAACACACATTTTTATAACTCAAAATTAATTTAGTTTAGCAAAAGGAAAACGTGCACTAGGATACAGATGTGTTGCCGGCTAAAATTCTAACTTCTTTCACTTAAATCATTTCCAATGAAATAAAAGAAGACGTGCAATAATTTTGTACGAATACTCTACATTTTTTTATTCAATACAAATGCAATAGTAGTAGCATAATAAACAATAGTCGGTGCAATTGTTACCTCGTATACATTTTAAGATTTTAGTAAAGAATTAACGGATTAGACAAAAATCCTGTTAATCCTGTTATTAATAATTAAATTCTACTAAAACTTTTCAATTTACTTTTGCCCAAAGTTTTATTTGAAACGTTTAAATATTTAATTTTAGCGGCACGTTGCCAATTTTGAAAGCTGTTCCGCAAAACTCATTTCTATCGCGAGAAACCACAAAAAGTTTATGGGAATTTTTTTTTTCGCTGAGAATTCGAAATTCAAGAATTCCCAAATTCCACTTGAGCATGTTTCGGTTGTAACAAGTCGTCTTGCACTTTCACTAACGACATGAATAACTAAAAAGCACACACACAGTTGCAACTGAGGCTAGACAATGATGGCGCGACGAAGTTATGGAAGACAAAATACACAGAAAAAACCACGAACGAGAGACAATAAAGTCTTTTCATACATTTTTTATATATATGAAAATGTGTATAAATTTTTTTGACTATTATTTACCAAATCGATTTTACAAGGACAAGCATGTAGAAATTTAAAGTGTTGCAAAATATTTAAAAGGTTTAAAAAATATCAATCTACTAAAACCAGATAGAAATCAAGACAACTTATAGATTATACTTAAGTAGCAGATTGTCATTAACTAAAAGGTTAAATGTTTTAAATTTTCATTAAATCCTAAAATACAAGAACAATTTGTTTTACTTAGGAAATTTCAGAGGACACAAATTCCGACCTGAAAAAATTTCTGCTTTTAATTTAACTTCATTGTGTGTGAGCGTGTTTCGGTTCACACGAACCGAATCGGTTCTCGTCAAGGGAGTGCAAGTTGAAGTCTGTTATAACCATCACCAATTATTACCATCACAACAACAACAACAGTACAAGACTCTGTGCCTTTCTTGTTTTCATCTTCTTGCTCTTAAGTGTCTTTCTTTCCGGTGATTATGACTTCTTGTGGTTGCGACAGAAGCAGCAGAAGAAGCAACACCTCCGGTTAACTTTATTTAGCACATGATAAAATCCTGACTGCGTACTACGAGTATTTGTCGTACACTCCCTCCCACAAACACAATCGTGATATGATGTGTTGAAAAAACAAAAAATTTATTTTGTTGCATAAATTATGCTTTATCCTTCACTACTTCCTTCCATTCTGCCCGCAATTTTGAATGAATTCTTGTGTAAACTCAACACAATCACACACGCGGAAAAATGTCAATGGGTGTATGCATGTGTATGTGTGTGTATGTATGGGATATCAACAACTAAACGAGCCAGCAGTAATTTTTAATTAAGTTACTTTTTGAGGAGAAAAGGAATAGGTGTGTGTGTTTGTGAACATGTGGGAGTGTGTTAGTAAAAAATGATATACAAACCTTTGGATATGCTTCTAAAACCATAACCTTTTTGGGAATTGTCTTTTTAAGTTGCCTTCCATAAAAAACGAAGAGACTAAAATGTAGAAGACACTAAAGATATTTGCTATTCAAAAAATCGACCGTTGACAGGAATTTTTTTGCGAAACACATTTCAAAATATTCAGTTTACGCAAACATTATAAATTTATTAAAACTTTGAACGTAATCTTAAGGTTAAATATTAACGATCACGTGCAGGGATAAGTGTCTTAGCTCGAAAAAGTTTACTTGTTACGAGATCTCGTCTGGCAAAAGCAGTTTCCGTCTTAGAAGTGCCAATTGAGTGTAGATTAATAAAAACGAATACACCCGAATGTGAATCCAACCGATACCAAAAAAACTTAAATTAGCTCAATAACTCACGGGATAACCATAAGAAAAACACATCAAAAAAGCTCTCATCTTTCCTCACAATCTGGAAGGAAAAACAAGTTCCAGATTAAGTCATTCATTCTTCTGGTTTCTCCCCGGTCTTTACCGTCTCAATTGCTCACACTTTCTTTCGACTTTCGGTTCGAATTAATTCACTCAATTTGTTCGTTTGTTCATCCATCGTCCATCGTCTATCGGTGTGACGCATACATTGATAGCTCTCTCCTAGTTATCTTTGAGATGACTATTATTCAATTTAAGTTGATGGAAAGAACTTCATAATAAATTTCTAAAACTTGTTGTTGTTATTGTTATTTAGCTGAAAAAATTTGATAACGTTTATAAATGACTTGGTTAAAACGAAAAAAAAGTAGAAGAAAAATTTGTCGATTTGTTCAACCAAGTTTTGGTAAAATACGTTTAGGAGTCGATCGCAAACGCTCCATTGCCATCGTCATCATCGTCATCGTCGTTAAGGTTACACCCTACAATTGCTACTCTGCCACCGTGCCAACTGTGACGCGCACTTCATCAAACTAATTTATTCAATTTGCCAAAACACTGAAATCCTTTAAGTATTTACTGTTTTTCTTTGCTGGTACATATTGCTGCAGTTATTTTACCATCATCGTTGGTATTGCATGTATTGTTCGTGTTGTTGTTGTTGTTGTCGTCGCTAATACTCGCCTACATAGTCATAGGATGACATCCTGTTCGATTGGTGTCGATGTAGCCTCCTCCTATTGTTTTGTCCGAGAGGGTCGTCAATCATGGCTGAATGATTTCAATTTGACTTCGGTTCGGTTCGGTTCAATACGGTTTATTTCATACAAATTTCGGTCTGGCCTCTGACTTCGACTTGGGTATGAATAACTTCGCTTGTGGTCTTGATTTTGGTTTTGGAATATCCATTATGGAAATTAACGCATCGTTAGCCTTCTGATGAGTTAATTCGTTTCGTAGACGGCCACATATGGATGACACTGCATGTGTCTGTCCATTGTCTGTCTAACTGTCTGTCCAAATCGTTCTAACTGAGGATGAGTTTTTGTCAGACAGAGACTCTATTGATTTTGAGGAAGTCAATTTAATGAAGTTATCTTAGGACGTGTATTCTATTCTATCTCTCTCTCTTTCTCTCTATCCCATCGCAATTTAAGTATTCTGGATGTGGTTTGTGAATCCTTAATCTGTTTGGTCTTCCTTTAGACACTTTCCTTAATCAATTTATTGTGGGCTAATTTTTCATTATGGTTTTCATTTCTGAACCGTTTTGACAGATGCAAAAATGTGGAAAAGTAAATGTTTATTCAAACCGATTACAATGAATACAAAATGATCGGTATTACAGATCCATATTAAAGATTTAAAGATCAAAATTTCAAGATTTAAAAACTTGAAGTGTTTTCAGTCTTTTTCTTTTAATCAGAAGTTTTCAAGCAAAAGATAACTCCTGGGACAACTGCTAGATTTCAAGAGGTCCTTAAGGAACCTTTAATTAAATTAACTTCTGCCGTTTCTGTCAGAGTTATTGTCTCCTTATTTCGTTTGAAGACAATTTAGGTATTCACCCTTAACCCAATTTAGCCTAATTTTATGAACCGTTTCTTTTTTCCTTTACTGAAACATAATTTTTGGAAGATTTTTTCGTTTTCTTTCCAAGAATTTTTTCAAAATGAAGTCGCATTTAATTTATTTAATTACATTAGTTAGACACTTAATGCAATTTCGTAGTAAGGGGTCATAAAATTCAAAAGTATGACTACAGACTCATTATTTCCCTCTTCCTTTCCACCCCTCTCTCTCTCTCTATCTCTTAAGGTTTTGCATTTCTATTGCTACTTAACTTCTTTACGAGCCACTGAAACGAACTAATTTAAGAGGATACTTTTTTTCCTTTTAATTCGGTCGACTGTCGATTAAATTTATTCATTATGTGCTTTTATTTGTTACCCGGTAGAAGAAGAAGAAGAAGAATACTCTCAACATTTCTCTCTACAAATCCCTAAAAGGAAAACGCCAATGAACAAACAACAACAACTAAAAAGCCGTCATACGTAAACACTTGGCACTTGGTAGATAAACGCCCTTAAAAACCAGAAAATAACGAAAATAAAATAAAAAAAACAGGAGCAAAGCATTCAACAATATTATTTATGGCTTCAAAGCAACGCAGTTAATCGTTGCTCATTGCCCAAACTCCAACCATCTTTACCTCTGCCTCTATCCCGATTTTAAATCTGTTTAAAATGTGTTCATTATGTTTAATTCTTTATCATTCTTCCGCACTTATTTTACAACGGCTGCTTCCTTCAAGCATCCTTTCCTTCAATGTATTGCTTTTAATTTATTTGTTTTGAAGGGGTTTGAAAAAAAAGAGGCTAAACATATTCTCAATTCTTAAATAAGATTCTCTTTTATCTTTTTGTTGAGCGAAGATAAAAGTGTCCGCGCTTGAGTTATCTTACGTATTGTAAACCTTTTTATTTATTAGATTCTCATGCCATTGGGGCCAAAGGGTTTTAAGGACCAAAAATCCTTTGGTTATGTTTGAGAAAGTAGCAGAAGCGGTACCATTTGATCCTTTGGATGCAGAATTTAACGCTCGATTAATTTTGCGTTTCATCTTGAGCTAAAGAAAATTTAATTCTTCTAATGATTTCTGCTTTAAAAGTTATTCAAATTAATCTTGTAATTAAGGATGATTATAATAAAAGATACTCATGATGAAAGTTAATCACAACTACAATTATTCTATAAAAATCTTTAACATTTTTCTTCTAAATTATTAAAAAGACCAAGCATTGAATGCGCCAAGCATTTCAAATCTTATTAATCGAAAGAGTTTTCCTTAATCTTCCCCAAACTCTCTTAAATTTTACCTTATGGAAATTTTTTAAAAAACTTTAAAATCATTTATTTTTTTTAAATATATTTTACGCGCAAACTCATCAAAAAAATATTATCAAAGTTTTCCAAGTTTCGTGAAGCTCAAGCTTCGCTCGAAGCTATGTTTGAAGTAGCGAAATGTTGGATAATTGTAACAATATTTCAAAATGTTCTAGCTATATTCTAGCTCTGTCCTTGCCCGCCCCACTCGACCACACCATTCACCATATTCAGCGGGTTTAACCATCTTTTACTACTGCCATCATCGTGCAGAATTTAACCTCAAAAACTGATTGGAGCGCACGTAGAAGTCATAAAAATCTCTGCTCAAGTTGAATCTTATAGCGCACGCGTTTCCGGCAATAATTTTGGTCCTTTAACCCTCCACTTTTCTTCAATAGCTTGAGACGATGTCTCAGAACGGGTACGTTATAAAGGTTTTTATGGCAAAGGGGACCCCAAACTAGGTTTTTGAGCAAAATTTGAACCGTCTCTATACCACATCTCTCTATAATTTCGCTTTATTTGACAACGTGATGAAATTTTGATGACACTTTGAAAGATATTTTTATCACCAGCAAGGACACGCATGTGTATATGAGGAGCCCTCTGGCATGTGTTTTAACAAGCAGCATTTAGTGTTAAGCACGAATTATTATATTAAAAGTCATAGAAAAGGAAATTTAGAGAAACACGTTGCAACGAATTTTAAGAATTTCAAAAAATTAATCTAAATTTTTCATAATTTAAAAGGAAGTATATAAAATATTAATTTGATATTTAATTAATCATTTAAGAAATGCTTGAAAGGAAATGTTTAGTACTAATACTTTTTTCCAATTTTCTCGATTGCCACATTTTTTTTTCTATATTTTTCTCTGGCGTTTTTTATATCTCAAAAATTATACTTCAGTTATTTTTTTATATCTTGCCATTGATATGCCATTTCCGTTATTTATCTCTGCGGTTATGAATAATTATATCCACCCAAATGTTACTCACTCCTCATAAATCTTATCAAAAAATAATGTTTTCATTGAAATCAACTCTTGACATCTCCAGACTCAATCACTTCCTAATGCCTTCATTATTATCATTTTACACTTTCCACTCTGTAGATTATTCTCCATTACTAACGATTTTTCATTTTTAATTTTCCGATTTTCCACAAAAACAAATTTTCGCTTTAAATTTATTGCAGTTTAATGACTTCAGTTTGACAATCTTTTATTTTTCATGGCCATTACTGAGACGCATCTAATTCTCAATCTTCTTGGTCTCTACGCTCGTAATTTTTTAATTTTTGTTCTGACAAATTCTGTTTTTTCTACAATGACGTTGCCAAAAGTGTCACTTTTGTTGCTAAACCCATTCATAACACATTTAAAACTACTTTTTTAGATAACTTTCGAAATGACCTCTGAAATGATTTTTTAAAAGTTCGTTTAACTTGTTTGTTTTTATTTTTTAAGTTCGTTTAAATGTTTAAAAGTTAAGACATTCAACAAATCATTGCGATAAGGTCATGATTTTCGTTAAATTCTACCTGAAAAATTATAATTTAATGAGAAAACAAGAATATTAATAATTTCAGCCTTTATCTACTTTAAATTTAGTTTTGAAAAGAAGGAAAAAATTGTGTTTTTCTGTTACAAATTTTGCACTTCCGGTCAAACTGATTTGAAAGAGGAAAAAACATTTCCATCAAATGAAGACATCCGATAGAGTTAGATGAAATGATAAACAGAGAGAGAGAGAAAAAAAGAAAGAGTGGTGGAAAAATCGTTGACTTTTTACTTTACTTTTTAACGATATATACACACATACCCACTTACTCATGCTTACACACACACATTCATAAAAGTACTCATCTACTCATAAAAAGCCATGTAAACGCGCGATTCAATCAACTGCTTCCGATGATTGAATGAATGACAAATGAATTGAGGAATGGGGGGGGGGGGCGGTGCAAAGCACCTTTGTGACTGTTGCTGTAGTTCCGTAACAATTTCCATCGTATTTAAGTGAATTTAGTTGTTTTCGGATGGGATTTTTTTCTAAATACTAGAACATGTTGGAGGTTTTCAGTGTCTCTGTGGTCGTGGCTGCTTCTGTAGTTGTTCATGTTGTTATTATCGTTGTTTCTGTTCATGTCACCATTACTATCGCTTCATGCCTGACTAAACGTGTGTCTGCATTTCTGTTTGACATCATCATAGGCTTGATCCTGACATTTGCCTTCTAGCAAAATAATTTCTAGTAACATGACAATAGCAAATACAACAACAAGTACAAACATTTGAGATTTTCTGTTGTTCAAAAGCATTCGACCAATACTGCCTGGCTAACGCTACGGATGTGTTTCTGCTGGACTGATTATTGTTGTTGGTCTTGTTATTATTGTTGTTGCAATCTTCTTTACACACACTTCATTCAATTTTAAAACCTTTGCAATTCCTAATGCCGGCCTTCGTTGCTTTCCTATAACACATTTTCAATTCACTTATTTATGGTATTACTGATTTTACTTTTTTTCTCCAGTTTCTAAACGAACTACTACTGCTTAATGCATTTTTCGTCCAGCTCGAAGTGTTCGAAATGGTTTTGGAAAAATAGTCGTGAGTAAGTTGGGAATACGTTTGTTCCTTTGCTTTGGTAGAGCTTTTGCTTTTTCTTTTTTGCTCCAACACATTTACTTCCTCTCTTTACGTAGTAAATGTTTGCAATTAAATATTATTTTTAAAAAATTGTCCTTGTAATATAATACAAATGGTTTTCATTTGATGCCTTTTTGATGGTCAATTTTGTCCTTTAAAACCAAAATAAAAATGAACAAAGTAATAAAGTTTTTATTATTCTCGTTAAAAGAATGAATAAGAAAATACAATAATGCAAAATGATAAAAGCTATTCAATTTTATTTCACGATGTAGAACAACAACGATAATAACAATAACAAAATAAACTATAAAATCTACAAAGGTAACGCAAAACAAATGAAATCGACGAACCATTTTCTGCAAAGCAAGCAAATTGTTTAATGGAAGGAAACGAAAATCATAAGAAAATTCATATACATTTTTTTTTCATATAAAATCGATTTTTTGTTTTTCATTTCGCGAAGATTCAGAACGAGAAAATTCAAATAATATTCAATGGTTTGCTTTTCGTAAGGATGTTAAAAGAAATTTGTTGAATCTTAAGAAAAATGTTTAAAAAGCGCCTTCAAATCCAGCATGAGAAATATTTCAAAGAAAAGTATTACAAAATTCTGTAAAAAAACCATAATTAAACCACAACTATTTTCAAATAAACGAAATCTGATTTATTGAATGTATTTTATCAATATCTATAGATACCTAGCCGGACCTAAAAATTTACCAAAAATATACCAGAATCCGAAAAGTATAGAGAATCCGAACATTTCAAAGAGAGAAACATGAAAAAAATAATGAGACTGAAATATATGGGCTGATGGGCAGACAGACAAATATGCCAACAGATAAACAGACGACGGACAGACCAATCGACCAGACCAGGCATGTAAACACTCAAAGAATCACTCATACGAAAATTTCATTTATTCTCTATTGTGAAAATCCTGTGACTACTATAGCGTTAACGAGTATCGTGGTAATACTCATACACACACATACACAAACATACATTTATTCGCTTATATACATATAAAAAAACATCAACCTTAACTACGCGCTCAATCACAGCTTTTGCTTCTTGTCTTGTTTGTGCTCTCTGAGCTCCATCTCTGTCATTGGCTCCTATCGCAGCGATTGTGATTGTTTCCGTAGTCGTTACCGTCGTTGCCGTTGCCGTTATTCGTTGGCAAACCATTTCCTCGATTCATATCGCCGACCAAAGAAAACCATCGCCAAAAAGTCGTTGAAAAGAAAAACCGCTTTTTCAAGTGGAAAATTACTTTCGAAGCTTTATGATGCGGAAATTATATGAAAAGTCATGGTTCGCCGCAATGTAAGCCAAATACTCATAAGCAGCCCAACTTTTTTGAAGTTTCACCGTACCCCATTTTTATAAAAATTTTTGCTTCCATGGCGTGGAAATACTCTCCATCGAAAAGTGGTCGCCTCGTCGTATTTAGCCAATTTGTTCGTGTTGAAGACGAGGTTGACATTGGGTTACTCTGCTTGGGATAACTTGCCTTCTCAGCTTCAGCAGATATTATGGACTAATTTACGACTAATTGTCTTTGTTTAATGATGACATGATTTTCATTTATTTCATTTAATTATGAAACAAATTCATTAATTGTGTTACGGTTTTTATTATTTCTGCGATCTCTAGGGGATTAAGTGAATTATTTAAGAAAATATAAAATGAAAGTTTTATTTGAATGATCGCAAAAGTAAATCATCAATTTAATCAGTTAATTAAATAATTATGAATCATTCAGTTAAGCATAGAAAAGTTTGCGAAAATCAAACTTAAAGTATTTCACAAAAATAAAACACTTAAATTAATTTCAATCCTGAATTTTAGCTGAAATAATCAACAAATCGTGATAATGTAAAAAGAAATCAAATATTAAATGCAATTTTTATAAATTCAATAAATTTAAAAATAATTTAAAATTAATATTTTTGCAAAACCAATCAAATATTTACTAAAAAAACAAAACATCAATAAATCAAAATGTAAATTTAAAATTAATTTCAAAGCTAAATTTTCATTAAAAAAATCAAATGATCATTAAGCGATAGAAATTAGAAATAGAATTAAAATAGAGAATTAATTATAAACTGATACATAAAACAATTTTACAAAAATAATTCAAAATTTAATTTTCTCCAAACAAACAAAAGCAAAAAATTCCTGGATTTGGCCAAAAAAATCTATTATATTTACTTTGAACTTAACAAAGGAAACTACAAAATGCGTATTTGAGTTCATTAGAATGTCCTTCACGACCATTTGTGTCGCTGCAGAAAATCCTTTTGCCATTTATCAAACTCAATCAAAGTAAAGCAAAGGTTGCTGCCTCTGCTAGTCTGCAGCTGAAACCGCTCAAGTAATGTAATGAATAACAAGAACAACTGCTTATGCCAAAGACTTTCTTCGAAAAACATCCGATTCTCTGACTTCGAATTCTCCCAAAATTATTTGCTCGTCTCTTTACTCGTTGTTTTCAAATTCCCGGAAGCGCCTACATAAGAAAAGACAAATATCTGCGTACTAACGAGTGTGCAAACCTTCGGTCGATATTGTTATAAGACGAGAAAAACAACGATAACAACAATAACAATAAAAACAACATTAGGTAATAATATTGAAAGAAAAAGAGAGTTTTCAAAATTAAATAGACGTCATTCAAATAAAAAACGTCCAATCAACACAAACAACACAACAAACACACAAAAGCCGATCCGACCCGACCGTCGATCGATCGTCCACATACACAATCTAAGCTAAAGAAAGTAATACACACACACGCATGCATATGCATCGGAAATGTCATCCGGGTAATCCGGAAAGGACTTTTAGGAGGCTCGAAAGGAAAAATGTGACGAACCGAAGAACCGATGGTGCTCGATTTAAACATTCCAAGCACGTTCGAGACGACTAAATTGACTTCAGTAAAGAAATGCCAACTAAGGGACAAATAAAGAAGAAAAAAGAGAAAAGTAAGAAAAAGAAAAGATTAAAGAAATCCAGGAAATGTGTAAATGAAGCAAGAAACTTCGGTCTGTCCTAAAGTTTATATACCCTACGCAGTGCATCTGTAATTTGGCATTGCTAAAGGGAGATCCCTAAGGTGAAAGTTCTGCTTAATTGCTAGAAATTCCGGAATTTTTGGAATTCCGTGGAATAATTGAAAGATTTAACACTATTAAAACCTAGACAAATCATTGGGCCCATACTCGTCAATTCTAGTGTCCAATGGAAGATAAGGAGAGAAAGCTACTGAGAGGGTTGTTCTGGAGAATAATGTTTTTACATAAGGTGCGACAGAAGGTCGTGATCAGTAGGCTGTCTCTAGATAAGGCAAGATTGGTATAGGTGTCACGTCTTCGTTTAGAACTTTTTCAACATTTTATGTCATTTTTTTAGCAAACCATCCGCACCATAGGAAATTTCACTCCATTTTTTACCATTTTTTTCTTATCTCGATGCAACTCATTAATCCTAAGCTATTGCCTTATCTTATCCTAAACACTCTGTAATAACTTGTTGTTTATACCTGTCGCATCTTCTAGTAAAGTTATACCTCCGGATGTAGGGTTAAAAAATGCAGATAAATGCAGAGAGAAAATACGAAGGAAAATATGGAAAAAAACAGATGAAAAAGGAACCAAGAAAAAATCAAAGTAGAATAAAAATAGGCGCATCAATATGGATCATTACGTTATTAATACGAGTTTCGGCAAACCAATACATACACGCACGCACATGTACAAGCGGATGTAAAATTACTCTAACAAAAAAACGACATTCACGATTGAGAAACTCAACAAATTTGAATGAATTTTAAAAAAAAACTGAATTGTGATTACTAATTACCGGTTAGTACTACCGGTTACTAGCACCGATTACTACTACTAAACTAATAATTTAAACTAAATTTATTCCAAGTTTTCCAATTTTTGGGAATTTTTCATGAAATTTATTCCATGTCTTCCAATTTTTGTGTTAAGTTTAAGTTTAAATTAATAATGTTATCGATATTTATTAACCTTCAAATTAATCGCGTCAAAAGGATCGAACGTTGGCGTAGTATAGTTTAACAGATAAATTGTTAAATTGTTAAAAATTCTTCCCAAATCCGTGAACTCAGAGTATTCTACCAAGTTTAATTATTCCAAAATTTCTTGTACCAAACTCGATTAAATTGTCAAGCGTGTAAAATGACATTATCTGTAACACAAAATCAGTTTAACCACGATACAACAATTAAAAGGACAACAACAACAACAACAACAGCACTGAATACAAACAACTACAAGGGCTGTGTAAATAGAAACAACAACAATGTCACATCTTTCGTGTAATTGCTCGAAGGGCTCTAATTTTTTTCCAACTTCATCGTCGTGTAGCATATTGCTTTAAACCCCCTTCCCCTCTCAATCAACCTATACCGCCAATATTAGAATTCCAAATTTTCGGTTGACGTTTTAATTTCGCGCATCAAAACGTAAAAGGCTGAAGGCTGTTGCTTTCAAAATTCTGGTAGATTATATCGGGAGTTGCTTAGCTTATTGTTTTTGTAAACTGTATTTATTCCTGTTAACAACATTGTGTTATTACTATTTCTATTATTTAAAGAAGTGTGGATTGTAGAAATATTTACATGAACAAAATTTTTATATGAAAAATATAATAAAAAGATAATGGTCTCTCAGGAAATGTGTGCATTGTTGTTTTTTGTAGTGCTCTATTATTTAATAATTAAATATTTTTTAAAACTTAATTTAATATAAACTATTTAATATTTTTTGATAATTATATTTTTCTTAAACAAACACATTCTCTGAACTTGAATTACTTTAAATGCTTTTACTGTTATTAACCGTTATTGGTATCGTTGTCGACTTTCTCCTGTCGTCATTAGCCATCATTAGTGTGCGAACACCAAAACATCTAAGCTTCTACTAGAGGACTAAAAGGCAGAAGGCCTTCTATTTCTGTAATCTTAACCGGTTTTATATCTTCTGTTTACTTTCATACTCACTTGCCTTTTTTGTCTCCTTTTTCACTTTGTTCCCCCATTCCACCCACGCGTTTTGCCACACTTTCATTCAAAACTGAAACTCGTGTTGCGTCACAAGCGAAAAGCCTTTCCTTTCCCACTCGACTTAGAAAATTTGAATGAGGAAGTTTTCAATGCACTTGGCAGCGCTTGGATGTTTAACGCATTTGCATGGATGCCACAGCATAATATTTTGTTTGGGGGAATAATCAGAAATTTGTAATTTACGCTGCTGAATCTTTCTTTACTCGTTTTGAACATTGAGGAAGCATGATTTTAGGCGCCTAGTTAGGACTGAAGATTATAAGTAAAGTCCATTAATTACGCGCTGAAGAAATTGAGAAGATAATACTATCTCTCTCTTTCTCTCTCTCCCTCTCCGTAAGTTAAGTCATTTTGAAATGCATTAGTTTTATTTTCCATAAAGCTGGTGTAAGATTGTAAAGAGTTGCAATTATTATACAATTTGAATCGAAACGTTTTACAATCCAATCGAACTATCTTTTCTCCGTTTTTTTCTTTCTTCCTGCAATCTTCTTGCTCTTTCGATTACTCTATCTTCATGCCTTCCCTTCACTTATTTGTCCTTCATTTTACTAATTTAACTGTCTAATTTGATCCTGCATAACTCACAGCGTCACATTGAGAAAATAATGGAAAGAAAATGTAATAGACACCGAATGGAGAAAACATATCTTTCGTCTTCCTCCATTTCTCATTATCGTAACACTCCACCCCAATCCCTTTCAAATCCACGACAGACAGGATAAAGTTGCAGAAATAAGTAAGAAGGAGAGAGAGAGAGAATGTTGACAACTTTAATCGCAGGTTTCTGCAATGGCAAAAACGACAGCCACAGATAATAATATCCTACTTAACGATATCAATATCGTTAGAACGAGAACGAGGCAGTTCGCAATGGCAAATTGCAGTAATGGCACTACAGACAGCAGACGAAGAAACTGACAACCGACGAAAATGGAAGAAGCCAAGAAAAGATGCCGCCACAATAACGCATTCAGAATCAACAGAATAATCCATAATAGAGAAAGAAGAAAGGGGCGAAAATACAAACAAAAATCCATCGTACGAAAAGGACAACGACGAATAATTCAATTGATTAGCAGTAGGAAATGCAATGAAGACGAAGCCGCCTGTTGGGAATATCCTTCCGATGCTCTGCCTGATTGAGTCTGAAGATGAAAGTGGAAAATGTTCATTTGAGAAAATTCTAGTGATACAAAAATAGAATAAGTTTTCGCCAACTGAAGTAGTTCACAAAAAAAGACAAGAAAAGACACAAAAACCAAGGAGAGAGAGAAAGTTAGAAATATTAAAATTTAATCTTCGAAAAGACACAAAGTTACAAGAAATAAAAACGCATTGAAATTGAAATGATAAAAGGATTCACAAGTAAAACGGATAATAAAATTTATATAACGTCGAAAAAGTTGGAATAAAGACATCTAGGTTTTAAGAAAAACAATAAAATAAAACATTAAGCTATAAAATTTTAAAATAAAATAGCAAAAGTATTTTTTCGAATTAAAAAAAAATTCAGGATAGAATGCTTGAAATGCGCTCACGTTGGAACACACTTAATTTCACTACGCATATGAACATATAGTTAGACTCAAAAACTAATTTGACCCTTCGAACAAAATACTCGTCGCAAGAGTCGGTCGTCTTCAAACAAAACTTAACAACAAGCAAATGAAAATCGTAACCAAACCCATCGTCATTCAGATCCATTCAAGAACTCAATTTATGAAAACTGTGAAATATATAATAAACCCTTCAAATTTCGACCCGTAATACTTAGAAATTATGGTAAAAATTACGAACGCGACGATAGAAAAGAACTGAAAAACATATACTCGCAATATTCAAAAAAAAACATCACAAATAATCCTTAAAATAATCAAGTTAGTGAAAACGGAAGTGCGGTAGAAATAAATATGGCCGCCAGTAACGCCGCCAACATCGGAAGTTTATTTACAGCTTGACAGCATAACAATAAGTCACGTTTTCAATTGTCGGCAAGGCAAGTCGGCAAGAGAGTCTCTTCAAAAAATTCGCACTTGTAGAAAAAATAAAAAAACTAAAAAAATTGATCGAAATACACACAAAACTACAAAGAAACTTGCAATAACTAAAACACCAGACGACAACAATAACACCAACTAGTAGAAAATTGGAAAGTAATACTGATGGGAATGCAAGTAAAAGGACTAGACGGTCACTCGATTCCAGCCGCGCGTGCGAAAATGATTTGCTGGTTTTGGCCCCATGAAAACGGCTTCGGTTAACATTTCCAATGGTACCGGTATGCCGGGGCAACAATGCAATATCGGCCAGACAGCAGTGACAATAAGGTTGGGAACGCAGAATGAATAGTTGAGAAATGTACAGGATGTTAAAGAAACGGAAAAAAAATGCGGGTGGAAACTAAGGAAACAAAGATGTAGAGAAGGAGGAGAAAAACGACAGCCAGAAAGGTGGCAAGAATGGGGGAATAAATGATTCGGGAGTACTGGAAGATACGCGATCTGGAAAATAATTTGTGCTAAAATTGTTGAACTCAACAACAATAACAACAACAACATTATTGAGATCTGCAACTGTTACAACTATTTCAACTGTACTATGAATTAGTCTTTCGTCCGATAGAAATAGAAAGTATGTTCATCTTCCTTCTCGCGAAAATCCTTTAAAAAGCATTCCACCACAGACGCTACGACAATAAGCAAAACCTACTCCACCGCATGAAGTATTCACAATTTCAACAACTTCAATTTTTCATTTTCGCAACTTTCTCACAATTTCAGTTGTGGACCAAAATATTTTGCAGCGTCTGAAAGCAATCCGCTTGCACACACGATACGACAAACCACTCGCTAACATTTTTTATTCCTCTTCGGTTTGCAACTTTTATTTATGGTTCTTTTTCTTCGGTTTTATACTTCGGTTTTGGTTTTGTTTGAAAACTGTTAGTGTTGAAAAATACAATTTTTACAATAAATGATTTTTTGGCAAAACTGCAAAAGAATTCCTTTACCCATTTCCATTTCGCTTTCTTTTGCCCCATCTCTTGCCCCTTCGCCTTCTCTATCAGTCTATCACTCTCTCTCTCTCTCTCTGTCTCTCCGTCTCTCTGTCTCTTTTCCATGCACGTTTCCATGCACGTCCGTTTCCAATTGTCGGTCTCTGCATTTCTGTGAAGAAAGCGGCGCAGCTGTTTCATGTCGGAATGTCTTCTCTAACGGAAAATGTGCAATTTCCTTTTATTGTTTGGGTGTGTTCGTATTATTCGTACATATATTTATTTATACCATTTGAATATTAACCACAAACAACAACACCAATAACAGCAACAACATAACCCAACAAAACAATACAACACTTCAATGAAAGCCTCTAGCTCGCTGGCGTTTTTTTCTCTTAATGTCATTCCGAGACACAGTTCTGAAAAATTAAAAAAACCAATTCATCAAAAACCTTCAAAATAGAAAAACCTCAAACTCTTCAGCGTGCCTGCTTGAGAGGGTGGAATGTTAGCGATTTCATGGGAAAGCCTGTCCACTTTCTCAATCGACGCTGATCGTGTTTTGATTAAAAAATTGATAAAAATTAAATAGATATCCTTTCAAAATATAAAACTAAAATTAAATTAAATCCTGATTTATGGTTTGGTTTTTAAAGAAATTAATATATCTCAAGCAATACTCATTTTTAAAAAATAAAAACCTTTATTAAAGAGACTCTTGTGGTTCGCTTTCATTTGAATTAATGTGAAATTAAAAATTCTCCAATATGCAAATTATTCAACAATTTAAAGACTTAAAGGCATTCGAGCAAAAACCTCATTTTGCATTCATTACTAAAAATGAAACTAAAAAACAGCAGCGCATTATTCCCTGCAGTTCATCAACCCAAAGCTAAAAGAAAAATAACACTGAAATCAATTCTAAAAGAAAGCTCAATACGTTTTCTCCCCAAAACCGTAAGCTACCAACAGGCAGGCAATCTACCCCTTTAGTGCTAAGCAGCACTTAAAGCTTGCAACCGAAATTAATAAATCTGTGCAATTTTTACTAAATTTTATACTCGTGTTTTCTGCTGCTTTAAATTCGAATAAAACAAAATTTTGCTCTAGCGGAAAATTAAAACGATGGCAGGCTACGGTTTCCCGTTTGTTTGCAAGCTGAAAGTAAGATTTTTGATGGCGAAAGGTGTAAAGGGAGGAAAAACAGTTCCGCTAAAGAACAATAACGAACAACAAAAAAAAAGAAAGTCGTGAAATCAGGACAACTCAAAAAGCCTGAGGAACATTTATTTGCAAGCTGGATTAAGTATAATAGAAGTATCCTTTCTGTGCTAAATTAAAAAATGTAGGAACTTTTAGATAAGGGTGATGATGAAACATCAATGCGGCTACGCGAAAACACTTTAGGATTTAACGAATCAAAAACTGTTTTCCTATCACGATCCTGTTCACACCTTTGTTGAAATATTTGATGTGAAAATGAAAGAAAATGCTTAAGGATATATTCTCAACATTATGTTTTAGAATGCAGTATTAAACATATAATATTTTCAAACTTCAAAAAATAATTAAGAAATATTCAAGGATGATTTGGGATGGTAGACAATCCCAAATAAAAACATAAAGTGTTTTCAGTCTTGTTTTTAAGAACGAAGTGGAAAAACATCTGCCTTTAAATTCAAAATTTGCTAAGTACTCATTTAACGAAATTTGTATCTGTATCTACGTATCTGTGTATCTATGTGTAAGTGCCGTGTACGCCGAAAACTCTCCTCTAGATACTTTGAAGTATCGCTTACCAGAAAAGCCACAAAAAATGAATTTTCTCGCATTACCAGGCAATAAAAATGAAATTCAACAAAATCCTCAAAACAATTTACATTATTTTCCGAAGAGTATGTTCTCCACGCAGACATTGAGAAAGAAAAGAGATGGGGATGAAGAGATAGATAGAGTAAAAGACAGACGGGTGAAGAAAAAAAAGAATGAGAAAGCAGTTGCGTGCGGATCATCGAATAATTTGACTACCCTAACTGCTGTTTGGTTTTATGTGGTGGGAGGGGAGAGGATGGCAAAAACGTTGACATCAAAAGTTAGCAAGTATTGGATATAAAAAAAACACACACACGCACACACAAACACACTTTCCTATTTAGACATAAGAAAAACCAGCAAAAAGAATGAGACATGAAAGAATAGAAAACGAATCGTTTATTTCACATTCAAATTTTATCCACTCAAATCTTTTTTCCCATCTCGTGCTTCTCGAAATCCCTCAGACTTAACTCACACCAATTGAAGGGTCTGCAAAATTTGCTGAACTTAGATACACTTTTTATCGTTGTTATTTTGTTGGTGGTGTTGTTGTTATCGTTCTCATTGTTGTTGTTGTTGGTAATGAAAGCTAGTCGTTCTCATTGATATCATTGTAGCTCTTTTTGTTTGTTGTTGTAAGGGACAATCCGTATTAAACCAACTAAATTGAAGCTTTTATCTACGCTTCGTTTTTATAAGTCCATTTTATCGTCGCATTCTTTTATACGCCCTCTACCTTGGCTTATCGTGATTCCCCTTCTGTCTCTATCTCTCTCCCTCACCCACTCTCTCTCTCTTTCGCTCTCTTTCTCTTCATATGCTCCTTTGTGGCATTATAGTGGTTTCATAGAAGCATTTGTTGACATTTTGTTGCATACTTTCAGGGTTATTTACTGACTAAAAAACTTCAGCTACTGATGATAATAACGTCCAAATCCCGGATTTCTTTTTCTTCTTCTACTTCTCCTCCAGCAGCAGCTGTAAAGCAGCTGTAAAGGAATCAAGAATCATGTAACGAGCTCAGCATTTGTTAGAGATTTAAGAATATTTGATAAACGTCTATATTGTTGCTGTTGTTTTTGTTGCTGTTGTTCTGTTTTCATTAAATCTCTCTAACTTTTGTTGCAGTTTTATGAGTACATGATTACGCTTTATTTATTAGAATTCCAAAAGGAACTATTGTGCTTTCGTCCTTTACCTCCGAAAATCATAAAAATATTGAATATTTTGAGAGAAGAAAGAATTCTAAAAGACGAATTGGAGTGTAATAAAAAAATGCAGCAATAAATTGATTATAATTTTATTAAAATACTAAGAGTCTGAATTGAGTACAATTAGTCTTATTCTAAGGATATGAATTATATACAAGAAGCTCATACACATAATACCTTCGATTCTGTGCAAGAAAAAGCTAATGCCTAAAGTTCTGACTCTATATAGTTAGTTTAATCTATAAGTTCTGACCAAATATCTCTTTAAATCCGTTTAAAGAATAAACCCACCCATACCATTTCAATTTTATTCATTCATAATATCTCATTCATACATTCGTACCTTCTTCCAATCCTTGTCAAAGGATTAAAAATAATCAACATAAATTTAAAAAGCTTCAATTTTGCTTTAGAATTTAATGAACAGCTGCAATGAATTCGAAAGGATTGCAGCAACAAATTAATATACACGTCATCTCCAAATCAAAATTGAAGCAACCCACATGGTTTTAGTGTCATTTTAAGTCATAGACGCCCAGAGAGAAATCTTTTGTTTCTCTTTACACTCGATAAATCTTAAATATTGAAAGATAGGCTACGTTTGCAAAGAAATTCTAGAAATTCCATCAAACAGTAGAATACAAATGCGGGTGTGAGTGTCTGCGTGTGTGTGTGTTTGTGTGAGTGTGTATGATTGTGTCTATACATCCGTGTTTGTTGTTTATATGCAAAAGTTTTGAAAATTCCGAACAACGAAATTAATTTAGCATTTCTTCCATTCGGAAAGACCATTCAAGCTTCGAGTTTGGACGTCAGCCAAATGGCATGAATAGAAATATTCGGAAATGGGCAAGTTTAAAAGGTTGGGCAAGTTGGGCAAATGGGCAAGTTTAAAAGGTTGCATTTATATTTATATGTACTAAACTGTACTAAAATTCTTATACAGCTATATATTTGTGTATAGTTTCCTTAGTAATATATAAGACAGGAGAAATCAAGAGAAGACGAGACAAACCAACAAGTTGTTAAGCTCTACTTTCTTTATCGGATAGAAGTTGACTTTCGGACTTTAGGACTATTTCCAAGAATTTATTTCTACAAAACAAAACAATCTCTAATGAGACTCTTTATTTCCTTACGAAACCGCTTTCAGGACGTAAAAAATTGCCGGTGAAAATTTTAACGCGGCGCGTAATAGTGTTTCAAGTCGAAGAAATATCAAATTATGAAATATTAAAAATCAATTATTCACCCAAAACTGGAACTAAAATGAAAGAAAAGAATTTATAATCTATCTAAAACTATTGCAATTGATTTAGCGCAACCAATTGAAAATTTCGATAATTTTTATGAAAACATCTTGTCTTTGGGAATTGATATAAATTCGTGTAAACTGTTAGAAATAATTGACAGGGCCCTTTCTTTAATCTACTTTGGATAAATCTTAACTGAAGATAGTTTCAAATACAAATATGTCTAAGGCTTTATTGCCTTACATTAAAGCATTTGTAAATTCATGAATTCCATTCTACACGTACACAATTGCAAAAAAAGGAATCTTAGCTGTCCTTTTTCTACTTCGAACTCATTCCAACCAACCAAGCCAATCTTGCTCTCTTTACCATTCCAGTCAAAAATTATAAAAAAGATTCTTCTTCTACCGCTCTGCAGTATCATCAACGATTCACAAAGGATTTCTTCTCTTGTAATAACTCACAAAATATTAAATTCCTGACAAGTAACATAAGCATCAGTAGAAGCAGTAACAGCAGTAACAGCAGCAACATGAGCACAAGTACAATTGCAACTGATGCTACTTAAAGGATATGCAAAAATTACAGCGAACAAGAAAATCACCACCACCACCAGCATCAGCAGCACTATCATCATCATCATCATCGTCGTCGTGGCAGATACGGATACAGTTGAACGATTATTCAAAGAGAATATTTAAATTCTGCAATGTCTTCAAATAGTCATACATCCGCAATGAATCACAATCGCATACGTATCCGTATCTCATACGTATCCACATCTACATCAACAATAATATCCACACATCTGGTGGCTGCGTGCGGTTTTCTTCTTTAGCCAAAGAAAATTAAGCAACAAAGACAAACCCGCAAAAACCATTATTACCTCCGGAAAATGGAATTCAAGCATTTTCTGCGTAAAAATCCGGCGAACAGATACGTGTTTCTGAGTATAATTCGAAGTCACAATCTCGTTTAAGAGAAACCAACGTAGCTATTGCTGCAATAGATGCTGCCGGTTTTGTTGGCGGTGCTAATGTTTGTAGTTTTGTTCATGCTATTGCTGTCGTTGCTGTTGTTGTTGTTGTTATTGCTTTTGTTTTAAAACGAACATCCCAAAAGAATCGCAGCAACCCAAAATGATATATAATTATATATTCAAAACGTATAAATAAATCCACGGCAAGGATCGTTTTCATTGCATAAAATTACAATGACAAAAGGCGAAATCACTAACGAGAAAAGGAAAACAAACGAGTGGAGCTGCCGAGATGGAGGAAAGCTCAAAACGAACAAACGGACACGCTAGACTCTGGAAGACGTAGACGGGCAACGAATGAATGAATGAACGACAGACCCGAACGAAAAAACCAGATGCAAAGCGACACAAGAACAAATGAGAAATAATAAGATGAAAATGAAATTGGATCAAAGTGGGAAAAACGCAAACAAACAAATAGGTTGGAGACAAAAGACTTGAATCAACTGACAGACATACTAATAAGATTTTATGAAAGATCAACACATAGAAAACAGATGTAGACAGAGAAGACAGACACAGAAAACAAACGGTCTATCATAGAAACTGTCTGGTGAAACTATAAAAAAATTAATTAGACAGCAATGTTGAAACTATACGTGCCTTTATAAATATGGCTTCGCTAAAAACGGGAACCACTAACGGTGTATCTTTGTATTTGGGCATACGTTAAAGTATTTTATAGTTGTTTATAGTTGTTGACATTCAAAACGTGTCATGTTTTCCAGGACATGAAATTTGTTTTCTAATGACGGTGGAAATAATGGAAACAGTGTTCAAAATATAAAACAATTCGGTAAATCAAAGACACTGTGATAAAGCCTGGAAGAGCAATTAAATTAAAATAAACCCCAAAAAACCGGTAATAGAAGCATGATCAATATTAAATATTGATGACACTTGAGTGGAAGAGTTGTATGCCAATACCTCCAATTCACAATTATCGAACACAATTTTGAAAAAAGGTCAAATATTAACTACTTTTTATAGTACAATAAATTCATTCCTTAAAAAGTCTCCAATGGGACCATCTTCGTGAATTTCATTTTCGCAAATATTCGCAAGTATTCAGTCAAGTCGTGGCTTTGTGGCTCAAGAGTTATTATAAAAAAACAACCCCGCTTTCAGCACAATCCACAAACCGCTTTGATCTAAAAATAGCATTACTAGACCCATCAAAAATCAGTGTCATTCCTAACGCAAAAAAAACAAAAAATTACAAATACAAATAATCTCATTTGCGATTTTCTGACATGAATACGTTATTGTCATCTTCCTTACCCCTCCAATCTATCTTTCCAAATCCTGTCTTATTCAATACACAAGAATCCTTTTTATCTGTTCTCACGTAAAATCCTTTAAGACATGATTTTAAAAAAAGCATTTCTATGTAAAAGCCTAAAGTCTTCAAAAAGCATAAAAACCACAAGAAAAAATTGAATCGAAGGCATTTTTTTTTGTTAATTTAACCCTAGAACCACGTTGGTGTAGAAAACTACATTTTTAAAAATTATTTTACAAATATTTTTTAAACTACAAAAAATTATTATCTTAGCTTTTGTGACTTTGTTTAATTATTAAATATAAGCTAAAATCGAGCCATGTCGATGTTTAATTCATCATAAGTTTTGAAATATTTAAAAACGTTCATTACACACGTTAAGGTGTAGAAAACTACACTCATGCAGCAAGCGCTACTTTTTTTGATTGACAAATTGCTCCTATTAGAAATTTATGGGATAGATGGAGCGAGTTGCTCCCAAAGCATTTCAATCCATCAGGATGTGTTACAGTAGACGAACAGCTGTGCGGTATTCGCGGTCGATGTCCATTTCGTCAATATATTCCTTCAAAGCCTGAAAAATGTGGAATAAAATTTTGGATGCTAGTTTGTGCGGAAATGTGTTACGTGTGGAATATTCAACCATATCTTGGAAAAGCGGTTGGAGCAGCTCCCGAAAAAAATCAAGGACAACGAGTGGTTTCTGGCTATAGCTGTAAAAGGAAAACCAACAGGTGGCCAATGGCAGTGTTTACTAATATGTTAGACATATCAGCACTGAATGCTTACATTATATACAACGAGTACGTAAGAATACCAAAATATTCTAGAAATTCTTTCTAAATTTTTCTTTTCCATTGCAGAAAAAGTCCCAATTGGTACGAAAATAAAAAAACTACAAAACGCCGACTATTTTTGCAAGAACTTGGGCTAGCTCTTGCTCGGCCTCATATGATTCGCAGAGAGAGAGGCAACCGCGCTCATCTTCTTCACAGACAATTTTAGCTTCCGTTTCGAAGCGATCATCTGAGCTAAGCGAAAATGAACCAGCCGACAAAATCAAAAGAATTGTTCCTGAAAATATAAGAAAGAGAGGGAGATGTTTCATTTGCATTGCGGAAAAAAATTCCAAATGCCAATACAACCATAAAGTGTTATGCTGCGTGTGCAAAAGAAATATATATATAAATCATTGCATAGCAGAAATGTATTCGATTTAATTAATTGAATCAATTGTATTCGACATAATTAAAATTAAAAACTTTCTTAAAAAGGATGAAATTATTAAAAAATTTCCAAGTGAAACTTCTAAGTGTAGAAATCTACACTCAACGTGGAATTATGAATTTTTTTCTAACGTGGTTCTAGGGTTAATAGAATTTTATGATTTCTTTTAAAAACTAGTTTACCCTACAAATGGCAAAATCGGTTTAATAAGAAATTAATATAAATAAAAAATTTAGTTAGTTAAAAGTTAGTAAATTTAAAATCTTCAAAGTGGTTTCGATGGTTTTTCTTTTAATTATAAACGAAAAATTAAAAATGTACTTATGAAAAGCAACTTCTTTTTAAAAAAAATGCTGAAGAAATTCGAGCTATTGGAGATTTTTAAAATCAATTTTTCCAGATTTCGAAACTTAATAGTATTCCCAGGAAATTATAGAGCTCTAGAAAAAAGTTTTAATTTTTTTTTTCTATTAATTTTGAAGGAAATCTTTGAAAGATTTTTCCCTCAACATGCTTTGGGCGCTCCCGAACCGAACGGAAAAACAAAAACGACATGCATTACAAAACTTTTAAATGGATGATAACTGAAGAGACTTAAGTGTTGGAGCGACGGGGCGGAAAAAGAGAATGAGAATGAGAGTAGTGGTATGGAAGAATTGCAGCTGTTGGAATTCTCACAAGATTCCACTTAAAAACCATTTGGCCTATAGCCATTTTTCCACTTGCAAAAGCCTGAGCCGATCTCGAGTTAAATTTGAATTTCCAATCGACATTTCGCCCTGTAGACTCTATCAAACAACATTATTTTGTTGCTCCTCCACCCACACCGCCTTCACTCATCGTGAAACACTTTCGTAAGGCTGGAGAATGGATTTTACAAAAGGACGAATGTTATTGTTGTTATTGGTATTTGGTATTTGTCGAAAGCATTGTTTAGTTTGTTATTTTGGTTGTTAATTTCGTTGTTAGTGGGCGTTGTTTGCTTTTCAAAAATTATTTAATTATGTTGGTTCATTCGCAGGCCAAATTTATAAATTCTATAATAGTAAATCGTTTCAACTACCACTAAAACCACAACAACAACATCAGCAGCAGCAACAGCAACTATCGATTATAGTCCTCTAATTCCAACTACATCGAATATTTAATTGCCTGAATTTGAAAATTAAATGCACTCACAAGTTAATGATCAGGCGAATTTGTAAACTCGTTTAATTAAATTGTTAAGGCGACAGAATCAAAACCGCCGAAAATAACACAGACGCACAAACCAAAAAGCAACAACAACAATCAATAGTGTCGATGTGGCTAAAGGCAGTGCTTAAACGCGTGTTTATTTTAAGTGAATTTCGATAATGAAGTTATTGCAATTGCTGCAGCCCGAAGAGGAATAATCGTTGTTTCCGAGATTTAAAAAGAATTTTCGCCGTTATTTTCAAAAACAATAACATAAAACAGTTTAAAAAGATGAAAAAACAATAAATTTAAGACGAAACAGTTTACGAAGAGTTTACAGATTACATTATCATCAACCAATACCATTTACAAAAATCCAAAAAACAAACTATAGTAAAATATATTCATCCTGATCCTGATTCATCCATCCATCCATCGATCGAATGCTAAATGAGCTCCGAGAATCTTTAAACGGACAAACTGACTGACTGACTGACTGATTATTATTCGAATTTGTTCCATTTCGTTTCAATGATATTCAGTGAAAAGCGGCGATTTTCTCGTCGATAAAATTTTACTATGGCAACAAATTTTAAAACAAACAAATAAGAAAACAAATTAAGCTTAACTACTACTATCTGTCGGATTGTGTGTATGTGTGCACGTGTGTGGGTGTGTATGAACTTTTTCACATTCTTCTTCAAATTCTTCATCTCATCTATTTTGCATAAAATCGATTGTGATGTCGTCAGCATCGTCGTCGTCGCCGTCGTCGCCGTCGCCGTCTCAGTCGCTTCAATATATACAATTTAAATTGATGAGTTGATAAATGGGTGGTTGTTTTCAGCACATTTATATGTAAGTCTGTGTGTGTATGTGTGTGTGTGTTCTCTGTGCAACGTTGTGCTTTCATTGTGCTGATGATGGTGTTTGCCCGCTAAAAACGTTTCTTCGCTCCATTTCGTTTTTCGCTCCAAGTTTTCGTTGACACACACACTTACTCGTTTACACGTACTTGTTGTTACCGTCGCGGTTGCTTTTGCTGCGAAGATTGTTGTTGTTGTTGCTGCTTCCGCTATAATTGTTGATATTGCTGATGTGAATGAGCTGTGAAAACTGACGCGTTTTCGCGTGTTCATTCATTCACGTTCTAGTTTACCTTCATTAGCATAATTATTAAAACGACAAAAAGAAATGGAGCACCAACGACAGCAACAACAACAACAACAAGAAGAGCCCTAAAGAAAATAACATGGAATAGATCGTTCCTCGACAACAGCTGTTTTTCATCATATCCTAGACAAAGCTTAATCCTATCGTAAAGACTTCTTATCTTTCTGCAGACTTTATATTTTTTCTATTCTAAGCTTCTTCCATTCCACTCGCTGCCGTTAAATTTTGGCCAAATTGTTTCCATACTCGATTCTGTTTTTGTTACTTGGTTCAATTTATTTTCAATCTTTTTTTCAATTTGTTTTTTTTTTCGTTCAAAATATCTTTCGACAACGTTCAGAAATTGTCTTCATAAAATCATAATGTGCATTCAGTGGAAAAGTGTCGTCGCGATATTATTGCAAGTGTATGGATTATCGTGTATAATGTATGGATATATATTCATATGGGTGTGTGTGCGTGACATCTTTAATGTAAGCTTACCACGAAACATAAAATTTGACATTTCTCTTTATTTATTTTTCCATTTATTTATTTATTTATTGATTTTTATTCCCTCAAAAAAAAACCTAAAGCTTTCCCTTTCACCTCATTGAATTTCAAAATGTTCGAAATTGCACTCAATTTTTTCCCCTATAAAGTCGACTACCTCTGTTTTCCTATCTCCGCCTACCCATCAAACAATTTTTTCATATGTTCACATGTGTATGCGTGCATGCGTGTGTTTGTGTTTTTCAATTCGATTTTTTATTTTTCAAAATATGTATTTGCGTGTGCGTGTGTGTGCGTTTGTGTAGGTATGTGTTTGTGTGTGTTAGTGTGTCCGTCCGTCCGTTTTGTTGTGTGTTTGTGCCTATACTCTCATGCTTGTTTTATTCCTGTCAATTCGTCTCTACCAAACGCAGCATGAAATGCATTCTGAGCGCAACGTTGTTTCAGACTAAACTGCCTGAAGCATCGTAACCGAGTATAAGAAGAAAATCAATAAAAAACAAAGTAAGAACGCTAACCCCGGCCAAGGCGAAGCTAATAATCAGCTACATGCGTAATATTAATTTGTAGTCTGATCCGAATAATCAATGGGCGGTGCACGCCTCTTTCAATGTTACATTTATCCTTTCTTAAATAGTTTAAACCTACTAACTCATCTTCAACACAACCTTTGCTGAAGAAGTCCACACATGATAAAGGGGGCCTATATCCCTCCCATACCCCTCCCTGAAATCTAATATAGAAACTGTGAAATCGTGCCAAATTTCTTGTCGATATTTTTTGACTGTAATCGCGATTTCCACAGAGAGCCACACCCACGGACGGTCATGGCTAAATCGCACCCACGTAGCACGTAGGGTACTACTCTGAGCAGAAATGTATATACTTTTCTATACCTGCCACCCCACCCTCCTTTAATGCGTTGCAAACGGAAGATGTAAGTGAATATAACCTATCCTTCGAGTGTAGGGTACAAAATAAATCACACTGATCAATTTGGAAACTTCTCCATATATCTCGAAAGATATTTCAAAACCAATTTGGATTTGTTTAGAGTTCAATTGACGATTATTCGGGAGTAAATCTAAAAATCATTGACTTGTTCTTGACTCAATTTTGAAGGAATGTTTTCCACAGGAATAGTAAATTAAATCGAATCAATGGATACAGAGCCATATCAGTGCGAGGGAAAATGTTTCGGAAACCGACATGTGAATTAAGATGTGCCTCAAAGATATTCTTAATAAATAAATATTCAGCTTCAGGTCGAAACATTAGCTGAGCAATGAAGTTTTGACATAAATTGGCCAATGACAGTGATCAGTCTATGTAAATTTACGATGTGACTTTGTACCAAATTCCATTGCAATTGCTTTTTTGTATCTATTTATCGATTATGATTTGACATTTTGATTTTGATTCAAAATTAAATCCATTCAGGAAGTGATCCGTGCTAAGCATCTTTACAATACCATTTGACTTAGCAGAGGTCTAAACCACAATAATTTATAACAAATAAATGGGAGCAATTATATAATTTTTATTGAAACTTTAATTCATTAACTAAAATAGTCAAAATTAAACTGATTTTAAAATATCTTTTTTATTTATTTATGTTTTAATTTATATATATTTTAGAATGAATTTATTTATGTTTTAAAAAATTTATTATTTTAATTTTCTAAATGTTGAAAGTTTTCACATATTAAAAGACTAATAGATAAGAGAAAAATTAAAAGATAGAATCAGAAATATTCGCGTTAAGTCAGTCTCATATTATTCTTCTCTTAATTGAATTTATATCCAGCGCCTGTCTGTCTCTCTTTCCCAACAAATTTTTTTTCTCTTCCACTACAGTTATAAACAATTCTTTAGTTCTTTACTTCCTGTACTAAACGAACAACTACTAACTTTTTCGCATGCATATGTGTGTATGTCTGTGTGTGTGTGTTCGTGCGACTTAAACAACTTTTAGTTAAATCGCTCAAGAGTAATGCGTGATTTATTACGAACGCGAATGTCAAGACCTACAACGGTAAAGCAATAATAATGACAACAATACGAACAATATCACCGGCAAAAACACCGCCAACAACAATCACAATAAAAACAAGCAACACTTGCAAATAACAGAACTTCGCAGTACTTTTCAACGCACTCGACCCAAGATTGCGCGTTGTTTTGGTTTGCAAATTCTAAACATTTTCGAAAGTGCAAAACTTTTATGGTAAAGACAAGAAAACTAAACTAAAACTAAAGCCATGAAAATAAAGGAAATCAAAGAATATAAAGTGTGGTATAAACAACAGCAACAAATACCGTTAATGCTGGCAGCACAACAACATCGAAGGACATTGCAGACTAACAAACAAAAACGACTTAAGGAAACACGAAAAATGTTTTGGTAGAGTAGTAGAATTAAATGCAAAACAATTTTTATTAACGACTGCAAAATACAAAAAGAAAAGAAGAAGAAAGCTAAAAAACAGAAAACAACTCAACAAAAAATAACAGAAAAATAAATAAAGGTGCGCCAAATCCAAAAAGTTTTAATAAATCTTTTAAAAAATATTGCGGGGTCAGCAAGAGTATTGGAAAAAAATTGATATCCTTTTAGTAGATGTGACCATACCACCCCCAACACCAAACGCCACTGTTCGATAGGGATTGTTTATCGGCCCCAACATCACGCATAAATCTCTTGGGAAATACGATTTTTTTTCAACATGTCTAAAGGGACGTGTGCCCTTTGGGCCGCCGGCGCTATTTTCATCAATTTTCTGATATTTTCCTCTCAATCCATTTGATGGATTTACAGTCATAGTTTGGCAATTTTTAAGCCATTTAACTCAAAGATTGATAGCTGCCAAAACCGGCATCACAAGAATTGGAAGATTTACAGCAATCGACAGACGTAATTTCTTTTCCTTCGGCAATTGCATGAAGTTGAATAGTCTTAAATATTAAATTAAATTGTCATTATAAAAATTTTACTAAATATTATTTGCTTTATTTAATTCTATTTATTATCGCTTATAAAGTCTTATTAGCGGAAAATCCACAAAATCATGAACGTGTTAAGAAAAACCACTTTACAATTTAATCAAAACTATTTGTGAGAAATAAATATTTAATTCTTAATGCATTCAAAAGTCGACTTCCTGGAGGTAATTCCACGCCCTTCAGCCACCACTGCCATAAGAAATATATTCGCCCCTTCGTTAGCAACATGGTCTCACACAATGGAATGTGTGGCACATATACAAAGAAAAAATATTCTTTATTTATATTTGGTTCCATTTATCGAATTGTTTCTGTGGTTGAAGTAGTGAGAAGGAAGAAAAGGACTTCAAAGAAAATAAACAAACAAACCACAATACGATTTTCGATAGAATTCCATTTAATGCATAACTGAAGGACATATATTATCATATGAACTCCGGTTGCCCAAGATAAATGCAAAATATCCCGACAATAAAATAGAATTCAAAAGGAAGAAAGGAAAGAAAGGAAAAAGAGTGACAATAGGAACAACCGTAAATCACAAAACAAAATCATAATTATCTCGTAGGAGACCTATATTTTAATACACGTAATACATATATACGAAACCAATACATAGAAAGTACATTCAACCTAAGACACAAACCCGCATAAAAGAAGATACTTTGAATTTGAAGATATTTCGAAGGAACCCAAATCTGCTAAACTAAAAAAATGAATTAGAGATTTCCTTCTCGGTTCGCAAAATCAAATTTCACGCTTACTGAAGCAAAGAAAATGTTGATATAGATGTTAATAATGATTATGACGAGGTTGGGAATAATATTCAAAATAATGACAGCAATGAATTTTATAACTACCCGTAACCCCCTCCACACAAAGAGCTCTAACACAAACATACACACACTCGTAAACGCCCTTAAAACATAAACAAAAAAGATGTGTGTGTGTGTATAAACCCTTGTGATGAAAGACCATTTCTCTCTCTCACACACACACACCCAATGGAGACCATTTCTCCAATCTCACTCTTTTAACCAAAAATTCACAAATAAACTGTTGCTTCGTCAAACAATGAAGGAAGGATGAACAAGCGATGCCGCTCCAACCGCTTCTATTTATTTGCTCATTTTAAACAAACCATGAAAATTTATTTAAGTTCATTGCAATGAAGAAGAAACAGTGAGAAAAATTGCCGAACGAACAAAAAGGACGAAACGAATCTGAAACAGTGGGTGGCAATACCGGAGGATGCTAAGAAGAGGGAGTGCAGGCAGTACAGGATTTATTTACTCGCTAAGTAAAGAGAAAATTTAATGAGTCGTAAGTGAAACTGAATTTGCATTTGCAAAGGATATGCAAACATATTCAACGGTTTCACTTGTTTTTGTCTTTATCTTTGCTTCTGTTCGCCGTTTTAATGAAATGAAGTGGAGTCGAGTCACCGTCGCTGAATTCGATTCGATCCGACTCTGTTTTAATAAGTTTCATAAAAATTATACAATTTTCATTCTGACACGGTGTTGAAGCTCTCGAATAAACTTGATTTTGGATTGGTAAGTACTACTATTCGTCTTCTTCATCCTCTCTTCTTCTTCTCCTTCTTTTTTTTAATATTACTTGCATGCTAGTTTAGGACTTTTCAATTTTCTTCAAATTGGAATCACTTCACTCCACACCGCTCACCCCATTTTGCTTCGTTAGATCTGCGAAAATTAAATGTCTGAAGAAGAACAAGAAGAGTATTTATGAAAGTGAGGAAGGGGGAGAGGTTAGTATAAGAAAAAGTGCTAAAGAATATCAGTTTTTAGTTTATTCTGGAGTATTTTGTTATTATACTTAACTCACAGCTTCTGGTTCAATATTATATTTTTTTTACTTTTTTTGTCATAATTTCGAGACTGTTTTTATGGCGAAAGTTTTAATTAACTTTTAGAAAATTTCGAAATGTTAAATAATTAAAATTAAAAAGTGTAGAGAAATGTTTTAAAATAATAAATAATCTTTTAAAAAACACAAAAATAATTTCATCTAGAAATTTTTCTTTTCTATTTTTTTATTAATTTCTTTTTTTAATTCAATCGCCTAGAAATACCTAGAGGTTGTGAAAAATTCGATGTAGCTCAAAATTTAGAGTTAACACTTTTTTATTGAATCGCATAATTGTCTGGTTATGCCACTGATTTTCATACCATTTAAACCCATCCCCTACAACACTCTCAAATCATTCCACTAGTTATATACTAGTTAAGTAATAAAACCTATAAATTTATTAATAAATAATCATCTCAGAAAACAGCAACTACAAAGCTCTAACTATTGCCTACCAACAAAACATATCTAATGAAAATATATCATATTTTCTAGCAAAGCCTTTAATTAACTCTGATTATACAAACCTAAACAAGCCTTAGTGTATTCGTGAATTCACTATTTTGTATTTTGTGTTCGTATATTATCACAATTAGGAATACATAATTATGTCTGTATGTTTAAACATACGAAATCGATGAAAGGCATTGTAATTAATAAATGAAACCGTAGCGAAATTTCAGTAACAATTTGCCATGTATTGCAGATGTAGCAATTTTACGAAATTAATAATTTAAATCCGGAACAATCGAAGGCGATTACAAAATTTTCCAATCAGTAAACTCATTATGAAATCATAAAGTTGGAAGTGTTGAACGCCGGAGTAATTACATCATAATTTTAAACAAAGTTCTAAACAATATGAAAACGGAATCTGTCACTAAACGAATTGATGGAATATCATATGAATCAAAGGAATTAAATTGAATACTTTAAATTGAAATCTTTCAATTAAAATTAAATTTTTAATCTTAATACATCCAGTGGAAATGGATTATCTTTAAATAGTCTAATATTTCAATAAGAGAAAATGAAAAGGAGAGAAAATTATTCATTTGAAAGAGAAAAGAATTCTAATTTAATTTATATTAAATGTTGATTTGTGATATGTATGCATATATAAATTGTTTTATTTGAATTTGTAATATTAATAAAAATATCTTTAGGAAAAAAATCACACTTACTTCCCAAGCCAACGAGTCACGGAGTAATTCATTCGAACTTACACATACGTATATAAAAATTCCAATAAAATATAAAGCTATTACAATTATTTTTATAGAAAATAAAAAGAATTGAAATATCTTTATATTTAACTTAAATTATATAAAGACATTTCAATTCTTTTTATAGAAAATGTACTTTGTAATTGTTCAGAATTGGTTGAAAATGTAATTGAATGTAATTGATTTAATGTAGTGTAATGTAATTGAATGTAATTGAAAATTTTGATTCCTTGGAATTTTAAAATTTGAAATTGAATATTTCAAAGATTTCAAATACTCTTATGAATGGATAATGAAATAACTTAATTCCTTAATTCTGGTAGCAAAATCTTAGTGAGGATAGACCATGGTTGAGATATTTGAAATAAGTTTCCGTCCTGCCTTTTGAAATTTGTTTTGGTGACAAATCCGTTTTGGTTATGCTTCATCATCATTATCTCATTTCTATCCGATTAGTTTTCCTATCAATTCGTGCCTACAACGTTATCTCTATGCGAGCTTCTTAAATACTAGGAAAGACATAGCCATTAAATCAATTTCAAAAAGCGAGTAGTGAGCGTGAACCGTTCAATTTAATCACACACGTTTTCTACGAATAGTCTGATGAAACACAAAATCGGGAGCATATGTCATGAAACGTATTTTGTGAAGATCACCCCTCAAAATGGCAACAAAGTAATGCAATTTCTCCATATTAAATTCCTCAAAAATTATTCAATATGCATTCGATATGACGTAAAAACAGAATTTTTTTACTTTAACAAAATTCAAGAGGTATTAAGAGTTCAGATTTTTCTAAATATGCATACTTCACTTTGAGAAATCCCTTGCACATAGGGATAAATTTTGATCCCATTTAAAAAAATTTTGAGTACATTCAAAAAAATCTGAAATTTATTCGAAAAAATCTGTAATTCAGTTCAAAAAAAATCTGAAGTATATTTAAGAAAGGTGTAGAAGAGGATATATATATATATATATATATATATATATATATATATATATATATATATATATATATATATATATATATATATATATATATATATATATATATATATATATATATATATATATATATATATATATATATATATATATATATATATATATATATATATATATATATATATATATATATATATATATATATATATATATATATATATATATATATATATATATATATATATATATATATATATATATATATATATATATATATATATATATATATATATATATATATATATATATATATATATATATATATATATATATATATATATATATATATATATATATATATATATATATATATATATATATATATATATATATATATATATATATATATATATATATATATATATATATATATATATATATATATATATATATATATATATATATATATATATATATATATATATATATATATATATATATATATATATATATATATATATATATATATATATATATATATATATATATATATATATATATATATATATATATATATATATATATATATATATATATATATATATATATATATATATATATATATATATATATATATATATATATATATATATATATATATATATATATATATATATATATATATATATATATATATATATATATATATATATATATATATATATATATATATATATATATATATATATATATATATATATATATATATATATATATATATATATATATATATATATATATATATATATATATATATATATATATATATATATATATATATATATATATATATATATATATATATATATATATATATATATATATATATATATATATATATATATATATATATATATATATATATATATATATATATATATATATATATATATATATATATATATATATATATATATATATATATATATATATATATATATATATATATATATATATATATATATATATATATATATATATATATATATATATATATATATATATATATATATATATATATATATATATATATATATATATATATATATATATATATATATATATATATATATATATATATATATATATATATATATATATATATATATATATATATATATATATATATATATATATATATATATATATATATATATATATATATATATATATATATATATATATATATATATATATATATATATATATATATATATATATATATATATATATATATATATATATATATATATATATATATATATATATATATATATATATATATATATATATATATATATATATATATATATATATATATATATATATATATATATATATATATATATATATATATATATATATATATATATATATATATATATATATATATATATATATATATATATATATATATATATATATATATATATATATATATATATATATATATATATATATATATATATATATATATATATATATATATATATATATATATATATATATATATATATATATATATATATATATATATATATATATATATATATATATATATATATATATATATATATATATATATATATATATATATATATATATATATATATATATATATATATATATATATATATATATATATATATATATATATATATATATATATATATATATATATATATATATATATATATATATATATATATATATATAATTTTCCTCAGCAATGGTTACGAAGTTCTTTCCCAATAAATGTTATTAAATTTTTAACGAAGTTCTTTCTTTCGCCTCGCACGCTAAAAAAACCATGGAAGCTATTCATTTGTCATACGTGGAACTGCTCTTCAGGGGCTTCGACCTTTAAGAAGACTAAATTTGCCTTCCCATTAGTTTTCCATCTCTAAGTAAAAATAAAACTGTGCCTCCTTCTCACAATCAAGTCTCAAGTCGTCAAGTTATGGGGTACATCATTACAGTATGACTCTCAAGCGAGCCCCTCGAGAAAATAGAAGCAACATTTCTAATATCAATAATAATGTAATAGAAAAATCAAATCAAATTAATTGGAATGAGAAGGAACATCCTGTTTACAACAAGTTTAACTTGTTTATACCCTTATTACCCTTTTCCTTCCAAATTCCAATGGAAAACTTGTCAATAAAAATTGAAGCGAGTTTCTTAATGTTCAGCTTTATTTTGCATCACTTTAAGTAAAACTATTTGATTATGCAATTAAGATTAAGATTATGAGATAATGAAGTTATGTTTAAAAACTCTGTGTTTAAAAATCTCCAATTTGGTTTTAGGGGATAATGAAGTTATAAATATGAATGAAAAGCAACTCATTTTTAAAAAATTAATAAATATAAATATGAATGCTGACATACCATCATGCAATATGAAACATTGGTGAAGAGTATATCCTATCCGAAATAACTGCAACTTACAATTAGTCCTATAAATACTTAAAGTCGAAGAATACATTCCATCTACGGAAACTAAAGTTCTGCTGTACCAGTCTTCCACCCGTCTATACTGAAAGTTACTTTGATATGACAGCAGTTGCTTATAGAATATCCCACTATATTAAAATATCATTCGTTGTATTAATGGCTATCGGTGGTAAATATATTGCACGTATTTGACTACGAAGTCGAGCAATTTCCACATCTTCACGTTCCATTTCTCGCACTAATTGCGAAAACTGCACCAAGCCCTCACGATTGCCAGGAAACCCATATGATTTTATAACGTCTGTCTGCAATTGCATGACCAACGGGAAGACATGCTGCATCATTAGTAGCATATCTTTCCCAGCGGAGGCCTTCGCTTCCGAGAGCTTCTTTGAATTATCCGCTTGATTGACGGTTCGTATGATGTCGATCAGGATCTGTTTAGCCGTGTCATTATTGAAATTTATCAAATAAGACATTTTTAACATCAAATTCTATTTGGGAGCAGCACTTCACTAGCTAAAACACGATTCCAAAATTAGAAAATTACTGAAATTTGTAATGACAGATAACAAATATTTACCATTTCATTGTGAATTATAATCTTTTTCTTGGCAAACTCACAATAATTTTTCAAAAAGGAATCTCGCGTTGCCAACCTGTTATTTTTTTGCAAATAGGACAGTGGGTGTGTTTGCATAAAAAATACCGATATATATCAATTTTGCTATTTTTTGTGTCTTTATATACGTTTCACAAACTTAGTAATGATTATGCTTTGTCTCTGAAGGTTTTCTTAAGAAACTTCTATATAGATTAAATTTAGTAAGAGGTTCATATTAAAGGGAACCAGTTGCGACAGAAAGTTGAAACATCAGAGATAATACAGTGCTTCACAATCACAACTTTTTAAAAATTTATAAACCTCATTATCATCATTTTATAAGATTTCCTCAATTAGTCCTTTACGCATAAGCATTTAGGCAAAAGATTATTACGATCAATTATTGCCTTTTCGCGAAGAAATCTTAAAACACATATGAACGTATCGCTCGAAAATAGTGCGGGAGATGTTGATACTGCACCCTATTCCCATTTCCCGAACCGTCTATCAAAGACCGATCATGCCAAATTCCACAAAATCAGATCCTCTTAATCAACCTATTAATATATATCCTACAGTCCATTAAACTCAGTAGAAGCATTTCTTATTTCATATTTTAAGGATTTTATTTTGTGAGGAGGTGTTTTCTATTTTTGTTCGCACTGTTTTCAAAATGCAAATAAAAGATGCATTGTTGTAGAAATTATCATTGATAATATTTTTAGAAAACAAAGGAATTCCATTCAAGTTATGGAATTAGAAGAGCGGGATGAAGGAGGGGAAAGAACTGATTACAAACAGCTACAGATCATTACATTTCCTTCATGCATTTCGCATAAGTGCTTCGAGCAGAAATCTCAATCTTCTACTGAATAGTATGATAACTTGGCTAATTTATTCTAGTTTGATTTTAATAATTATGCAGATACATATAAATATGTGTGCCTCACGCACATATGGTCGTCCGTACATATCAAATGCGATCGTTCAGCACACACTACATTGAACATTGTCAATGTATAACCTAATTGTACAACCGGTCAATCCTCTTCGCTCGAAATATTGCAAACACAATAACTGCTAGAAGTCTTGCAAATGCGCTGATGTCGCTTTGATATCACTTTGAGCTCTGTCTCTGACGCTTCATTGGCTGGTTCGGCTATTGTTGTGAGTTTTGCTTTGATTCTCTAAAAATATATTTCAACATCAAAGAAAGCCAGATCTTCTCAACTCAACAAACTAACAATAACTTCTTCTATCTCTTTTGTAATCAGCATCCCCAAGGAGCAACAGGCTTGGGTGGATTATTCAAATTATACGCGACAGAAAACCGAGTGAGTGCTAGCGGATTATTTAAATTATACGCGACAAAAGACCGAGCGAGTGAACGAGTGTGTGCGGACGTGTGTGCACGTCATCATCATGATTCATTCAAATGAAGATGTACAGGATCCACTTTCTGTGACGGTTACAAATGATTTACCGATCTTTGAAGAGGTCGTACTTAAGGTTAAATAGGCGAGAAACAAGATACACAATTTTCGTTAAATTAAAAATGTCTTTTTTTCTTTTAGACAGATTACACGGGTATAACAGTGATCAATAGAGATAATAATAGTTATATTCAAAATGAGATAAATAAAACGGCACAATGTAATAATACGTATTCAAAATTCAGCAACAACAATAATAAGCTTGAGCGAGTCGGTGTAGAGCATGTTTGCAAGATCATTGAACTCCTACGTGAGCATCCGATCCTTTGGAATACAAGATCTAAACCTCATTACTTGCACAAAGAACGTCAACGTATTTTTGAATTTATAACCGACAATATTTTGGAAGAGTACCCTATGCTTGATATTGATACGACGTATGTGATAAATAAAATTAGAGATCTGAAACACCTTTATCACAACTATAGTAATCTAACGAAACTTACTGAGAATCAAAAAAAATATTATCAGTTACTCCATTTCCTTAAAGAGGAAGAATCACGAATGAAAAATAAGAAGAGCGCATGTACTTGGGATAATGTTGATCTTTTTTTCTCTCCTCCTCCCGCTAAATTAGAACCACATAGAGGAGTTAAACGAACCAAAATGCGTATATGTGAGTATTGTGGCTATCAGTTTAAAGCTCAGAAAAATCTACAAGCTCATAAAAAAGCTGTACATTTTCAACTGCGCCCTCACAATTGTTCGGAATGCAATAAGGCATTCAAAACAAGAGAAATGCTAAAAACACACCGGTATAGCGTTCATTTGGATATTCGTAATCATATTTGTGATGTTTGCTCGAAGGCATTCTATGATCGTAAAACTATGATACAGCACAAGCGCCTTCATAGCGACGTTATGAATTATGTATGTCGCGTGTGCGCAAAAGCTTTTCGACAAGCACCCGCATTACATTCACACATGAGAAAACATTGATCAATGCAATGAGAAATGATTGATTCAATTAAACGCTGTTAATTGAAGGAGCTATTATTACGATTTATCAATGCAAGTGCCATTCAATACTTAAATGCCATTTTTTCATACGAATTACTTGTCATCATATTTTTTGCATTTTTTGCCATAGAATTTTATATACTCAATATTAATCTTAAATAAAATTTTACAATTACCATAATGTATTTTAAATCTGGCGATAAAATAGCATGTGTACCATATTATGGTAACATTTTAACGAAAACAGGTGGTGTAGCTTAATGGAAATATTTAAAAGTAACGTAAGAGAATTCTATGTTTATTCAAGCTTTAAACATTATATAACAATTCTATTGTTTTCTCTTTTTATTTATCTTGACACTTAGTTTAAAATCCTTTCCACTTCACAATTACTGATCATTTCATTGTTCATTCTTGCACTTCTTATAGGAATTTCTATTCAAAATTGTTATTATTCTGTAATTCTAGATTATAGGTTGAGATTTCAGTTGATTTGGGATAAGTCAAATTAGCATAGGTTCAACTATTACGCCTCCAAATCATTGACAAAAAGGACTTCACGATTTTTCAAACCCACTTCAGCTAATGTTTTTGCCTCCGCATTACAATCGGTAAATTTTGCGTCGTTTAATAAAGTACTTGTTTTAGAATATAAAACACGTTTTGGGAAATTCGTTGTAATTTCAAATTCATCCGGGGATGATGGATGACAGAATAGATAATTGGAAACATCCTGCGAAGTAAATAAACAAATAAAATTTTAAATTTGCATGATTATTAAGAGAGGCGAGAGATTTTAGTATTTTACTGTCATTGAATCTGTTTCATTAAATCGTCGTTCAATACGCGCTCCATTTGGCAATTTAAATACCACACTAATCACATTTTTCGCGTCCGCTGAAGGCTCTGAAGGAACGCTATCCGCTAATTCAATTTTCATTATAGCTATTTGCTGAAAGTGTTTAAGAATTTTTTATCCCATTATTCCTGAATTCTTTGCTGTCCTGAAGTATAGTATTTACCTCTTTCTTAAGGGCGGCTTCCTTGTGTTCTTTTTCTGCTTGCTCCATAGCTTTTCGCTCGGCATCAAGTACTAATTGGCGTTGTCGTTCTTTCTCTTGGTCAGCTCTCAGGCTGATTTGGTATGCTTCATCTTGTTGCTGGCGTAGAGTTTGTGTAAAATTTCGCTCTAACCGATCAGAACGAGCCTGACTTAACCACACTTCATTGGCAGATATGACTGCTTGCAGACGTCGTATTAGCTCCTCAGGTAAACAATCACCTTCAAAACGTCCGATAATAGTCATTCGATTAACGCGTAAGCAGATTAAAACCATAGCGGGATAGGAGCGAGTATTAATGGAGTGTGAGACCCGGTAACCTTCCGGAGATGCCACATCGCAACCCCAAAATAATGTATTGCGATTAATGAAATCAATAACAGATCGATTTGCTAGAGTTTGACTGCAGAATGATTCAATATCTGGATTACTCGTTGGATCCTTATGCAGATACACGAGTAGAAATCGTAGCTCTTGCTTGGCGTCATTCAACGCTTGTGCATATGTGCCTTGATAAAATACCGGATGTTGGGGATACTTTTCATTGTAGGTGCGTATAAAGCTTAGCACATCACCCAATGGATCGGTCACAACTGAAATAAATAATTATTTGAATCAAATTAACCGAGAATTCGGAAATTGAGCAACTAACTTCTTTCGCTATTACGACCAAAACTTAAGAACGTATTGATTATGGTCGAAAATGTTGTGTAGCAGTATTTAAACACAATATTTATTATATAGCCAATAAAACCAGTAATACTGCGAGGGACTGGTCCTGAACTTCCCCGAAGTGATCTTCCACCAGGCATACTGGCAGAAAAGACCTGTTGCAGGAAATGCTCATTTACCACTGCTGGAGCACGAACATCACGCGATGCAACAAACATGGTGGGCCGGCCCTCTCGTATGTTAAGTTGCTCCTGAAATGCGACCTCCAAATCCCAATTGTGTCGAATCAGGACATCACGACACACATTCATATCATCGATGCCAGTCAAATCCTGAAACTGGAGAACTTTCTCCGTCTGATCATTTGTTAAGCCATCAGCTTCCATGGCAAAAACAAAAACTGTAAAGCAGCAACTTTGATCTTCCGTATGTGTAGGTTATGACGAAATTCAAAATATCTATCCAGGGCCTATAAAACTTAACTATTATTCGATAAATTCAAGGCGATTCCTAAATAAAATTCAATTGAAAATTTACGCACAAATAACGCAGTACTCTCACCATAAAACGCAGGAATCAGAAAACCAATATACACCTGACTTCCCAAAATCCGTTTCCCGGCCAGGCAAAACTAAAAGCCGTGCGTAATTTAATTTTATATTACTTTCAATAATATTATTGTACACCTTTCTCTAAGTTTAAATTGTTAAAAACACAAATACACCAAAGACCGCATGAAAATTTGCTAAAGGAGAAATAAGTACATTTGTCAATTGTCCCGTCGCATTAAAGTCGAGTGTTTCTTTACCCCTTCAATTTTTGACATTTATTACTATTTGGCACTTCTATATTATATTCCCAGTGTTGCATAGAGAACCCTGTCAATGGGCGCTATTGTAAGTTTTTAACTGACATTCGTAACTTTTGTCACATTCCGAAATTTTGGGAGTCATTACTAAATCCTGAGCGAAATTTCTTTACTTCGAACTAGCTGGTGAAGAATATTTGATTAATATAATTTGAGATAACTTTCGTACGCATCTTCCGCTTTTGCCTTTTGCTGCCTCTTCTCACAAATTATTATCAATATGGAATCAATTTCTCTCAAGGTTAAATATTTGTGGTTTTAAGAAAAACGTCTTGACTCTGCTCTCTATGTTTAAATACGTTAGAGAACCCCTCCATGAACGCTGCGCACTGCCGCTTTGACAGTAAATGTACATTAAACAACAAAAGCAAATTTAAATCTTTCACTTCGTTTTGCACTTTACTTCATCCAGCTTTTTCTGTCATATTTAGAAAAATAACCAAAACAAAATGGGCGTGAAGCGTTCGAAAGAAATGCATTGCAAGAACATAAAAGAAATCTACCAATCAAAAATCACGAGTGTCAATCACATCTGGGTTGCAAACGGTCTTACCTCAGCATTCTTAGAATCATCTATTGTGAATTGTACACAGCAGAAGAAAATATTCACTGGACAATACAAAAGGAGAAACCTCTTGATTTACTGAAGTATTTCGTAAGTTTCTCAAGAGATTACTGCGTAGAGGAATAAGAGAGACGTGAAAAACGATTAAATGAACATCAGCGCAATTTCACAGAAACACTTCGATGTTAAAATATTTCAAAAAACCCGGCAAGTGGAATCAAATTGCTGATTATCAAAATTGAACTGATTTCATTTGTTTGAGACTAATTAGTTTAATTATTCTCAGGTCGTCATATGCGGGATGATGATATTAAGAACATTGAAAGTAATATGGACACGATAGACAATGCGAAGCGCAATTCATTGAGGTCTACATCAAGTTTTTGCGATGAAGTTTTTTTTGAGGAGGAGTCTTTGCCAGACGATACAGAGGTCTGTAATAGCATTGGTACAAATGTATTTGCAGATGAAGGTAAGCGAAGAAAATTGTATTAAACACTATTTTTTCTTAACTACAGTACGAATATTTAACAGTTATTTTCAATCAACATTCCTGTCTGGCTATGTCATTACCGTTAATTGTCCGAGATAAAAATTGCCTCAGTTATTTCGTACAATATCTGGAGGAAAAGAATTTTTTGCATCTGATCAAATTTTATCTCGACACGGAAAACTTTCACGCCGCTGCATTGGCACAACTCGAAATAGAACAAAATGCACGCAACGATAATGCGCAAGATGTTGAACATGTTTCGTTGCCAGTAGAAACTCAACAACATCATTTTGAAAATGAAAACAAAAATCATGTACCTGAACTGAACGCACTCTGCGATTTAACGATGCGCAAACCATTAACCGATGATGAAAAAAGTCAGATTTATGCTGAAACCAACAAACAGCTAACTCATTTTTGCTCTCCTAATCTAGAACTAAATTCGGAACCATCTCTTTGTAGTGAAACTGAAAGTATCACCGATTCAACTACTGCTCCGATGAGAAAGAAGTATTGCGCTACTGCTAGTATTAATGATGCTCTTACTATTTATCAGAAATATCTAAGAAACAATTCACCACAATTTATTAGTCTTCCAGTCTCCATTCTTTCACAAATCTCCCTCTTACTTTGTCAAGGTGATCCTGACAAAGAATCAGAATTGGCCGAAGCACCACAAATTTCCGCAGGATGCTTTAGGGAAGCCCAGCTATATGTGTTCAATAAGCTGGAGCAAGATTTTCTAAACGATTTTCTACAAAGTACCTACTACTGCAAGTATTGTATTGAATTAATCGAAAACTCCAACGCCGGCCTCGGTACGGGGTTAACCATTTTTGATATCCTGAATAGCGAAAGTACTCTCTTCTACTTCATGGAATTTTTAGAACAGAAAAATGAACGTGATTGCTTGGACTTTTGGACGGCTGCAATAAACTTTCGCAAAAGTTATAACAATTCTGACGAGAACTTCGATACATCTACTCCAGTATCCAAATCAAAAAATACAGAAGCTCAAGCGGATGCTATGATAATATATGATAAATATTTTTCATTGCAATCAGAGAGCCGTCTGTGGCTATCAGAACGATTGCGGAGTAAAGTAGAGGAATCAATTTGTTCAGTGGAAAAAGTGCATAAATGTTTTGATATACCATTAATTGTCACTGCAAAATATCTAGAACGAAAATTTCTAAATAACTTCCTTAACTCTCAACTATTCCAAAATTATGTCGATGAGCTGAAATCAAAAATATACGAAGCGTCAAGCGCACTGGAACAGAATAAGCCAGCCACAGAACACTCCAGTCGAAGTGGTAGAATTTCACGTCATCGCAAAACAATGTCTGATTGCACAGCCGCTGGTTCGCGAGCTATATTGGAGCACATATCACAGCACAATACACTCCTCGCTATGGAATCAAAACCCAATCATTATCAATCCCAGATGAAACTTCAACGAGTGGCAGCAAACACCGATATGAGTATCGACGCACGACAATTTAACAATCCCAATCTGTTGTGGCAACGCTCCTCAGATCAGCAAAATGGTGATTTAAAATTTGGACGTATAAATGCATTGGGCCGTTACGAGCGAGATTTTGAATCGGTTGATGATGTAGCCAAAAGTAATCAATCATGGTCAATTACTGCGAGTGGTAGTAAAATAGCGCATGCTATGCGAAAACTGGTCAATCTGCCGGAAGAAGAAGTACAGGAAGAGATTGCTTGGCAAGTGGCCGAAATGATTGTGAAAGATGTAACAGCTGTCACGCTGAGCGGTGACAGGGAATAAAATTTTTTCCTGAAATACTATTAAATGTATTTAAAATACTTTAGCTTACATAATTTCCTTTGAATTTCTTGTGCAATGAAAGGTAAGCATTACTGCATTATTGGTTGAATCTCGGTTGTTTACAGGAAATAGGAAAATTATTATATTTTCTCCGTTGTGCTATATTCGAATATATTATTTAAAACAGAAACACTTACAGCTTTCTAATTTAATGTAATTTTTTTCTTTAAAATATATAATAGTAATAATAGTTTATAAGAAGTTAATTTGTATGCAGGTATTAAAAAATTACAAAATGTGAATTTAAAAATTATTACAAAAATTAAAAACAATTTTTATAATTTATTGTACTAATTTGTAGATCTAGATTTATAGATATAAAAGAGTAAAATTAAAATCAAAATGTACTCAATAAAAATAGATTTTTGTCTTCTGAAAAATTCAGAAAATTCGTTAAGGATTTCATTGGCTATTGAATGGGTTTGTGATATTGCCCTTCCTGGGGAGGGAAGCAATCAAATGAATGCTACAGAAATTTAGTTTTTCAGCCCAAAAATTTTACTTTTTTCATTTTTTATATTTTTCATTTGAGATTGTCTTCAGTTTTGTATATTTGATTATTTTTTTATTTATTTCCTCATTTTTTTAATCAATTATTACATTTATTCTTATTTTTTATAATTTTCCGCCATTCGCGACTCATTTACGTTATTGCAATCAAACTAGGACGTAAAAGAGAAAGTGCAAAAAAATTTGAAGAGGAGTCAGAACCAAAAGAAAATTAACAGACGCTAAATGCAAGATCGACGACAACAACAAAATCATTTTGGCATTTATACTCTCACTTGTAGACACCAGCAAACTAACAAATCTCTCGCCCATTTAATAAGCCGTTGTTATTGTTGTTTTTCTTTTAAGGAATGACCAACTCGTATTTAAACACACTAGTTTTAATCGGGGAAATTTTGCGGAAAAGTTTCCAACAACAACAACCATTAGTATAAGTATTGCCGGCAACAAAGGCCAGCCGTGTTGGCTTCTAATCGTTATTTTCGAAGTTTTCATTTTCAGTTAAACGACGAGGCTTTAATGAACGGATCAGTTGCAATTGCGTTGATTATTTTGAAAAAAAGTGATTTTTTGAAAATTAGGTGCTTTCACTCGAATATATTTTTAAAATCTAGAATATAAATAAATCTGAGAAAATAATCTTTATTGAGCACAAAGAATTAAAAGAAAATAATATCAAATGAAAACATCCTCGAAAAGTTCAAATTTCAAAACAAACCGTTTAATATTATCGTTACTGTCGCTGTTGTTGTGTTTCATTTTCTGACTTTACAATGAAAGTTGAAGCGGCAGCATTACATTGTTATTGTTGCTCTTGTTGTTTACATCGTCTGATGGTGGTCTTGTGTGGTTTGTTGATTGTCTTCTTACTGCTATCTCACACGTTTCCAACCACTTCGGCTGCCTCCGCAGATGACAGCGTTTCCATATACGCCAATCGGCGAGCTTGGCCACCAATGAAAAATTATGATATTTGGAGCAACATCGCAAGTGATGAAGATAATGACGATACAATTAATTATGTGAAACCTATCGATAGCAATGATAATATGCCAGACTACCACCAGAAACCGATTGGTATAGGTTTGGATACGTTCAAAACCAGCAATCACGATGATGGTGGTGGCATGGAATTTATTGGAAATATTTTTGATCATGATGCGCTCAAAAATGAAACGCATACAGATAGGAGCAAAAGTAAAAAGCGAGAAAGTAAAGGTAAAAGAGTGAATCACTTTTTTGGCTTCGTTTTTCCTCTTAAAATTAATTATCATTGATTTTCTTTATCAAATTATATAAAGTGTTATTCAAATATAAAAGACTTAAGAAACAAACCCGAAAAACTAAGTAATTGGAAATGACGAAAGAAACAAATATTTTATTAAACTCAATATTTGAATTGATTTTTTTCCAGTTTTGCATTTGTTTCCGGTTCCTGTTGACGGTGAATGCCTCTCGGACGATGGAAGGCGTACTGGGACATGTTTTAATGCTTACGAATGCCGCCTGAAAGGAGGCATCGCTAAGGGTGAATGTGCCATGGGCTTCGGTGTTTGTTGTATTTGTAAGTATATCATACGATTTTTTGAGACATCAGGACAAAAATAAACCCAACTCTTATCTCAGTTATGGCCATATGCAATCAAACTATTTCGAACAATATCACCTATTTGGTCTCGCCAAATTTTCCAAGTTTTATGACAGAAAATTTCACTGATTGCACTTTGAAAGTGAATCTGATGAACGCCGACATCAGTCAACTACGCATCGATTTCCTTCATTTTTCACTGGGTCAACCAAATCGACGTACGGGCGTCTGTGATGGTGATGTATTCAATATCAGTGGCGGTCCTGGTGGGACTTTTACATTATGCGGTCAAAATAGTGGACAACATAGTAAGCACGTTTTTCTCATACGACCTTAGAGCAATTCGATTAAGACTTGTTTTGCCTTCAGTTTATTACGATATCGGTGGTCAAGCGTTGCCACGACAGACTCTTTATGCTAGTGTGAGACCGTTAACTTACGATCAAATATATCCAAATTGGAATGGATTGAATGAAACATCTATCGAAATATCATTGAGTTTTTCGAAACGATACTTGCCCATTCGTCTCTGGGAGATACGTATCGCTCAAATACCATTTAGTCAGCGGGCACCAGCGGGATGCCAGCAATATCATACCGGAACGGAGGGAATAATACAAGTGAGCTAAAAATGAATCCGAGTGAGGAGTAAATGTTATCTATTAAAATGGTTTTATTTTTTGCACTTTTTTTCCTGCAGACTTTCAATTTTGCCGATAATGGCCGCCATCTAGCCAATCAGCTTTATCGTATTTGTATGAGACAGGAAGCGGAAATGTGTTCGATAGTATACCAACCGTGTGATGAACAATCTTTTCGTATAGGTCCCAGTGTGGCGATTCGATCGGGTGATGAATTTCAAAATATTGTAACAAATTCTGCCACGACATCATTTACAACACCAGCAGGAATTTCAGCAGGTGTACCAGCAGCTGATCCTGTAATCTCTGTTCCCACCAACACCACTACTACCACCACCGCAACTGCGGCCAGCAGTAGTACCACAATCGCCCTTACGACTACTACTGCCACCTCCACAATTCTGGCTACGACCACAAGTAATTGCAATATTCCCTTAATATACATTAAAATTGCACCGAACGTAAAATTTAGAAAAAATTTTATTTTTTAATTTTTCAACAAAAATTTAAGCACCAGATACGACGGTCATGGTTTTAGCAGATGCACTGAATTCAACTCAAGAAACTACAACAACTACAACAACAGTCTCAGTGCCATCATCATCAGTTCTCAATGATGAGATTGAGGGTTCTGGTGATGATGCCGATATTTCAACACCGTCTTCCAAGTTCTCAGTGTCACGTGTGCCACGCCCCGTACAAGGTGGCTTTGATATTTTGGGATTTTTAATGGGCGCTTTTAGAAGTAGTCGCTCAATACCAATGTTAAGAGAGGGAAGAGAAGAAGAAGAAGAAGAACAAGAAGGCGAAGAAATAGCAGTAGTGGAAGAACAACGCCGAGAAAATCAACACCAACAATACCAATCACAAATACGACGACAAAATCATCAGTTCTTTACAACGTGCACCGATCGGATAACAATGCCATGCGTTATTGAGGATTTCATTGGCGCCGGTTTTGGTCCTCTGCCAGGCTGTGAACCAGTACATTGCGGTTCACAATTTTGTTCCTCTAACATAAATCCATGTCGTATCGAATCGACAGTCACACCATTTTATATCGGTGTGAAGTTTGGTGACGGTGCATCGAAGGGCAGTGCGGAGGATAACATAGGAGTCTGTTTGCGATACAGTCAAGTTCGGTGCTTATGATTTTTTTCGCTTTTATACAACTACTTGAAGATAACTATATTTGTATTAAGGTAGAGATAATCTTAATTTCAAACAAAATTTACACGAATTTTTTGAAATAATTATTATTGAATTCCAGTGATATCCAGAGAATGGTTGAGTGCCTTGACTGTGATGGAGCTTTGCATTAACGCATCAACGATTTGTATATAAATAAATATGGATGCAAAGGTTTTGATATTTTTCTATTGATTCTGAAAAATATTGAATAATCAATTGATAAATTATCTGAAAAAATTATCTGAATGCATTTCGTTTTCCAAAGAGATTAATATTTTCATCTGGACAAGAAAAGGAATGGTCTTTTTCAACCCTATCAGAGAAATGTATACGTATCCTACAAAAAGGATGCAGAGAAATAGTTTGTCGTATTTTATGAATTTAGCAAAAATTAAGCATAATATCGATTTATTTATAAAACTAGAATTTATTAAAGGAAGTGCAATAGTCTTTGTTTATTTACACAAAATAAATCATACAAGTTTATAAATGGAATGGAGTTAAATAAAACTTTTCGCAAGCAATTCGAAAGGACTAATTTTGTAAGAAAGAAAGATAAAACTTTCTTTATTTCTATATAGTCGAGGTATAATAAATTCTGTATTACTCAATAAACACATTTATAACACCATGAAAAACGTCAGGATAAAATAAATTATTAGTTTTTAGTTTACTAATAGTCGTTAATCTAGACCCGCAAGGCGGTATTGAAATTGGGTACCTGACGGTTATTGATGTGTCAGAATGGGTCTCACTTCAGAGAATACATCAATGATTCTATTTCTTTAATCTACTTTCTAGAAAAAATTTCTATGCAATATGAATTGATAAAAATACACAAACAGAACGAAAATTACCCAATGTTTTAAACTGAACTGCACTGACAAGTTATTTACAAGTGACTGAAAATCTGATTTTATATTACTTTATGTAAGTGAATGGAATACCGAACAGAAATAAAATGAACAGATTCGACAAGAAGTGAATGACAGAAACCGACCGGAATAAACCTGGTGCTATGCCTGGGTCCAACATTAAATATTTCGAAGCAAAATTAAATATTTATAAACTATACTAGAAAATATAGATTTGTTTAAAAGGGAAATAATTAAACAACTTATAAATATGGAATGTCTGTTTACACAAATATATTCTTTATACATTTAAAAATATTTTTGGTTTGTTCGAGAATTAATTGTTAATTGTTAATATCTTCTATTTTACGTTTTGGTATAATTTGGTACACATTCCGGTACACATAAATCCGTTCAAATATTATGTGATGCATAAATACATATGTATATATAATCGTATGCAAAATCTTAGAAAAGATCCCATACTAATTACTATAGCTCTTTACTTAAAATACACATACAAAACAAAATAATCATAACAAAAAATATATTATAGGTTTGTACGTTGTGGAAAAATAAATATGGCTAAATTTCGCAGTAAAACGCTAACATCTAAAAGAATTCACCACAAGCTGCATACACTCGGGGACAATGCGTTTCAGCCAGCTTTCCATACGCAACATTCGAGCCGACTTTAACACGACGCTGCAAGGAATGTTTGTTCCATACATGAGCTACGTACGAGTTCTCGATTTGTTTTAAAGTCTCCTCTAAATATTGCGCTTCAAAGAAATGTTCCCACAAAGGCCAAGATATCGCATAGAATGTTTCTTTAGGATAGACATGAAATCCCATACAGCGTTCACGATTCATTAAAGCAATATTGTGTGTTCGACAGATGTGCTGGAGCACTCGTGTAATTACGCCCGGACCATTATTACCCCAATCGTCACCATCAAAATTAAGCTGCAAATCGTGCAAGCACTGTTCGGCTACAACGTGACCAAAGCCATCGGGTGCAAAGTTCATAACTCCAGCAGCGATAGCTAACTTCGACTCAGCACCGCTAAAATTCGGTGTTACATCCTCCAGGCTCTTCTTCACCACCAAATCCAAATCCAAATAGGTTCCTCCCCAACGCCAAAGCGTTAAATAACGAAGAAAATCTGATACATGTGAGAGTACAAATCTATAATGAAACGACCCACCACCCACAACCCCGTTGAAAATCTTAAAAGCGCATGAATAATTTTTTGAACGCAATTAAACCTACTTTGAAGTGAAGAGCTTGCCACTTTTAAGCCATTCGTAGATGGGAGTATCAGCCGCATATGTCCACAGATTAATATTGCGTAGATGGACATTCGAGTAAGATAGAACAGCATTCAGAATAGGTTGAATAGTTGAATTATCGCTATACACCGCACTAGCAAACAATACAAAAATATCAAAGTTCGGATTGTGCAATGCTGCCGATTCTACCGCACACGCTTGCCGGGCGCTAAGACGAACGAGACTTGCACCATTCGGCAGTGACGTGGGAACAGATTCTGTAGCCTCTTTAGAATGTGCAAATGTATTAAAGGAATCAAATAATGAATCAATGCTTGATTTCAGTTTATAATGACAGCTGGTTTCGTGGAAAAATATAGTTCTGCCCGGAGTTGGTTTCCGTTCGGCAAGGAGAACATCATCGAGACGTCGTAAATGCAATGGAGTGTGTCCACTTGTTGGGTGTTCTACAAAACAATAGCGGACATCATTTCGTAGAGGGTAATTAAGCATCCATACGAATAAGAATAATACAATTAAGCTAATAAAAATGACTCGGATTCGGAAATTCAAATGATTAAATTTTAACAGGTACTTCTGAAATCCGCACTGCAACTTCATGACTGCATGAAGGGAAAATTAAGCGGCATAAGGTAAGAAGGCTTAGCGTTACTTGTGCGACCTTCTAAGACACACCCGTGACGTAATTCAGTCAACTTCTGATTTGTTTTGACCTCTTCAATTTATTTACAATGTTTTAAAACAAATTACATTTTCACTGATAATTCCTGCAAGTCTTCCACAAGTATATTTTTCACTCCAAAAACGTTTTTTTATATTTTTCACTCCAAAAAAGCATTTAGTTTAAATTAAAATATATAGTGCGATTTTAATTGCCCTTCAGAAATTTTCCAGTTGGTAGGACAATAATCCTGTAATTGCATTTAAAGCGCGTGATAAAGAAAACAAAAACAAAATAAAAAATTTCCAGCTGTTGTTTATAGAATGTAACAATTCTGAAGAGCTGCCATATCATTCAAACTGTGCCATTGATATATTGAATTGTACCATATCGAAGGAAGGATTCAGCGTTTGAAGGAGTGGCGAAGACAAAATAAAAATATTTCAATTTCAATTTAAATGTTTCACAATTTTACTTTTAGTTCAATTTTTCTATGTCTTTTACTTTAAGTAAGTTTTGGGAGTACATACTCAATAGAAAAACAAAAACATTTTGATTTGGACTGCTCCATTGTTTCGGAATTGTTTACATGCATGTTTATTTTATTGCATATAATATGACTAACACATTATCAATTATATAAATTACTAAATTATTTAATCCACCGAAAAAATAGTTGAGCTGTCAATTCTGAAACCTTCACACATCAATGTTTAAAGTATTCTTACGTTCGTGATTAACACACACTTCAGTGCAGTCTTTTATCCTCCAGCACTTTCAATTGTGAAGCACTGGTCAAAATTCCCCTTAAAAACAGGTTGATTACAAAATATTAATTATGCCAATAATAGCTACTCGTTCCATTGCAGATGTCAACAATTTTTATAAATTCCTTATAGTGAAGCCAAAGCAAACGTCAACTATACGCAGTGGCTGTTCGTTCTGTCGTTCCGTTGAAACAGGATTTGGTGTTTTTTGAGGCAATAAAGCTTGGAAAGTGTTGAATATGTAATATAAAAATATATTCTACAATCAAACCACAAGTATTGTAATAAAATTACACCAAGAACGAATTGGTTTAATTTTGGAAATATCGTATTAGCCTGATTAGTTTTGAGAGGTGAGATCTCGGAAATTTTGCTTTTAGGTTATGTGCAGACGTATAAACGTATAGAGACCGACGAATAAACTGAATTTAATAACTCAGGAGAGCAAGTCAGCAATAATGAACGTACCACCAGCAGCTGTACCTCCTATAGCCGGTATAGGGTTCCCGCCGATTGTTCCCCCGTTCAATATGCCACCGCCAGGTTTCGCTGCTGGTCCACCGCCACCAGAAATTGTGGCAGCCTTTGGGGCAGCACCAAATACGGAATGGACAGAACATAAGGCTCCTGATGGTCGCCCATATTATTACAATGCTACAACAAAACAAAGCTCTTGGGAGAAACCAGAAGAGCTAATGACACCTGCAGAGCGCATCATAAATCAATGTCCATGGAAAGAATATCGTTCAGATAACGGTAAGGTATATTACCATAACATAACAACGAAAGAGTCACGCTGGGAACCACCACCAGAATTTCTGGAAATGCAATCAAAGGTCAAAGCTGAAGAGTGAGTATGATGTCATTGAGGAAACGGCACTATCGTTAACATTTGTGGCACTTAGTGCGGTTCTCTACAATAATGTGCCATCCCCTATTTGTCACTTTATTAAAATTATAATCTTTCTAGGGCTGCTGCTGCCGCCAAAGCTGTTGCAGCGATGACTTCATCATCTTTGGTTGGAATTGTTCCACCAGCTGCTTTAGCTAAAATATTACCAACAGCTTTACCTGTAGTAGCGGCAAAAATTGCCACTCCCGAAATAAATTCCCCAGCCACACCCGGAAGCAATGAGAACTCCTCCTCCGCACTAGATCATGCCATGGCAGCCACACTAGCCTCAATAGAAATACCGAAAACTCATTCTAAGGAAATAAAAGAAGGTGTTTGATTTTGAAAAATCTATCCATAATTTCTTTTTTTGTAACTTCATTTTTGTATAATTTCTTAAAGTAAAAAAAGAGACACCCGAGGAGCCCAAGATTGTCTTCAAGGATAAAAAAGAAGCTATAGAAGCATTTAAAGATCTGCTTCGTGAAAAAAATGTTCCTTCAAATGCCAATTGGGATCAGTGCGTTAAAATACTTTCAAAGGATCCACGGTATAATTCATTCAAGAACCTCAATGAAAAGAAGCAGACATTTAACGCTTACAAAACTCAGAAATTAAAAGACGAACGCGAGGAGTCGCGCTTAAGAGCTAAAAAGGCAAAGGAGGATTTAGAACGTTTTCTAATGACGACAGACAGAATGAATTCACAGATGAAATACTATAAATGCGAGGAAGTATTTGCGAACAACAAAATTTGGAACGCCGTCCCCGATGGTGATAGACGGGATATTTATGAAGACTGCGTATTTAATTTGATCAAACGCGAGAAAGAGGAGGCTCGAATGTTAAAGAAACGGAATATGAAAGTATTAGGAGAACTTCTGGAATCGATGACTTCGATTACATATGCTACGACTTGGTCAGAAGCCCAAGTAATGCTGTTAGAGAATGTCTCCTTCAAAAACGATGTTAATCTCTTAGGTATGGACAAGGAAGACGCGCTTATTGTATTTGAGGAGCACATACGTACACTAGAGAAGGAGGAGGAGGAAGAACGTGAACGTGAGAAAAAACGTGTGAAGCGACAACAACGCAAAAACCGCGATGCATTCCTTACACTACTCGACGCTCTGCATGAGGAAGGTAAGCTTACTTCGATGTCGCTGTGGGTTGAACTCTATCCGCTGATATCGGCCGACTTGCGTTTCTCCGCCATGCTCGGGCAGCCCGGCTCCACACCTTTGGACCTATTTAAATTTTATGTTGAAGACTTGAAAGCGCGATTCCATGATGAAAAGAAAATCATACGCGAAATTCTTAAGGAGAAAGATTTTATAGTTCAGGTCGAAACAACTTTTGAAGATTTCGCTACGGTCGTGTGCGAAGACAAGCGTTCTGCAAATCTCGATGCCGGAAATGTAAAACTTACCTACAATGCATTGCTAGAAAAGGTTGATTAAGCGCATCTACTAAAAGAATTTAATAGATATTTATAAAAACCTGTGTTTATTATTTTCAGGCTGAAGCAATTGAAAAAGAACGTCTTAAAGAAGAGAGCCGTCGATTACGGAAATTAGAAAACGAAATTAAAGTTGAATGGCTCGAAGCAAACGTTCCTCCCACAGATTCCTTCGAAATGGCTAGAAAACTGGTAGAGCACTTGGAAGCATATGCAGCCTACGAGAAGGAGTATGGTAGTGTAAAGAAAATCTGGGATGATTTCGTGAAAGAGAGTGAAGATGCCTGTAGTCATCACCATTCGAGATCACGCAAAGTAAAGAAAAATAAAAAGCATAGAAAACGTACACGGTCCAGCTCAAAATCGGTAGGTTCTTCGAATAGAAAACAATAACATTATTAATATTTCCCACTAAACATTGGGTTATTTTAAGGATATCGAAAACGATTTATCAGAAATTGAGCGAGAGAGAGGAAAAAGGAGAAAGACCAGATCACGTTCGGTAAATATAATATTCAACACATTTTGAGTCTAAGAGCTCATAGTTATGTATTATCATTATCTCTCACTCTGGACAATATATCGCCTTTTACCATTCACAAACACGATAGCGTCTCTTTAACAGGGGTCTCCTAGACTGCTTTCGTCTTTGTTGAGTGTCATGAAATGAGTATTTATCGGTGCAATACTCTTTAGCGGCGAGTTATTTTTTTAAGTATGTTATTAAATAATCGAAATATTGCTTGAATGTACAAATATATAATGCCTTGAGTAACAAAAATGGGTTTTGTTACCGGTAGCATTGCATTTGTTCATTCAAGCAATGATTCGATTATTTGAATTAGTTTTCGTAAAAGATAAAAAGAAAAGAAGATTACACATTTAACCGAAGTTAATTAACTGGCGGTTGAATTTAATTGTACCTGAACAAATTCTAACTGAAGACTGATTTTGGAAGATAAAACTGCTTTTTGTTGGGTAAATTTTAATTAGAATTATTTTCAATTTAAAGAACTGAATTGATGTTGAAGAAAGTAAAATTTACCAAATCACGTTTTCTGATCGTGGATGTATTTTATTTTACAGGTGTCGGTGAGCTCTGGTGAAAGCATTGACAGTGAGCGTATCTCGAAAAAGAAGAAAAAACGAAAACACAAGAAAACATCAAGAGATGTAAGTTCTACAATTGTCTCTCTATAAGCTATTTCATTTATTTCTGACATCAATATTTGTACTATTTCATAGTCATCGTTTGAGTCCGAGCGCTGCCCCTCTGAATTGTCGCCATCTCATTCGGTGCACACAGAAATCACACTGGCACCGATGAAGAAAAAGAAAAAAGAGAAAAGAAGCAAGAAGGAATCACGCTCGAAACTGGCGCGATCACAAACACCTCTTAGTCCTCATAGCAATGGTTCCGAAAAGGTTCTACATTCGGCAAATTCTTCGCGTAACGGTGATGAACACGGGCTTAGTGAAAGCGACCTTGAATCCAAACGCGCTGCTCTCCTCGCTCAACTTAATGAACAAATGGAAGAATGACAACGATGCAATTATATATCATACGCGAAATAATGATCACTCTATTCATAAATATATTGATGACAACAATAACAACAACAACCGCCTCCAAAATAAATAGAACGAATAGATAATGAAGTTGAATTGAAGCTGAGAAGAAACAAATGGCTTCAATTTTGTATTAATTAAATTGTAGTTTTTTCTCTCAACCTCAGCTTCTTATTAACCATCTGGCGTTTACGTTCTTTCCATCGACGATATAATAGTTTATAATCTTTTCATTTAATTGGGCTAAAGTGAGCTAAAGTTCACGCGATCATTGCGATGGAGCTGTTAAAATTAATGCTAATAATATAAAATTTATTATAAAATAGTGTAAGAACAGCTTGACCACAAGTTGAATAAAATCCGTAGAGCAGCAGTATGAAAAAAATCTGCTATGGTTCTTTATGGATTTTAAGCTCAGTCTAACTGTTCATCAATTTAAGGTTTGCAAATGTAATTATTAAATATAATTATAATTTCCATTAAATCAAATAGTGTCAGTCATAATATGCGATTTTTTTGTATTGTAAAAATTCTAAATAATTTGCATTAAATTTTAATCAACAATAACCATGTTCAAATTTTGCATATTCATGATTGACGAAAAAGAGGAATTAAATACAAACTATTGAATATGAACGATATGCATCTGATAACTGAATTTAATGTTTTATTTAATTGAGAACAGATTCACACATAATTCCTAGTCAATAAAGCCAGGTCAGCGAGACTCAAGGTACAAGTTGCTTTGATATTCGTATATCGGCCTCGGCTTTGACCGCAGCAAAGATTGTAATCTCAATAAAAAATCTTTGAATAAATCAATAAAAAGATTTTTTTAAAAAGAATAATCTATTCATTATTTGAGACTTGACCAAAGCTAGGAAAACATTTTTTCTGATTAAAAAGCTCTAAAATTTTCTTTAAGGCCCTAATTTTTTCGCATGAGATTAATTTTCACCAATGAACTTTCGCACGAGATAAATATATCTCATATGAAATTATATTACATCGGTTGCCTAAGGAATCGGATTATCCTCAAAGTCCAATAATACCTAATCCTAAATACCGAAAGAATATTTCAAAATCACGCGGAAATCAGAAAAATGTTTACAAACCCATAGGACCTTTAAAAGCCATCCACAATTCTTTAACCTATCTTAAAAAATACAATTTAAGAAATCTGAAGATGAGCGAAACACTTGGAGAGTTTAAAATTCAGCCATAGAAATCTTGAAAATCTTAAAATAATTGGAAAACCATCAAAACGTTTAATCGTTTTTTTTTTTGGAATTAAGTCTAAGGACAAAACATTTTTAAGTTTGTAAAAACGTATACATTAAACGTATACGTGTTCAACTTGAGAAGTTTCAAGAAGTTGCACCGCTTAAGTCTTTTGGAGAGCCTCAGAATTTTAAAGTACGATAAACTCTGTTAAGATTGATTTAAGGGGTTTTACGTTTTGAGAACCAATTAAAACACTTAGTCCTTTCGGAGAACCTAATACGAGTTTCGCTGCCACTTATACTCGTATTTGGAAGGTTATAAAAAATACTCGAAAAATTCTGTATTAAGAAAAAAGATAAATGAAGGCATAAAACCAATACGCAGGAATTATTCCTTTCTTGTAGAATTTATTTTCTGTTCGTTTAAAACAAATGACAACCACTACAGCAATCGAGGGAAGGATGACGCTTACTTTCAGATTCATTCTTTCAGACGAAGGAATTTCTCGAAACGCGTAACTTTTTTATTCATTCTTAATTATAAGCCGACAAAAATATTACACTACATACTTTATATTTCAACATCCCTTTTGTTTAGAACTTAAACTCCTTGTATTTCTTTGTAGTCTTCGATGGATCTGCTTGCTGGCGTTTACGTTTTGATTTCTGACGAGCTACATGCTCGGCCAACATATCGGATAAGTCCTCCTTCTGCAAGTGATTCTGTTGTTCGCGCATTTGTTGTTCATACCTTTGCGCCATGGCATCATTATCCATATCCAGCTCCGATGGATCGAGAGCTAATTCAACAATACCCTCGCGATCTAAGGTTGTTGCAGTTGTTCGTGTTACGACGGGCTTATTGACGCCACTAATATCATACACATGCGTGGAGCCCATCATTGATGCTCCTACGCGATCTGAGCGTTTCTCGGGTAGAACTTGATACAGAACTGGAGTTTCGTTGCTGGAAAAATAGTCATGGTCATTAAAGCTTGTATTCTACTTCTTTTGAAAAACTATAAAACTTACTCTTCCATTTCCGCTTCGATTTTTTTCTTACGCAATTCTATGTTCTCAGGTGTCTCCATACCAGCCGGTACACTAGTTAAACCAGAGGGTGTGACCAGACCTTCAGCAGGAGTAACCAAACCACTTTCATCAGGCTGATTTACCATATCTTCACCATCTTCTTCTTCCTCTTCAGATGATTCTTCTGATTCGGACTCAAGCTCTCCCCACTGATTCCGCTCAATGTCGCCCTCATCGATTCCATTCTTAGGATTTAAAAATTTCTTATTCAATTATATTGTGATGAATATACAATAACTACTTACATCCATATCCGTTATATTTGTCCCGAAAACATCACCGTACAATGGTTTTCCATTTTCATCCACAGGTGGTTTACCCCAGCCGCCAGCGTGGTAACCGAAAGAGGTTCCCTCGGGTATGGGTGCATTCAGTCCAGGAATTTTTAGGCTGGGATATGACGGTGGTGGACCATAACGTTGTTGCGCAATCAACCACGGAGGCGGAATTTTGTGCGCACTGGGGCCAACCGGCATACCCAAAGCAATACGAAGTTCCTCCGATAAATCACCAGGTTTCTTTTCCTTAAGACGCGTTTCAAATTCTTTCCCTTCATAATAGAGATCTCCATGAATAGTCATCCGTGGCTTCGTTTGCCATTTAAAGAAGGCGTCGTGCAGCTTTTGATAATCAATATCTATTTTGCCCATTTTTGGACGTACCCGCTCGCGCATTTTCGATTTCAGAGATTTCGCTTCGTCCTTTTCCTGAAGCGATTCACGCATTTCCATTATACCCGTTTTTTTAATAAAAGCAGGCAAATCAAAGGGAGGCTTCTCGATACCACGTTTTCCCTGAAGATATTTGCGTTTGAAGCACCAATGGCGAGGGACCTGAACAGTATTGCGATATGCTTTCAATTGTACCAACAATTTGGGATCGCGGGCAGTGACGTCATGCATTTCAACAACGTCGGGTCGATTAACAAGCTGCTTTAGCTCGGCCACACTGAGGCGCGTAAGTTTCTTAAGCTTGCGTTTAGAAAGCTTCTCTTTATCCTCCTTGGGATCCTAAAAAAATTACAAATTATATTCTCTGTATATATTTTTAATCGTAAACAGCAGATTCAACCTCTTCGATTTCATCATCGTCGTCATCTATGTCTTTAGCATTTGCTTTCTTTTGAGCGCTGCCGATTTCGTTTTCGTTCACTCTATCCTTCTCAGTAATCTTCGGCTTATTCTCTAGCTTGAAGATTTCAAAGACGCGATAAAATTGTCGGTACATAGGCGCCAAGTCAGCAATGGTAATCTTCTCTGGTATATACCTAACACAAATATTCCATTTTTATAACAATCACTTAAAAATACTGTATGAGTAGCTTACTCAATCGTAACTCCATCAGGCATTACATCATCACTGCTTGCTGGATGTTTTTCTCCTTTCTTGTTCTTAGTAATAGATTTTTTGATATTGTTGCTTTCGTTGTCGCCTGGGCTTTTGTTCTCCTCTTCCTTACCCTCCCTTTTAGAAGCCTTATCTTCTTCAATTTCAGTAGAGCTCACCTGCAAGTTTCCCTGTTCATCATTATTAATATCTTTATCATTTTGTTTCTCCGTTTCACGTTGTTGTCTAAGCTTTTTATTCTGTTTCTTGCGCCTCTTTTTCTTTTTGTTTTTCTCGGCTTTGCTTTGCTTGCCACCCTTGGACATATTTCCATTAGTTTGTATATCAGGATCATCGTCAGAGTCCTCTCCGTCTGCGTAATCATTGCTGATAACACCACTGGGGATGTTTCTACTTAAAGACTCAGCTTCAGTGGAGCTGAAATCATCAGTGTTTATGTGAAATTCCGCTGCTCGCTGGTCTTTAAGTGCAAGCACATCTTCCAACACTTTTGGCAATACCACCTCGGTAGGCTTTTTTATTTCCTCACTGGAAGCATTAGCTTCTTCAGAGTTGGTTGCATCATTAGAATCCGCCACGTTCACTGAATTAACATTCTTTTCGTTTTTATTACTTCCATCCATTTGGGTAGGAGCCATATGCGTAAGCGGTTTACGCTGACTGTGATGTTGATCAGATGACACGTTTTCAGTAGAGGCTACCGAATTTCTTGGCGGAAGACCAGGATTTTGACCCCATGGTTGGGGTGGTGGAATTTGTTGATGACCTGGTAGTGGCTGAAAGCCTGGCATCATTCCTGGAGGCGGTCGAATTAAGGACCCTGGCGGCATCACAGGAGGCGGTCCTATTTGCATTTGCATCATTCGTGGTGGTGGTATCACACCACCAGGAGGTGTAGGCATCATTTGCGTTGATGCTGGCGGCAGGCGCGATCCCTATTATTCAAAAATTACCTACTTGACAATATGTACAAAGCGCATTTTTTACTTACTCCGGAAAATTGATCTGCCATTTATTGAAGGGTATTTTTCACTTTAATTAAAAATTAATTAAACCCTATATATGAAAATAATTATCGCCTCCTGTAACTAGCTTTATAGCAATGATTGCTTCCTTCACGAGTTGTCAACGGCGATGTTGCCAATAAGAAAATTTTGCTATAAACTTGTGAAATTGGATACTGTGAATTGTTGAAATCATATTTTACGAAATCAACTTTATAACATTCCATTTTTTGTTTCAAGAAGCTTGAAATGTTTGCGTTCATATCACGAAAATGCTATTTTGACGAACGAAGTTAAACTAATGCGTACAATTTGCAGCCTCAAATTGCATTCCGGCGGTGATGCGGACAAACATATATCATACAAATCAAATTCTAACTTCGCGATTACAATCATTTGGCAAAACTATAGCAAATTCATGTACCATCTTCATGTAGTTACGCAATCTTCCTGTTATATTTAATTACCTGGTGTCAAGGTGAAAGGGATCAAACTGTAACCACTGTGGAATCAAAACTTGGAAGAGCATGAAAAACGAACCAGATATCGCGCCATTGAGGATTCTGTTTTAAAAATTTTGAGCAATATAGTAGTAAAACCCATTATCTGTTTCTTGGTCGACTCAAAAGAACCAGGCAGGGTAGTTGGCTCTGTTGGTTGTCACATTTCTATCATTAAAAAGGAATTAATAAACATAGTGACAGTTTAACAGTTGCCGATTCAAGCTACCAACTCCCCGGAAAAGGATGTTGTTTTTTGAAAATTTAAAGTAGAGGACATGAAACCCGAGTTCGTATAGAAAATGTCGTATAATTTAAATGTCCCTAATTTTCACTTGCTTCTAATTATAAATTATCTCTGTACATTGCTAATCTAATTGAAGCTGTTTCAAATGAAGACTCTATAAAAGAATTTACAGATTTTCTATATATAAAAACACCTAAAAGCCTTTGGGGCTATTCATTACTACTTCCAGATCAAGAAGTTCGGAGCGAAAAGTCGATCAGAATTGTCAAATAACATGGGCTCTCAGCGGTCAAAATTCTGAGCACATGAGGAGCACTAACATCAGAGGTAAATTATTTTATATTATCTCTAACTAACTAACACGACTAACACGCCCAGAAAATCGAAAATTTTTTATTTTTTGTCGTCGTCGATGAATTTCGTTCGTTTGACGCAACGCCGAAATTTCGTTCCTTATAATGTAAAACGAAATATAAGCGTTTTTTCGTGCCTTTTGGTGTTTCCTTAATTTTTCTCTGTTTGACAGCTTGTAGATAAGCAGGTAAGATAAAACTACGGCTGACACAAATAAACAAATATTGTTAGTCCCTATCAGTGCAGTCCAATCGAAAACTGGTCGCCGAAGCCGAATATTGTTGGTTGCCGATACCGATGCATCCAATAGAACGCGAACAAGAAACCTTTCGCCTGGGTGCGAGTGTAACGGAGTCGTAAAAATTTAGCATAGAGGGTCGTTTAGCGTTGAGGGTGTTTTTATTGCGCGTAAACAAATGGATGCCTAATGGAAAGCAGACCTTATCTAAGGAAGCTTACGAAAGTTTTGCATAATACAAAAAGTTCGAGTGTCATTAAAGTCTGCGTCGCAGTTGTTCCACACGTTTCGTTTTACATCATATGGCCCTTAATTTTCTCGTTCTCTATAAGAGGCTATTTTATTTTGACAGTCGGTTCAGAATTTTCGCACCGATATTCTACGTTTTTGCGGTAAGTTTTGCACAGCTGTGTTTGATATAGAAATTAGTTTTCTGAAAAGGAAGGGAAAGGGAAGCAAATTCTTAATAGATTATAAAGTTTACCTGTAGTCATATGAAATTTAAAAACAAATTAATGCACAATTGGACAATATATTTCTACGACTTTAGGTCTGGTTGAACTGTATTCCAGCCCACATCCAGTACTTATCGCACATGGTATATAAGAGAACAAAATGTTCAAATTTGATTTTGATGTAGATGTAAATAGCACTGTCGGTGAAGAGAGTGCCATAGAAGCGGAGTAAGACATTAATATTTGTGTTAGCATACGATAATGTATATTTTTACAGCGAACAAAATGAAGAAATCATTTCGTGGTATGATTCACAAGAGGTTCACATTCATAACAGCGTATTTGATGACCTAGAAGTGTATAAGTTAAATTCAACCGTGTTACGAGTAGGAAGTAAAGTACTGAACTATATTGTTCCTACGTTTTTGTTGAAAAGCATAACCTCAAATAATGAAAAGCCGACAAATATAGCAAAAGCGGAACAAAGTCATTCCGACTTACTTCCAGGAGTCTACGAAGGTAAATAGGAATAATATATGTTGGTTTGATTACTTGATGTAAAATTTGGTATGGAGACGGAGATGGTATATCGCACACAAAAATGAATTAGAACTAATTCACTTAACTAATTTACTTGAGATTTTAATAAACTCTAGGAGGTGCAAAAATATGGGAGTGCGCTCATGACTTACTAGAATACATGGAGAAGTGTATCGATCCCAATATGTTCAAAAACAAACATGTTCTAGATCTCGGATGCGGTACAGGACTATTGGGTATTTACGCTTATAAATGTGGGGCTACAGTAGAATTTCAGGACTATGTAAATTTTTATGTTATTCTAACATACCGTCTGTTACCAATTATCTATTTGATTTAGAATATAGATGTATTGGAGAACTTAACGATTCCAAATGTCCTGCTCAATGTATCTAAAACGATTGAATCCACGGAATTTTCCTTAAAAGAGTTAACATCAATCTTTCATTTCTACTGTGGAGATTGGAGCAAATATGCCAATTTAACGAAAAAGAGCGAACAGTTTGATATTATTCTTACTTCGGAGACTTTATATAACTCTAGTAATCAGAAGAAACTTTTGAACACAATTTATACTAAGTTAAAGGCAACAGGAATAGTGTTTATTGCAGCTAAATCATACTACTTTGGAGTTGGCGGTAGCCTAAGGCAATTTGAAAATATGGTTTTAGAAGATGGTCGCTTTATATCGAAGACTGTATGGAGTTCGACAAATGGCGTCTCCAGAGAGATTTTGGAATTAAGGCGAAAATTCAGTGATTGATAATAATAATAAAGTTTGCCAACATCAGATTTTGATTCCCTTATATCTATTCTCCAATGCAAATTATCAGGCTATCAGATTAAGAGATCTTGATTATTTTTGCAGTCGATGGTTTTTATTACGTGCATGTTTTTATTAGATGGCGACCTTGGTTTTTATTAGATGCACGTGAATTGGTTGAAATAATCAAAGCAAATCATTCATTATGACAAATTGCAAGAAACCATGTCACTGAAAAGTATTCCACGTCATCGAGATCGGAATTTACTGAGTACGGGAACCTGCACGACGAGAAAGGTTACTCTTCCAAAATTGAGATTAAGATTTTAACTTATCAAAAGTGATCAACTATATCCTGAACACATTTAGGTCGTTATAGAATCGTCTCTATCAAAATTACGTTGGTTATTTAATTTGTATTCCGACTGTTCCTTTTTTGAGCTGCGAAATTTTAGAGGAAATCTTAATTGTGGTGCTAAATTTAGAAGAGTAGAGATTTTTTGTTTAATCTGAAAATCTGAAAAATTAAAAGAATAGAGAAAACTGAACGACTTATTACATAGAAGAAATGCAATAAGAAAACAAAAGACAGTAGTTTTAAAAATAATAAACAAACACAAAAAAGAAGCAAACAAAAGCAGCTATTAATGCAAAAAGAAATGCAAGAAATTGTAAAAAATATTAAAATCAAATAAAAATATTTTAGCAAATAAAATAAATGCTAAAATAATCGTCAATTAATTTTTCTCGTAAATATTTTTTCAAATTATTTCCCTACATATTTTGCACCACTCTAAAATTTCTGTTGATGTAGAACATCCTAGCTGACGTATTTCTTTCATTAGCATAACGCTGATCTTGCGGTTTTAATCATTTTCTTTTAAGAAAATATATCTAGCTCGTAGTTGCGGTCGCTAAAAAGAGCATCACGACGGGGTCAGGTGGTGAATAGAGGACATTAAATTTTTATCTGAGCAACAAAGGACGATGACAGCATTCATCGCTACTCACAGCAAATACGATCAGTTTACGTGCGTTTTCAACTTTATTCGACCATCGCTGCCATCAGCGATTTTATTGTGTTCAAGCTGTTAATCTGCAATGGAGTCCTGATATTAGAAGAGAAAATTCAAAAAACTTATGGTAGGTTATCATTACAAATTCTAGAATTATACCCTTATTCACAAAGTCACTTTTATGCGTCGTCGTCGTCTTAAGACGACGACTGGTATTCTCAAAGTCGACGTCGTCTATCTATTTGAGTAAATGTATCAGCTGTTGACGTCGTCGTCAGTAACGTAACAAATCGGTATTCACAAAGTCAATAATTGACGACGCGTCGTCTCAAATAAGACGACACCAAATTAGGTGTCGTCTCTCAACAAAAATTTGCTGTTTTCCTTTTTAAAAGTGAATTTTCTTTCTCAAAACTATAATTCTATCCTTGTATTTGTAATATATTTGTTATATGCAACCAAATGAAAAAAACCATTTGAAATTTTAATAGTTTTCACTATCATTGTATTTCACTATCAAACTATTGATATGGGCAATGTGGCGATTTTTCGAAGATAAATTAGAAATCTCCTAAAATCGTTCCACACATTACAATTTGCTATTTATATGAATGGCGGGTTCGATACCAGTTTATTCCTCTGGCGGTGCTTGTATGCTTTGCTATTTCTTACATTGTATATTGTTATCAAATCTCTTCTCAAGTTTTCACTTTAAAGTATACTTTTTTATTAAAAATTAGAAACATATTGGAACTACCGATAGTCCACACCGTCAGACGAAGTATAATAATTGTGAAGCACCACAAATATTTGATAATTTTGAGTGTCATCATTTTACCAATGTGCATTACCGACGGAAGATCAGAACTTATCCTTTGTACGCTTTACATAAACATATTTATACAAAAGGGCCTATGAGTAAATTGAAATACGAAAATACACTCAAGACATCGCTAAGACGCATTCATAAAAGAAGTATAAAACCACTAATATTTTTGGGTACAACCTATCGATATTGTCAGTGAATTTTCGTATTTTAGTTCATTCGTAATTACTTCTATATGAATTGAGACTCAATATTGAGAAATTTCCAATAAATGTTTACATTTATACAAATTTGCACGGTTGCATAACCTCTAACACTAAAAATTATGCTTGTCATTATTGTTCAAACAAAAAAGCAAAAAATGTTATAAAAAAACAAAATAAATGTTATTATAACATTTTCTTTCAACTATTCTTTGCTTTTTCAGCATTTATTGGTCTAATATTGCCCAAAAAATCAAAAATTTTTGAACGTGGTGCAATTTTTTTAAAGAAATTTATTATTGAACACAGCCACAAAAGTAAAATTTCGTGTACCAACACCGAAAATTCCACCATCTTTAAATAACAACAAAAATACTACGTTCAGCAGTGAGAACGACGTGAAAAAGGGTCACCCGCTTAATGCTATAAACACAACCTCGCGACAGTTGTCGCGTCGACAAATCAAAACTCTGCTGGCGCTGAAGTTAGCAGAGAACATGTCTGTAATTTCAATACAATTTTATTAATTTCTAATGTCATTTAAAGTAAACAAACGGAGAAAAGAAGAACAAGACGAGCGACAACAAAAAAAGTAGAAAATTTTCTACTACTGTCGTTGTCGTACGCGTCAGCAGCGCGACAATTTTGTTTTTTCTCAACTCCCATAAGACTCCATGTATTTTTGACAAGTCGCGGCGGTGTACGACAACCTGTCGCGAGGTTGTGTTTATAACATTAGAAGTGACTTTGTGAATACGACGTCTCTTAAAAAGTGACTTTTAAGACGTTTCTTTAAAAAAGACTTTTAAGAAGAAATTCAAGTAACTAAATTTTTTTTTGGAGGAAACTCGCTATCTTGGATTTATGAGCATTTAAACATTAGACAAATACAGCCTTATATCTTTGTAATCAAGTGAGATATCAGAACAGTATATAAAGCGTTTCAAATATATTTTTATTCTCTACCATTAATATAATGCTGATATCACTGCAGTTAAAAAACTGTAACGATATTTGTAAAGATATGTTCTACTTATATTTTAGTTTGAAATAGTTTAAAATATAAATATGTTCTATTTATATTTTAGTTTCTAGATTTTTATCTAATTAAATTATGTTTAATATTTTGAATGTGTTTGGTAGAGTAATTCTTTAGAAATGAGAACTAAAACAAAATATATATAGGATTTTTATGAGTACTTTTCTGTCTGAATTTTGTGGTCCTTGCAGGGGTCAAATGTCACCAATAAAAACGGACATGAAAATTCTCATTTCATAGTGGGTATTCTGATGGTTGAGGATTATAATTGTTGTTATTATTTTACGAAAACTTATCTTTTGTATTCACCCTGTAGACAATTCTTACGTTATTTCTTTCAATGGCCAGTGGCGAACATTGATTTCGTACCATTTCTAAATTGAAGTAAACTGTGGGAATAAAGCTCAAATTTATTTTCATAGGATACATTTTTTAACGTAAGATTTATCGAATTCAGGTTAATTGGTTATTTATAATATTTGAAATAGTGTAGCAGAGAGAAATGAGCGGATTAAATACTTTATTCATTGTTTGCATGCTGCCTAAATTAACCGGATTCTTTCGTGCGTTATGATTGCCCGATCGATTTGGATAAATAAATTTGTTTGCTAAATATTTCCTATCGCCATGGAACCTAATGACAGTCTCAGTCATTCCGAAGCAGATTACATCAAGCGTGCACAGGATCTTGCTTCCAATGAGAAGCAGACGGATGGAGATCTCTGCTGTTGCGAATACATAAACAAACACCAGAGAAGGTCGCATATATTGACATGTTGTTGTAATTGTGAAGAATTTGATTTGGTGTTTGATCAGTGAGCATTCTATATAATCTATTCTATTAGAACTTATAGTTTCTAAAGCGTTTAAATTATTTAGCTGGATCCGGTGCGAACACATAGATGGAAGACTTAAACACGACATGTTACTAACATTCCAGGACCGCCTTCGTATTCCATGGCGTGATGGAGCCAAAGAAATTTCGTTGGACACTTTGGTGCCCATTGTTGCTCTACCACTAATCATTGGTATTGCTTCAATCAATGAATATGCAGCCTGTGTCATGTTCATAACGTCCTTCATCTTCCTCGCTTATGCATATTACATTATAAAACGGACACTACCCCGTTCGAAGTTCCTTTTTATATGGTTGTTTTGGTCGATGGTAATCATGATTGTAATTTTCGAAGTAACTGTACCTTTATATGAGGTGCTTCCAGAGGAGAATTTAGTTTTAGTTATTTTGGTTATCACTTCGTTGTTTTTTCTTTGGAAGACAAAGAGGCGCGCTGTGCAAAATCATGTTTTGCAGAGTACTGTCGCTGAGGATGAGTTGCCCGATATAACGGAGGAGGAGGAAGACAAACAAACTTCATTGCTCTTGGAGCAGGTTGACGAAGTGGACCATGAAGATAATCATCCGTCCATTTGCCAGTTATGCCATAAGTACGTACAACCGCACACCAGTCATTGCTCCGTGTGCCAAGCGTGTATAATACGCCACGATCATCACAGCTACTGGTTGGACTGCTGTATTGGCCGTGCAAATCATAAATTTTACATCTGGGGACTGATTTTCGCTGAACTTGCCCTACTGCTGGGCTCAGATCTAGCTCTAACTGCCATTTGTCATCCTTTTCTTTGCGGCCGTTTTTTCGGCATTCCACTTATGCTACCCGATGACTGTAGCGATGTGTTCGAAGTGTACGAGTAAGCTAAATCTTGAAGATTTATTCAAAGTTAATTGCAATGTTTATGGAATTTTCTTTATTATAGTTTTGGCCTGTCCTTCATCATTAGCGGATACGCCTTAATTATGGCTTTATATATATTATTGACACTACTGAAGCAAGGGTTTGTGATTTCAAAGGGGTTAACCCTCTCCGAGTATAGGCGAGGACAGAGCAATAATCGAAAGTCAATTCTATCAAATTGGAAAAATTTTATATTTTAAGCGATTAGAAATTATTAAAGAGTCACAATTATCATATAGAAATATCTTAATTTTAGCTAATTGATATTTAAATAATAATTAAAATTAAATTGATAATTTAATTATATTATAATGTTCAAGCCAAAGCACAATTACGCTACCAATTACCAATACATTAGTAGGGAGATCGACGATGAGGTTAACGAAGTAATATATACTTCATGTTTATACAATTAAAATAATTTTGCTTAATTTATTTAGCGCTATTAAACTCTTCCAAATAGAAATATTTGAATAAAAATACTTTAATAAGAATATGAAACAATAAGCATTCGATTGATTGTGACTAAAGTAATTGGCAATATAATTAAATTATTATAAAATGGAATTGAATGGTAATGGGTTTTGAAATTTCATTGCTTTTAAATTTATGTAACAAATCAACAATGAATTAATAGAGTTTACAATGGTAAACCTTCGAATATATGGTACAATTATATTTTCATTCAATTCACCAATCAATTTTTTAACATAAACGATTTTTATTAGATATCTCCAATTAAAAAATAATATGACTAGTTATTTTTTAAAAAAATGGCTTATATATACATTCTACGAGAGCTGTCTAGCCCGCGTAAATGGGTGGTGTGTCCACAGATAAACATGAAACTTCACAAACCACTAAGATTATTGTAATTTATTGCCCGGAATTCTTTTATACGTCCTCATCTCGATTTGGTGTATAATCTGGCAGTAGCTCCCAAATTTTTATACGCCAACGTTGTCGCCGTTCTTCTGTTTCTTTTTCGAGTTGGAGTATTTGTGGCAAGCGTCGCCAACAATCCAAAACCTTCCATTTCAGATGCCTGAAAATAAATGGAATAAATACTAGTGACATTGTTATTTATGAGATGGTTACAATGATCGTTTACCATTGGTGGTGCAGTGATGCTTGATATAATTTTGTGTCTTCAATCATTTTCTGATGCTTGCTGTAGCCGAACCATCGAATAAATGTTGAGCTCGTTAATTTCAAATCATGCCAATCAATGGCTACATAAAATTTACTCCGTTCATTCTTAATATAATATTTCCAAATATCTAGAGATTTACGCTTCAACCTCTTGTGGTAAAAATTGTCGGCTCTGGTAGTCCTCTCATTATTTACGAGCATCCAGTAATTGCGCCACGCCAGAAAGGCATTCCTCTGTATTATCTTTTTCTGCAGCATTTCACACTTGTTCAGTCTCTCTCTATTTAACTTCACTAGACGTCGAAAGCCTTCCAAGCCGATACGACGTAGCAGGAGCCGATTATAAAATTCTTCCGCCTTCGTTCTGTTTTCGATGGCACGTTGTCGTTCACGCTCCCTAATTACTTTTTGAAACTTTTCCTGACGACGTTTTTCCTTAAGTTCTTCGATACGTTTACGTTTTGCTTGCTCGTCTTCTAAGCGCTGGCATAATTAAATATTTTGGATTTTGTATAAAATAAAAATTTCAGTGCTAAATAATAAATACTTACCTTTGCTTCTTCAGCTGCTATTCGCTCTGCTTCTCGTTCAGCTTCATGTTGTAATCGCCTTTGTCGTGCCTGCTCATGTTTTATACTGCGTTCTAAAGCCCGTTCGTGCATGTTTTGTAAAAATCTTGGCAAAGCATGTCCCTGAAGGAGCGCTAGTTTAGCATCATCTGTTTCTTTTAAATTAGCCACTGCCTGCAGACTTTTTGCTTTGGTTTTTGTTGTTGGATTACCCGATCGAATAATCTCTTTTAGTTCATTTTTAATTACTTCTCGTTCCTCCTTTGCATCTTTGGACAATTTATTAAGTTTAAGCTCGAGGATCATACGCTGTTGGTGTTCAAGCTTTAGTCGTTGGAGATCAATTATATCTTCTTGAAGTTTTATTCTGGGTAAAAAAAAATAATACAATTGTTAATGAATAGACGTATATTTTTGTAAGAAGTGTGCCAGCTTCCTTTCTGTTCTGTTTTTCCTTTCTGGAAACTTACTTGTTTTCATATTTTTTTGTTAAATCAATATTTTTCGAAGTTTCTTGATTTTTACAGCTTTCTTGATCCTGATCGCGTGGTTTCAATTTCGTTTGGCCTTTATTCAAGCGAACTTTTTCCCTTCGGAGTTTATCGAGAAAATCATTGATTTTACTTATTCGATCATGTTTAGAAATGAAGCTCTGTTTTTCAATACGAGTCATGGTCGTGTAATGAATCCATTTGCGAAAATATTTTCGCATGATTGTCATATCCTTGTAAGGCTCCGTTTGAAAAAGTTCTTCGACAATAAAATTTTGTTCGCGACTTGAAATTGGTGAGTGTGGAGCAGTATTGGTCTGTAATTCTGAATTACTGCTTTCATTTTTCATTACCAACGAAATTTGCTTTAGGGGAGTTACAGTTAAAAAGTTATTTGAAATTAATTGATTCTTATTTTCCTTGCTTAAATCCGTTTTGGTGTTTGATAATTCGATGCGGACTTGCTGATATTTATTATTCATTTCTTTTTCTGATCCCTCTCTTGCAGTTCCGGTTCCTTCATTATTATCGAACTCTAATTTCGTTAGTATTTCTTCAGCTAAATCTGAAATGACTGAATTAAATTCGTCACTACAAATTGAATCACTGGTTGGTTTACGCTGATAACTGAGTAATTCGATAGACGACACAGCATTTTCGACTTGATCTGGATTTTTAAAACATTGGTGATGATATATCTTATCCTTTTCCGATATCCTATGATCACAACTGGCTTCATGGTTTTTAACATCTTTAAAAACATTTTTATCATCGTCATCAACATCATTATCATCGCTATTAGCGGAATGCATATGGTTGGAACATTGATTATTTGCACATTGATTCTGCACTTTTAGAATTTCTTCATTCAAGAGTATTTGACTTTCTCGGTCTCCGGTACTATTGATGTCCGTTCCTTCATTTTCGGAGTTTTGTGTATTGCATAATTTATCATTTGCTCTCAGCGCTTCAATAGGGGCCATATAGAAGCCTTTCAGAGCTTTAGAAGTTTCTTCGAGACCTTCCATAAATTTGTGATTTTGCAGGCGAGGTGAATCACTTTTTAAAATTTCTTCAATTTTTCTCGTTTTAATTTCATTCATTTTCTGTCTTTTCTCAAGTTGAGTCCGAAATGTGTTTAGTTTGTTATTGATATAGTGCTCTTCTGCGTCAAGATTATGTGCAATGCATTTATTCTGGTAATGATGATTCGTTACAATGAATAAAGGATTTTTTGGTGACAAAGATTTTTTTGGTTTTCCGCGAAACTATTAATAAAAGTAAAAAAGGTTATAAATTTTTATTCTATATAACTGTTACTTTTATACAGCTCTTACCATCTCATGCCTCATATCCATAACCAGTTGTGGACTCAATAAGCTCTCCCCATTCTGTTCTCCATTCAGAAGCTCCTCTTGGTGTTTTCCTATGAAATCGATTTCTAAAAGGCGGCGTATTGCATCCGATTTTAGAGTGGAGACCAAATGGTTATTGTTATTATTATGGGACTTCTTGCGTATGCGATCCCATCGCGTTTCTTTCATTTTAAAGTTATAGTTTGTTGACTTATCACGTCGCATATGCTTTATAAGAGACATTGTCTATTACGTTATTTTTCTCTTAATGATATGTCGAAATTTATAAATTGATAAATTTCAATATTCATAGAATTCTGATAAAACCGGAAGAGGTACAGTGCCGTCGCCAAGGTTACAAGTAAAAGTTATTTTTGTAAAGGCTTTTGAAGAAGTTAGGGTGGTAATTTTGGTTGTAGTCGGTGTGAGAGTGAAGATGTATTGAATGGTTTTAATTATTTACTTAATAAATAAAATTAACATGAAAATTTGGTAAATTTTTTTTATTCCAAATACTGTATAATTACATATTATACCATTATCGTTTAAGTTAATATTTTAAAAATTGTTTAATTTTTTGAAATTAACGTCTTGGAAAGTTCAGAACTTTTCAGCGGAATATAAGAAATAATGATTCCATGTTTGAATTTTAAAAACAGATTTACAAAATTTTCTTTTTTTTGAAGCCTAATAAAGATTACAATAGTGAGATAATACGTTCCTACAGAACTTCGCAAAAACCTTACGATAGTGCAGCTCTTTACCATTCTATTCTATGCCATCTAAATTAATTCAATTCCATCCACTCCAGAAAAATTTCTCTGATTGATCACTTTATTTCCAACTATTGCATAAAATCTACTACTTCTTGTAGTTCACGCTCACGTGCCTGTTTTTGTGCCCAACGTGATTCTGCTACCTTCGAATTAATGACCCAACGGTCATGTGCCAAACGTATTTTGCAAGTATCGTCATTGTTGTTGGTAGGAATGGTAACGTGTGACGCATTACTCCCACCTAAATAGTACCGAGCATCGGAACGTGGATGGCGTTTTTTGGCTGGGCATAATTTCCCACCTTTCGGAAATGGAGGCTGTTGCAAAAAATTCTTAAGACAACCCTGATGAAATAAATGCCCACAGTAAACACGTTCTACGAATCCATCTTTTGTATCGTCGAGTTCTATCTGATTCGGATCCGATGGGAGCACTGTTTTCTCACAGATAGGACATAATTCGGCGTGGAAATCCTTAGTTGCTTCAATACAGAATTTCAGAGCCTTATATAGGCTGGGAGTGACTTGAAAGGGTGGTGCATTTTTATCCTTGGTTATCCGCAGTGGAGGTTCGACGCACTGACGTGCAATTTCCTTCGATTGACCATTTAAATAGCGAATCAACACTGCTGGAAGATTTGTTTCAGGCTCTTTGAGTACTACACATTTTTTTGGATAATCTTCTGGTATCTCCGCTTTAACGCGATAATAATATGCGCCACCTTTAGCAATTAAATGAATCGTTGATGTTTTCTGTTTTAGTTTAAGCTGCTCGTTGGCATTTTCTTTTCCCAACACACGTTTCAATTCCAGAATTTCTTCAAGCGCCACACAAAGAGGATTCTCACGTAAATATTGCTCGACAAATTTTAATACTAGCAAACACTGTGGCTTCCCAAGATGTTCTTTAGCTCGGTTTTCACACAAATCGGCAAGCCCGTCCAAGAACTTAGCACAAAGGGTACGACTTTTGATCTCCACTAGAATGGGTCGTTGTGGATAATTTTCGGGAAAACGCAAGCAAACGCTGAGTTGACGATTCACTTCGTTAAGTTTGATATCAACACGTACCAGCACCGGCGTACAGGCAATTATTTTTGAACAGGGAACAACATTTTCGCACAATTTACGGATTTCTTCCAATTCAAAATCAATAATGCTCATAATAAAATTTATTAGATGGTGGAATTAAGCAGGCCGACGTCGCAAATATGACGCCCTTGGAAATACTTCAATTTTTGTTGACGAACGAAAAACACACTCGACCTTCTCAAGAAATTGTTGAATTAATAAACGATATGTCAGAATTTGCTAGCCGTCAAACGATAAAAAAACTTAAACCTTTAACACAGGCTGATTAGCAGTAAGCAACTACGAGGGTAGTAAAAAAATGTTCCGCGTAAAATTAATGGACAGAGCAGCTACTCCCATCAGGAGTTCAAATACAAATGTTAGAAAAAACGAGCCGTTTAAATGGACACATTAAAGAAGAACACGATCTGTAAGACTAGTTGTGGAATCTACAATTAGTCAAAAAGCTTGAACTTGAGAAGAACTTGTTCCTCAATCTGCGTGAGGGCCCATATAATTTTGACATTTGAGAAAATGCAGTTGAGGCTTGGTGCTTAGTCTATGTGTTAAGTTCAATCCGCAATCTCTACTAAGGAAAAATAGTACGCGGGTAAAATTCAACGGAGTAAGAATATTCATTCAAAATTAAACAGGGAATTCTTTGTCACAAGAAAGAATATAAAGAACAATCAGAGGGCGTAACCACAATTCGTTCAGGCGAATCAGTCCTGATTGGCTCAACATTGATGTGGGACTCATTCATTTTCATCTTTTTTCCTTTAATCATTAAATATTTCATAATGCATTTGTACTTATGCGTCTTATAGATTTATAAATTCATAATATGTCGCAAAATTATTCATATGTCATAAAAGAAAGTTATTAAAACATAATCTTACCTAAAATTACATACAATTTTACAGAAAATCTGTAGATATTTATGAGTTTGTCTTATTTTTATACTTGTAAAATACTGAAAAGATTTTTAAAATGTGTTATCTATTTATGAGATCATTGATTAATGCATTCATTGATCTATAAACTTTCTTGTTGATTTATTAATTTATTTATTTATTCTTTTATTAAACAAGTAATTATTTATTCAATTAGTGAATTTATTTATATATTTATCTAATTATTTTTGAATAACTTTTTATTTATATATTTATTTATTTATTTATGCATTTATTTCTTTACGAGTTTTTTATTTATCTATTCATTTTTTAATTTGTTTATTTATTAAATAATTAATTATGTGTTTAATTAATCTACTCTATATTTGTCTGTATTTAATCTACTATATATTTATCTACTCATTTATTTATTTATTTGATTTGATATTTTATTTATTTTATTATGTAGTTATTTATTTATTTATATATTTATAAATATTTTAAGAAATAACTAACGAATTAATTAACTTATTCATTGACAAATTATTTATTTTCTATTTTTTCCACTTACCCATTTATTTTTTATGTTTATTTATTTATTTCTTAATTTTTGTTTATTAAATAATGAATTAATTAGTTAATTAAACAATGAATTAAAGCATTTGTTTATGTTTTTATATATTTAGTTGGAAATATTTATTTCGAATTATCATTATCCTAATTCATTTTCAGTTTGAGAATATTTCTCCCAGAAGCATTCTTTAATAAGAGAATTTTCAAACGCCTCCACACCCCCCTACACGCTTCATTGATTATTCTTGAGTAGAAACCAATTTTTCGTTTGGACGGAAAATTCTCTTTATTCAGTTTTACAGAGGTTTTCAGCTGGTCCAGGCATAAACGTGGAATTTTTTAAAATTATACTTCTTCGCCAAGAAAGAATTTTCTTAAAAATACAAAGAATAAACGGTATTCAGTAGAATAGTCCACAGGTAAAATATTTAAATATAAATAAGAAAATGACCGTAAGATATTTTTATTAAATTCATTTGTAAAAGCCAGAACAATTTTCAATATCAGAACAAAAAACGTAAAGTGAAAAATCCAAGCAGTGGTGCTGCAGCCATTGGAGAGAGTATAGAGAAATTTTAGATTTTAGGCCATGAGCGAGTGAGTGTGTGAGTGTTTGTGAGAAAATGCCTGTGAAGGAATATACAAGAGTTGCAAAACGTTTTCCATACTTAAAAACAAAAAATCATTTATTTTATTATTTATTTAAAATTGACTATAATTGATTTTTTAATTAAGGATTTTACTATTACTGAGTACTTTATTGGTTTTTATTAGGCTGAAAATTTAAATGAATATATCGTTTTTCTTGTAGTTTTCACAATGTCCGGCCTCAAAAAATTTAACGATGAAGAAAGGGAATCCCAATATGGAAGAGTATACGCTGTATCCGGTCCCGGTAAGTAAAAATAATTGTACAAAAATGAAGAGAAATGAAACATCAAATTACATAATACACGGACAAAGGACAATAAAAAATTAGGCCATTAAGAGATTTCATTTATTAATTTTTTTGCCTAAAAAATTAATTGTGAAATAAAATTTAATTAAAAATTTTAATAGTTGTTACGGCGGAACGTATGTCTGGATCGGCCATGTACGAATTGGTACGTGTCGGCTATTACGAATTAGTTGGAGAAATCATTCGCCTCGAGGGTGATATGGCAACTATTCAGGTTTATGAAGAGACTTCGGGCGTTTCTGTTGGTGATCCTGTATTACGTACTGGCAAGCCGCTATCGGTCGAATTGGGTCCCGGTATAATGGGAAGCATTTTCGATGGTATTCAACGTCCACTAAAGGATATTGGCGAGCTTAGCTGCTCTATATATATACCGAAGGGTGTTAACGTGCCTTCCCTGTCACGCACACAATCCTGGGAGTTTAATCCGGTTAATGTTCGAATTGGAAGTCATATAACCGGCGGCGATCTATATGGTGTGGTGCAAGAGAACACTTTGGTAAGACATCGCTTGATTATAAATCCACGTTGTAGAGGCACGGTGCGTTATATAGCCCCGGCCGGAAACTACACCATAGACGATGTAGTCATGGAAACGGAATTTGATGGTGAAATCACCAAACATACCATGTTGCAAGTGTGGCCGGTGCGTCAGCCTCGTCCGGTTACTGAGAAGCTGCCGGCCAATCATCCACTATTTACGGGTCAGCGTGTGTTGGATTCATTATTTCCTTGCGTGCAAGGAGGTACTACTGCCATACCTGGTGCGTTCGGTTGCGGGAAAACAGTGATATCACAGGCAAGCGTTTTATCAAATTGAAGTGTGTAATTATGGCATTTATTTGAGCATAATTTTAGGCTCTATCCAAATATTCCAATTCCGATGTCATCATTTATGTCGGTTGCGGTGAACGAGGTAACGAAATGTCTGAAGTATTGCGAGATTTTCCCGAATTGACTTGTGAAATTGATGGTGTTGTTGAGTCAATAATGAAGCGAACGGCCCTGGTGGCCAATACATCGAATATGCCCGTCGCTGCTCGTGAAGCCTCCATCTACACCGGTATTACTCTCTCGGAATATTTTCGTGATATGGGCTACAATGTTGCCATGATGGCCGATTCAACTTCTCGTTGGGCTGAAGCTTTGCGTGAAATTTCTGGACGTTTGGCTGAAATGCCAGCCGATTCTGGCTACCCAGCTTATTTGGGTGCGCGCCTTGCTTCCTTCTACGAACGTGCTGGCCGGGTCAAATGCTTGGGGAATCCCGAACGTGAGGGGTCGGTGTCTATTGTTGGAGCTGTTTCACCACCTGGTGGTGATTTCTCCGATCCTGTCACTTCAGCGACTTTGGGTATCGTTCAAGTCTTTTGGGGTCTGGACAAGAAGTTGGCCCAACGCAAACATTTCCCCTCAATTAATTGGTTGATTTCATATTCGAAATACACTCGTGCTCTTGATGATTACTATGATAAGAATTTTGCGGAATTTGTTCCTCTGAGAACGAAGGTAAAGGAAATTCTACAAGAAGAAGAGGACCTGTCGGAAATTGTACAATTGGTTGGTAAAGCTTCTTTGGCCGAGACTGATAAGATTACTTTAGAGGTGGCAAAGCTCGTAAAAGATGATTTTCTTCAACAAAACTCATACTCGCCATATGATCGTGTCTGTCCATTCTATAAAACCGTTGGCATGTTGAAGAATATGTTGGCCTTCTATGAATTAGCTCGGCATGCGGTGGAATCTACTGCTCAGTCTGATAATAAAATCACATGGAATACTATCCGCGATGCAATGGGCAATATTTTGTATCAACTATCATCGATGAAGTTCAAGGTGAATTGTTTTGTTTTTGTTTCAAAATATACAATACCAATTTTGAATTTTTTTAAAAGGATCCTGTGAAGGATGGTGAAGCAAAGATTAGGGCTGATTTCGAACAGTTACACGAAGACCTTCAACAAGCATTCAGAAATCTCGAGGATTAAACGTGTGAAGTATTTCATTAACAGAAGCCAAAGATAGAATTTAATTTGTGTTAGAATAATTTCAAAAGTATAACAAATATTATCTGCTCTTGTATTTATTTAAAAAAAATAAGCTAAGTCCGAGGATATTGCAAGTGGAAGAATGAACATTGAGGTTATAGTTAATAATTTAATGAGCTGAACAAGGAAATATTTATTAAGAGAATTTTTCCAAATAACACCGAGAAATTTAAATAATTTATTCAGCCGAATTGTAGAAAAAATTATTGTCCAAATTACAGCCAGTGAAATAGTGTTGATTACAAAATGTATTGTGCATATTATAAATAATGTTATATTGATATAAATATTGAAGTAAATATGAATTCTAAATTACAGAACTTTTGAATTTCACTCGACTTTCAAAAAAAAAAAAAAAAAAAAAAAAAAACAATCGAAAAAAATTTCGTATAAAAAAATTTGAATCCCTCCTTCAACGATCTTATTTTAAATATACTAGAATTCCTTGAGCAGGATATTTAGAACGGAATTTCAAATTATTCCTAAGGATTTCTTATATTTTTAAAGTTAAAATATTGAGCAAGGAGAAAACACTTTTTTCTTTACATTGTCTCTTTTTACACGATTCTGAAATAATTGGTTTCAAACGTTTATCATATCCTGTTTTTACACGTGTTTTCTTAAAGGTACAAAGAGAATATCGTAATTATTGAAATTGATATTTGGATTTATGTTTTTAATTATAACGAAAAACCAAACCCTTCTTTTTCATCAGCAGATTTCTTCGAATGCAATGAACTTATGTCACATCCGGAATATGAATTATATATCGACAGGGGATTTTACACATTTCCTGCACTGTTCTCATATTTTTTATGTTTTAGGAGCCTAAGGCATGGGTGCAGGGTAATATACGATAATGGAATCATAAAACCGTCGGTTTTTTACATTTTTTTAAATACGATATCATCTGGAGTTTCGCAACTTGTGATTATATGTAGAATGACGTTAGATATAATACAGCTTTTTCAAAAATAACCCAATATAACACAATTATCATTTCTTATTTTTCGATTTTATCGAATATAAAAATATATATATTATTACTCATTAACTATATTATTACTCAGGATATGTATACTAGTTATATTTTGCAAGTATTCCAAATTTTATATACGTTAACCAACACTAAACTTGACAGCTGTTTGGTGATTTTGTACGAAAAATTTGCAACCGTGGCTTCGTGTTGCTCTATCGTCAAGCTGACAGCGTAATGGATTGGATTTAATTCGAAAGAACTTACACAAATTTCCATTGTTTCTTTATAGTTTGGCCAAGAAGATTTAAAATATCTCCGACTTTGTAACAGAGAATTGTAAGTATTGAACAGATATATTTATTTCCTATAAAGGATGTTTAAAATCAATGAATACCCGTTGGGGCTTCGAGCTATTGTTCAGGGCAGTCACATAAAGATTAGACATCCCGGGATATAAAATGGCATTTGATTCATGCATAATATTTTCTAAAAGTGTTTTGGAAGTATTTAAATGATATGTAACTGATTCTAACAAATGGTCGTGTTTCCTATTAGAAATAATTTTATTGATGGCGTGTACTTTTTAGCACCTCGTTTTGTTTACGTTCTTTTGCTTTACATTCGAGATTTCAACCATGTTATAGCAAACGTATATGTTCATCAATTGCAGACATCAACCAGTTTTTAAATAGAAGAAACAACAATTTTCTATAGCAAGAATGGCTTCCTATAACGGCGGTAATGATTACTATAGGCCACCCACTGACGACAGTTCGTATAATTTCAATATACCCGAATTTAGTCAGGAATTGTAAGTATTGCTCGTATGTGTGAGAGGTAGAATATACAAATTTCTTGAATATCGAATTAAAATATTACTAATTTCTAATTTTCTTTTAATATATATTTTATAGAAATTTTCAAAACTTTGATAATTCACAACCATCTGTTCCTCCCAATTACGATGCTCCCTATTCGAATATCAATCAAGGTTTGAGCAGTTTTTATGATCCTAACGCCTACGTTGATAATTATAATCAAAATAAATCGTCTTCGGGAGGTGTTGGTTCGGAATTCGATGATGAACCGCCTTTGTTAGAAGGTAAATAATTTGAAATAATTTTATTTAAATCTGGGATGTTTTGCGATTTAGAGTAATAGCTTAAATTTTCTTAAAATTAATTTTAAAGCAATGATTTCAAAAAGTTTGTATTCGGTTAAATTTTTGCGTTCTGTCTGAAATGGTAGTAATTTTTATTTGATTAGCATAAATCTTTTGCTTCCCAGATCTCCATATAACTATGATCTTTTACATAATATGGATATTTTTTTTTCAGAATTGGGTATTAATCCGAACCATATTTTCCAAAAGGTAAGTAAACATTAAAACATTCTTGGAAAAAAGTAGCATATTTTTTCGCTTTGCCTCTTGGTCGTTTATTTGATAACATTAAATTGATCTTAAGAATTTGAGTAAATTAGTAAATCAGTAAAAAAAATAAGTTCTTTATCCGAGTTGGATCTTAAGCCCTCGCTAAGGATAGCCACCATCGAAAGGAGCTTAGTTATGGGAGGTCGTACAGAAAACACCAACAGAACTGCTATCGGCCTCTTAAAAAAGTCTAAATCATCTGATGCTCTTTAAGCAATTATTTTGGTCTAAAGTGATTAATTGTGAAAGCTACTAACTTTTTGTTGCGTATGTGTAGATCAGAGTTCGACCTACTAGACCTATGTGAATTCTATTCTACGCCTGGCTGCTGAATGAAAAAATATGTTCTTTTGTTCATTCTTGAGACTGCTTAAACTCAGTTTTCCTGTTTCTTCAATTATCCAAATGTTCTCTTTCTCACTCTGAGACAATGAACCAATATCAATTTTTTCTTACTCTTTCATATCCTTCTGTTGGTCCTTATTCTTCCGTAACTACCTCTTTATTCATTGTAATTGGTGTAATTTTGGAAGAGGTTTACTTTATTTTCATTTTAGCGTTTTTAATTTTTCGACTTAAGTTTTCTTTGTTCTGCTTTCCATTCTTTTCGTACGTACGTAACAATTTTTTATAGCATATAATAGAAATTTGAAAGCTGTTTTTCTTTTATTTTTCACCTTCATCCTGAACACTTCTATCACAATCTATCCATCCGTCCATCCATCCATCCATCCATCTATTTATTTCGTTACGAATAGTGCAATTTTAATTTATGAAAAAAATGCAGTAAAGAACCAAAGTATAAACGAAAAGTTCTTGTTTTTTTTAAATTAAAGTTTGAGTTTTATTTTTCATGACTTCAAGAAGAGTTTATTACAATTGTGTTAATTGAAAATGAAAATGTTAATGAGAGAGAACGCTGATGAAACTATGCAGCGAGAAGAGGCAATAAAATCAAGTTTTGTTTATATTGCTTGCGTTCCTTAAAGTATGCAAAGCAATGAGACTTCACGGCTGACTGTTTTCAACGCAATTAAATGAAATTCGGAAAAATTTTCCATGCATTAAAAATTTTTTACTCTCCTGTCTTGACTTTTTGCTTGTTTTTTACATTATTAGCGAGGTCAAAACATTCGCAACTGAAGCCTCCTTTCATGAGCAGGTCAAGAAATGTTTAAATCAAGTAATTGTGCGTTTACTTAATTATTATACCTTAATTTTATTTATCTTTAAAGTTATTTATAATGCTGCAACTAATTAACTTCTAAAGATATGAAAAATGGAATTAACCAAAAATTGATTAGCACGTTCATTAATAATTAGGCTTCTTAATAGAGGCCAACTAACAATTGTGTGGTTTATTACGGCCCAGTGGGCCACGTAATGGCAAGATAGAGAGCTGTGCCGAAATGTGAGCTGTTGGAGATCTTGTAATGATATGGATGGAGCATTCATCTCCATTGTCGATGTCCGACTCTCGCAAACCGTCATTTCCCGGGGGTCATTTCTCAAAGTTAATACTTTTTTATATTTTGACCTAATTTTATCTTTAAATTTTCATAGCCTAAATATGATTTTTCATTTCAACTTCATTACGAAGAATTGCATTTTCTGTTGTATTTAAAACTACGTTCGATTATTGTTCTACAAACAATAAAACTGCTTAAATTGGAAGGATAAAACAAATTCTGAAATAAATTTTATTGCTGTGGTTTTATGGCCGATATTTGTGTGTCGAATTATTGTATATTTGTTTATGAAAAATTTGATTGAGAAACATTTTAGTAAAATAAAAATCATATTAAGCGTCATGTCAAAAAAAAAAATCCAAAGAAATAACAAGTAAAATTAGTATGACTGCTAATCTCGGCCCGGCCGAAGTTTATATCTCCTACACCAGTAAAATAAATTTATTGTTTAGCAGCACAGTAAGTGGTACACGCCCCTTTTAATATTACATTTCCCTTTTCTTGATTAATTTAGATCTACTAACTAATTCATAACATAATTGTGCTCAATAAATTCGCAAGTGGTACAGTATAATGGGCGTGGGCGTGTCATTCCAATTTTCTGATAAACAATATAACCTTCGTGGGTGAGCTAGAGGATAAAATGTCATCAAATTCCATCCGCAGACGTGAAATCAATATCAGAGGTGGGCGTGGTTTTATTCAATTTCGCTTATTTCCCAAAAAATGGCAAGCCGTTTATGGCAATAGAGAATATTTGTGCCAGATTTCACGAGAATGTATTTTTTCGCTCTCCTGTAATCGCGATTTCTCTAGATAGACAGGTAGACGAACATACAGACTAATTTGACCCAGGAGATGATCCTGAACCAAGAAATACATACTTTTCCATAACTGCCACGCCTCTTATAATACGTTGTAAGCAAAGGAACAAATTTAATATACTTTAATGTTTTGAGTGCGCAGGGTATTAGACAGGAAAAACTGTTAAAAAAGGTAAATATTAAATTAAATTTGCCTTGCATTCTTCAACCAACATTTTTATTGCACACGTTTTTTTATCTGTAACTTCAATAGATACAACAATTTTCGCTTAACAACTACAACAAACAAATAGTTTTTAACACGACTACTATTAAAATAATAAAAACTACCCAGCATAAAAGACACAAAACAAAAGAAAAAACATCAAATCATAATTTATAAATTTTGTGTTTTCAACGACTTTTCAATTTTATTTATTTATTTACTCATTCAGTGTGTTTGCTCATGTTTTGTGTGTAAAGCAAAGTAAATACAATAACAAAAGCAGAAACAATTTTTACTAAAATTTTTCGTCAACTCAAATTTGTAGTCCGGAGTTTTGCTGCTAAAATAAACATAATCGTTAATCCAATAAGAAATAAAAGCGAACTCTGTCGCTGGCGGCATAAACGAATTGGTTTACGCGCTATTCGAGAATCAATAAAATTCATTATTGAGTAGTTTTCGTAATAAATTGTGGAAAAAATTTTGGTAAACAATCTTATGAACGATTTTAGAACGATATCCATTCAATTAAATAATCGTTAATCTTCTGCTAATTAAATTCGTTCCATTTAGCGCTGTTTTAACGTAAGTTTTATTGTTTGCATAAACTAATAAACTTTACCTTGATATTTCCGTTGTTTTTATGAAGTCAATTTTTATGAAATGTTTCCCGTTTGTCTGAACCTATGGTTAATTCTTTCAGAAGATTTAATAAAGATACATTTAATTGCATGTCTTATGGTCGATCTTCAATAGGCTTGATATTCAGTGCATCAATAGTTTTTCTTTCGTATTCAAATCTTAAAAATTTCTTCATATCCATTCAAATGATTATACCATAAATTTTACTTACATTCAAATGATTGTCCCACAAGTCTTAACCGAATTGGTGTTAACAGAAATATCTAATTTTTAGGCCAATATTTTTTGCGTTTCTCAATTGTTCGGAAGGTTATTTCGATCGTTTAAAATTATTTCATTTTTTCCCTTCATATTTAATTTCTGAGATTGTGTTAGGGTTGCCTCATTTTATTTACTTTAATATAATTTATTAAAACAACTATTGAAGTATTTTCTTTCTTCAAAGTAATTGCCATAGTCTTTGCCAAAATTTGGTTCCTGAAAATATGCTGAGTGTAGGGTACATTTTTCAAAGTAGAATTGAAAGAAACAAAGTTGAAAAATACTTTACATACGAAACGCGAATTTCGTGCAGTGCCTGACATTTACGATGACAACCAATGTTTGTGCACACTTTTTTTATGCACCAACATCATTTATCATAAATTCCCATTTTTCAAACCTCGAAATAAAAACATTTTCAAATTTCTAAATTGTTTTCTAGGATGTTTTTGATTTTCTGAACCGTTAGATTTTTATAGTTTATGGACATTTTTTTGCAAATTTGTTTTTACTTTTTCGTATATATGTGCTTGTTGTTGTTGGTTTTGGGGTTTAAAGATTTTTAGGGGCTGCCGAGTTTTATTTCCTATTAGAATTGCATAGAATTCGGTTATTTTTAAAAAATAATTTAAATTTTCATGGCGCTGGATTTAAGAAAAATAGGAAAAAATTTAAATACAGTTTAATTGTTGAAATCATTTTTTTATACATTTTTTTATAAAACGATTATTATAAATGATTTTTATTTTAGAGCTAGATTCGATGAACGATGATTTAGCATGAACATAAGTGAGAGAGCGAAAGTTAGATATTTTATAGCTTATAAAATTTTTACAAAAATTTAAATTCAACGAAAAATGGAAAAAATCTTATTAGCGAGCTTTGGTAATATGATTTCTAATGGTTTATTAAAACATTTTTAAAAGAAATAAATTTAAATTTAATACAATATTAAATTTCTCCTTCATTATAACGTTAGACGCTAGCTGTTTTAAATCCATTACGTGCGACTGAACAACAGATACTCCAGGATACTGATATGGCAGGTCCATTGGTCTTCTGTTTGGCCTTGGGCGGTTTTCTACTTTTGGTAAGTGTAAATAATCAAATAGAAAAAAAATTAAACGAACAATATCTCTTTGTATTGACAAAATTTGTAATTAAATTTTATCTTTCTTCATTCTCTTTTTTTCCGGTTTGTAAACATTGCCTCGTATACGCTTTGGAATACGCACGTTGATAGAGCGGTAAAGTGACATTTTCGTATATTTACGGTATCGGTGTAATGGGCTGTATTGCCTTCTACTGTCTTCTCTCATTGATGGCAACACAAGCTCAGGTGACATTCGGTGCAGTCGTGTCGGTTTTGGGTTATTGCTTGCTACCGATGGTGGTGTTGTCAGGCATAAACGTTTTAATAACAATTCAGTAAGTTTTTTAAGTATTTAATTTGTTATTCTTGTAATGGATTTAGAAAGTGATGTAAATGTTTTGAAGAGAAAGAGATAAGTAATCATCGTGTCCTTTAATTGCCGTTAATGGGCAAGGTGTTTTTAAAACATTTCACAATTAGATCTTTGTGTGTACGGTATAATAGTCCGGTAAATAGTGTAAGGTATAATAGTTATTCCTTGTGCAATTTGTTTAAAAGCTATTCGTTGGGGATCGCCTACTTCTCTAGCATTGATCCTTTCGCTAGCACGTATTTATAACATTCAAAACAAACGAAATTAGTAGTCATTTTATGAACCGGCATGGATAAGTCACACCGAGATAGATAAATAATACCATTCATAGAACACACATTAGATTAATCCTTCCACCATCAGCATCACATATAGGTGACGTAGAACCCAGTAGGGAAAATCGGGCAGTCGCTTGTAGTGTAAGGGTTAAGTTATTGCATAAGCCTACTATTCGAATACAGTATTCAGCTTTATTTCATAAATATTTCACCCTAAAGGTTTTAATAATTCGGCTAGTTGCTTATAAATCGAATACCAATTATATTTACGTGACTTAGTGTATCAAGTTTTTAGAATTTCGAGCAAATAACTCGAGCCAAGAAAAACTAATTATACTTTTGTTTAATTTTTGTTGTTCCATTTTTGTTGCTTGCTGTTCAAATGTTTTATGTCCGTTTCTGCTACCACTTTATCCTCTTTCCCCATTTGCCTTTATTATTATTTTGGCCAATTTATATACTTTGCCATCAGCATTTAAGCATTTGTTTCGGCATATTCGCACGTTCAAAAATTGCAATTGATTTTTCAATTATTGTAGCTCACTTCACACTGGACGGGATGGATGGTCGTCGTTATTTTTAATGGTTCAATGTTTTAGAGTATTCTCATTTCCTTTCATTTATTTCCAATTTACCTTCGCAAGAGGAGGAACGATGTGGGGCGGGGAGGTTGTGATAATGTCTATTTTGTGATAATGTCTATATTGTGATAGACATTATTGCGATTGTGATGTGTCTATTTTTTGTCGTTCATTAAAGTATCTTAATAACGAAAAGTGGAATGGGAAAAACCCAAAATAAGTTACCGTTTCCAACATTATGCACTATTGAGTTCAATACAGTGCGGATTCGTATTCGGATTGGGATAAAGTGCGCTAAGCGGGGAGGTTTTAAATTAGTAAAAGCATAAGTAGCAAAATGTATATAGTATAATATTTACTAATTTATTTACGACCACATTTAATGCTTCGATTTATAAAAAATTCTAACCTTTCATTTGAAGCGTTGGATGCAGTTGTTTGAGGTCGAAACTGCTTGAGCTTGGTGTGGAAATAGGACATATGTATTGGTAGAAGTCGATTAATTAGACATGCCTTGGAAACATCAAACCAATCGCCCAATTAGCACCAGATGATCGTGTTTCTTCTTCTACTTAATGAACTTGCTTTTTTATTATAAAAAGATATGTCTCTCTTGTTGCTCGCTTGTCTTTTCATTCATTTGTTCAACTGGATACGTTCACGCAATGCAATCCTCCGAACTCGAATAAGCATTTTTTCCTGACATTTTATGACTAGCAAATATTAATATAAAATACTTGCGTCGGGCATCTAGTCGTAAAATATAAAACTATGATTCTATTGCACTACGAGTGCAATCCAACTTCAACAAATTCTCTAGCAAACCAAACATAAACAAGTGGCACAATACAAACTTAATCGTTGGGGCAAGTCTCAAGCGGCTATTGATGATATACGCAGACTGTATCGTTGTGCATTCGAGGTCGAGCTTCAATTTGAGATAGGAAACATTTCATGCATATCCACTTCTATGCATATGCATGCTTTTTACCAAGCACTTCGTATTAAAGGAAAAAAAAAACAACAGCAAGGAACTCTTCACACTATACGTGACTCTCTACATCATTTAGAGATGCGTTACGATACGATTCCATGCGATACATTATTATATGTACGCACTGTATTGCTGCATAGGATGCATTGTAGATCGTGTTGCATCGGTTATTTTATACTAGTGTGCTCTTTGTTTGCAAACAATTCAGTTGCTTGAGCTTTTTCCTCGTAAATGGTTTGGAAAATCTTTCACTTTCTATTTTTTTTAAGAATTTCAAGTGTATTTCATTCAGCTGAATTGAAGTTGTTGGATTCTGAGCTAGTAAGGTTATGTTTGGGTAGAGTCGACCTTGTGTAGCTCTCGTTTGTTGTTGTTGGTTTCCCATTTTAATCTTATGATTTCTCATAATATTTCGAGTTTTTCATTGTATTGTTGCTTTTAAATTTTTGTTTGGTTTTATTATTGTGGTGTTCGTTTTGGTTTATTGGTCGTTGTTTGTTGCCTTTAGAAGATCATAAACAATTACATTTTTTGTTGTTTTTATGGCTTTGTTTTGCAATAGTATATTATGAATGATTTTTATTGTAGAATAAAATCAACAAACATTTATTGCTTCAATGTGGATTTTTTCATAGGATTTTCAATATACTCGTCGAAGAGCTAATACTGTTTAATCGGTAGGAGAGTATCGGTGCCAAATACCGATAGAAAGCTTATTGTCATGCTTGCCACTTGTCATTCCAATTTTTTTGGCTTAAATTTGTTGAGAATTATTCCAAGCAAAAGGCTATTTTACTGTTAGAGTTCCCGAAGAATGTTGAAAATTGCTTTGAAGATTTAATTGCAATATCGCTATATCCGATTCGCTGGATGCGATTTTAATTCAAAATGATTTCGAATAAAAATGTGGTCTCACTCCACATTGTCCATTTGTTCATTTTATACACCTATCCTATATATTCAGTACTCTTAAATCGTCTTGTTCCCAGCATTTATTTTGCAACGATTCTTATCTCTATCGACTTTTTCTTCCATCTTTAGTTATTTTTATTCTTTATGTCATACTTCATTACATATTTTTTTCTCTTCTTTTTCAATTCCAGGGGTAGTCTCGGTTTGATTGTTGCCGGAATTTCGATACTCTGGTGTGCAATTTCGGCTTCGAAACTTTTCGTTACCGCTTACTCAATGGATCATCAACAAGTATTGATTGCATATCCGTGCGCTCTGCTTTACGGAGTTTTTGCATTGATAACGATATTTTAAGAAAAGATTGCAATAGAATAGAGTGTTAAAGATGATGACGAAGAAGAAGAAGCATTATAACAGTATAACGAAATAAAAGTAGCTGCTCGAAGAAATGACCAGGTAGGACGGTGAAGGCCGTAGGAAGGGACAATCGCTAGTTAAACAAAGTGCTGCATGGCTGAATATACTGCATGAACGAAGACGAAAATAAATATTGTAAACAATAAATAATTACATTCTGTTTAATCGATGGAAAATAACGGTCACAAATTTGAAATGCGGGTAAGAAATTCATGTACAATTAGAAAGCAAAAAAAGGAAATATGACGCCGGTTCATAAAGAACAAAATTCAGAAGACAACACAAAAGCTGTGGGTGACACGAAACTATGGGGAGGGTTAGGAATATACCCTGGAAAAAATCATTTCACGCTAGTGTTAAAATTCTCAATCACTGAACGGCTGACTGCATGCTATAAAAGTATTTTTTGCATACTGCTTTTTAATGGAAGTGGGCGTTCAGTGGGAGTAGAATAGAGTTTGCAAATACTCTGCCAAATACACCTAGACTCTATAGCTATGACGACAATGGAAACAATGTCAGCGAGTTTGTGTCTGGTCAGTATTTTTTGCGTTGTGAATTCTTTTATGCTTTCAGTTTCAGTTTTTACTATTATTCGCGTGTAAACGTGATTGAGGAGCTAGTGTGGGTTGTGGTACATATTGGACAATCTTTGCGTATGGGCGCGTGTGTGTGTGGGCTAGAGTGTGCATGTGTTTGCGGATGGATGAGAGTCAATATACGCTTGTGTGAAAATTTAATTTGGTGCGCGTGAAAGCATTAAAAATAGGTATTGCCTGGCCATTTTTTCGACCCTTTTGTTACCACTCTCAATAGTTTTTTTTGCCAGATGTCTTTTTGAAATTGCCATTTTTTTTTTAAAAAATATATTGCAGTGAAAAATATTGTTACGCGGTAGTTTTCTTTTTGCAGCTCTGTTTATTGCCTTTCATTTCAGTTGAAAATGTGAAATAAAAGAGTTTGAATTGTTAACTAAAAAGCGTTGGATTTTCAATGGACTCTATGTTTTGCCAACAAATTGTTCAGTTGGTAATATTGTCTAATTGAGTTTTTTTTTGTAACAATCCCTTTTTCCCCCGTCAAAAACAAATCCTTGAAAATGAATGGTTAGAGCATTCGAGAAGTCCTTAATCCTGTAAAGCATTTGTGTTCTTTTTGAAAATATTTTTATTTAGCCTTGTGTTTAAATTTAATTTGCATCGATTGATGAGCAAAGCAAAAAAGCGTTTGCTTTGTCAACAAATTTAATTAGTTTCAGTTTTTAATTTTGCTGGAATTTTTTTATGAGCTCCCCCACGTGTAATTGTATCTTATCATCAGCTTATCACACGGACGCGGCATTTTTTGTCATAACATTACAAAACATAGGTACATTAATCTCTGAGGAAGGTTGTAAAGAACATTTTTCGATTTAATGAAATTTAAAGCTTCCTTAATGAAATTAATGCTTTAATTGTTAATAAAAAGCAATGTTTTAATAATTAATTAATGTTTCAATTTTTAATCAGGGTTGTTTCAGGTTTGTTTTAGGATCTATCGAGATTTTAATTCTGTTCTTCTTAGAGGGAAAGCCTTTTAGAGACGGGGGTATATCTATCTAAATAGAAAAAAAAATTATTTTTCCCAAAGAAAAGTCCAACAAACGTCTTCTTTCGACCTTTTGAATAATTATAAAAGTTTTTAATTGGTGGCTTTATGCAGATTTTTCAATAATATTCCAAAACTTTGAAGTTTTAAAAATTGAATATTTATTCTCATGAATAATTTACGAGATTGGAATGAAATTTCAAATCAAATAAAACTCATTGTGGTTTTTTAGAAATTTGAAGGGTGTGAAAATATCACTGAAGTAGCCTTATAATACGAGTATTACCTGAATATTTATTTTTGCATTTTGGTTTGAATGATGTTTCGAACAATCCGTATACGATTCAAGCACTTAAACAATATTGTTTTTGTTGACAAAAGGGATGTCATATGAAATATTCCTAACTAGAACCCACTTTCGAAAACATTTTAAGCATAGGGTAGTAAGCATTCGTTACAGAGATATAAAGCGCTTTAAACTCAAGAATGAATTGCGTGACATAATATTCTTACTACCTTAATAGACTTTCACGCCACCAATAAACACATCCTGCAGGATGTGTTGCAATGGAAGAGACTGTTGGATATTTGCTTTGAAATTGTCATGTCGTTGCAGGCAGTTGAGCTACATGGTTGGAGAATTAATGGTGTCGAGATATGAAATAAGTACGGATGAAAGCATTTCTTTACAACATTTAGGTTTAGGTCAGATTGTGTACAACAGTTTGACCTTGAGCTGTGAGTAAAAAATTAAAATATTTTTAATGGGAACCTACGTGACATACAGTGCCCGTAACCCAATGGATGTTTGGGTTTGTTATGCATCACTAAAATATCTTCTCTAAAATATATTCTCTCCGTCACTACAGATTACAGAAAAATATATCTAAAAAAATAAGGATCTGATGAAAATTAGTAATGAAATAAAAACTGTCTTTATTATATTTAAACACAATCTCTGTCTTAAAAAAATTTGGTGTAAATTTCCTATAATGTTAAAACGGAAGCATAGACTGCGAGAATATTTTTCCATCTACACACAACTCATTAGGTAAAAGTAAAAGTTAATTAGCGTACGTTAAGGATGTGAAGGTTCTATTTGCAGATTTAAGGAAAAAATTGTCGGGAGGATGATAGACAACGCTGACTTATCACCTTCACCTCTATAAGAGAAATAATAAGACAAGGCTCGAAGGCTTCCAAATGTTTGAATGACACACATATTTATACACACGTATCTTGAAATACACCATCATCCGTTGAATCAACCACAAATCACGTGAAGAATTGAGATAAAACAACCAAAAGTTTTTCAATAGAAGTTCCGAAAGGTGGAAGTGATTGAGAAGTTGCCATGTGAGCCGAGTAAAAGTGTTTTGAGGTAGATTTATAATTTTTAATTTAAGCTTTATAATTTATAGGTTTAGAATTATAAACGCTTTATTTGTTGTTGTTGTTGATTTAGTCTAATACCTACAAGAGTACGATTTCTCTTACTATTGGTTTAGTATGCTATTTGAAAAGTATATATTTATTTATTTAGTACGTCCTTATGATTCACACGGAGTTCTAATGCTTTCACTTTTAAACTGAAACAAATTTGAAAAAGGTGATTCAATTAAATTATTTTGCTTGGTTTAAACGGCAGTGGATTGACGAGTATCAATCGGGCTTCGTATGTAAGTGAGAGAATTTTTGTTTGCTTGCGGCATCACTAGCAGAGGTGAGAAATTCATCTCAAATGTCATATAATAGTTATTTGGGCTCGTTAAACTAAACCATAAACATAAATCGACAACAACAAGTGCAGAAGCCACCAAAGCGTAAAAACTGAATTAGAAAATCGAGGGGCTGGTAGGCTGGGTTAATTGGATGCTGTGCATTTAAATAATTAATGCATGAATGAATTAATGAATTTCATTTAAGATATTCAGTTAAATGAATAATTGTTTAATAAGAATCAAAACATTCTTTTAATGCTCGTAAAAGAATGAATGCTCTTAACGGTGTCATCGACGTTAAGAATAATAAATAATTAAAAAAATTTATAAATAATATTATTTAGATAAAGTCCGTTACTAAGGCTACTCCTCATATGAATCTCTTTTTCAAAATAAATATTTTTTGTGCTAGCTTTTTATTAAGAGTTATCCTTTTTTTAAAAAAACATGTTCGAAACAAAAGGAAAAAGATAACAAAATAGTAGAAAATGCACTGAAATGGAGTTATCAAGGATTTAACACAATCCAATAAAAGAGAGCTTGTGCGCTATTCCTTCAGCTGTTGCTTAAGAGTAATTAATTTCTTCATCTGTTCATTCTTTGATACTCTCAAAAGGTGCAACGATGCAACAATAAGAATTTTTGTTCTTCTTTTCATTTTGGCAAGTATCGGCCAGTTTCATTCACTCTTTTCAAATAAACTTAAACTTTATCTTAATCCTTGTTGAATCCTTGAAGTTATGCGAGATTTAATTGAATTAGTTTTAAGCGTTTTTCTTATTACTTCTTCTTCTTCTTTTGTACTTAGTTCGCATAATAAGGAGTAATGACACCCGCCTACTTATCAACAGTCTGCAGTTTATCTGATTAGAGCTAGAGAAAGAATGAATATAACAGAAAGAGACGAGATAGACGAGAAAGGAAAATCACTACGAAAGACAGTCATTAAGAAAACGCGTTATTCACTAATTTAGAGAAAAGGTCGAACGTTTCGTTTAGGTTTGGATTGTGTTCGGATACCGGTAGAGAATTGACGATAGCAGGAGATAACGAGTAGAATTCAAAGAGTATTTGGGGGCAGGGGCATAAGTGGTTAGAAGTTAAGTATTTCGAAAACCATTATTTTAGAATTCAAGTTTTCTAAAACATGTCCCTTAAACTCGTTTAATTATGTGTAATAATTAGATATTATCCTTATATTCTTCAGATAAGTTGTACAAATTTGAAAGGAAGAGTCTCCTTGATCTCTCTTTCTCGCAAAAGACTCAATTTTTTCCCAAAAAATTCTTACAAAAATCGCCAGTAAATGTATTAGTGTCTAAGTATAGAGCTTAATAATGGTCTCTATTTTGCGATTGCAGACCCTTTTAATTACTGCACAGTTCGTTTAATTGAACGCTTTCCCTTGCTCAGTCTCGGTGTATTCGTTCGAGTGTGAACTGTCTCGATTAACAATAAGTTCGTACATCAAAATGATCGACCACAAACTTTTGATTTGATAAAGAAAATTAGATTAGTAAATGATATCTAATCGAGAGGAATAAAAGTAAACGGTGTGGTCGCGTACAACCCACCCCATCAAAATAGATTCATCAAAGTTCTTTGATTGGTTGGGTGAAGGGTGGCTTGGGACAAGAGGATGCGATATGAATGAAATGATTGGATGGAAAAGAATAAATACATTTACAGCTATTTTTCAACAAATTTTTGTGATTTCTAGAATTGCTTTAGTTATTTGTTTTATTTGTAAAAGATTGTTTTCTTCTTGTTTTCTCAGTGATTTAATGTAATCTCTGCAAAAAAAAGTAGGAACGATTAAGAAAAATGACAAGGCATTCGAAGGAAATTACTGAAAAGAGGATTGTTAAAACAAAGACAAAAATAACAGAAGGAGATATTTAGTAAAAAGAGCAAACAAAATTAGCTTTAAGCATTACTAAATTGCGTTTTTTTTTTGAATTTGGCGAGGAGAATGGCAAAATTAATCCTAAATTCAAATTTAAATTTTAAATTTTAGCATTCGGGACGCTTTCAAAAGGTACCGGTATCGCTTTAAAAACCTCTATTATTTAAATTTTATGCTCTGCTTTAGTGGAAGCATTTTTGTTTTTATTACAATAAATATTTCTTTGATTAGCTAAAAGCAAAGAGTGCGCATTGGGATATACCGTTTCTAATTATAAATGAGAATAGAACAAATGTTGGATTGGAACAAATGAGATTGGGTCAATTGAAAATTAGAATAGAAAAAATGTAATTGAGATATTCCATTTGTGAATGAAATCTTTTGAAATATCTTCTGAGTATGTTCTTAAATGAAATATTGTGTTACAAATTGGAGATGGATCTATTGAGAATAGGATATTCTATATGAGAATGGGTGAATTGCAAATACAATTTCCAGCGCTAGAATGGGATTTGGTCAATTGAAAATGATTTGAATTTATTTAGGAATGAGAATAGAACAAATGTGATTGAGATATTAGATTTGAGAATAAAATTCGGTCAATTGAAAATATTAATATTCAAAATATAATTAAAATATGTTTAAAATGAGATTTGATCAGTTGACAATTTGAGATATTTCCTTTGGAAATTATAATAGAACAAATATCATTTCAAAATGAGATTAGACAGAATGTAAATGAGTTCAGCGTTAATTTACATTTTTTACAATGAGATTGCTTGATTTTCACAAAACTGGATTCAATAGTGGTTTCTTGAATGAGTCCACCACTAACTATCATGTAGAGAAATCGCGATTTTCCTAAAACACTTCCTTTGATTCCTAAATCATCTCTTGGTCAATATGTCCTTAATCTCGAAAGTAAACCATTTTATGATTACCTGCTTTCTCATGAATCCGAATTCACCCATAGCCAAATGGTGCATCACCATCCGTATTCATGCGTGTCCAAATAGCGTGAGAAATAAACGAGTTCAGCATCCGCCATGTATTCATAATTTGCAATGCATTAATCCACAGAATACCGGCGGACTGGAATAATGGCAATTGGAACGGCGGAATGGGAAAATGCACATTTGGAACGGTGGGGTTCACTTAAAAAAAGTATGGGATATTGTGTTAATTATTACGTACGACTGTTTGGAATGTTGTTTCTGTTTTTTTATACTCTACATCGAAGCTGTAGATTCTTTAGAATTTGTGCTTCCTTATTTCATTCATTTCCGGTATTATATAAATCTCGATCAGTTTGAAGTCAACCTTGATACCTTATTACTCTTGATAAATCTTGATATTTACTCTTCTATCATTCCATAATATGAATTCTTCACCATCTTCTCAATTCCTTCTGCTTAATGAAATTGCTCTAGTTGGGAAGAGTTTTCACCCTGTCATCGATATTTCTCCGCAGCCAATGCATAATTTTGTCCTAAAGGCAAATTTGTCCATTGAAAATAGAAATCAAGCGCAATATTTATTTGGCTGGAAGTAATAAATATTTAAACGGAGATTATTTAATGAAAAGGAAAAACAAATTCAGATGCATGTCCGAGAATCATTTCGAATTGCTTTATAGTAAAAGCAACGCTACGCAACTGCCGGTGTCGTTCGGATTCGGTGGTGTGGACGAATGGGGGGCAGGGGCGGGTGTCTGGCGACTAAGGGGTGGTCTGTCGCAACGATGCAACTCTTAATTTGCATATTTAAAACATTTACTTTGTGTTTCCTCCCGAATATTTTTTTTAATCGGATGGGGCGAATGAGCGCCGTAATAGTGCTGGCGCATTGAGTGCTATTGCATCCGATGCTGCTGCGATGATGCTGAACATATGCAATAGTAATGTTTTATTGACAAATTTCAGTAGCGTTTTATTCGCTTGATTGGATCGCGCAGCAAAAGAACAGTAAGAGAATGAAGCAACTTTTGTATGCGTCTCACAAACGGTGCACTCAACCAATCAAAGAGTCCGTCGTTCAGTCATTCGTGTCATTTCAATGATGCACAAAGACAGATGATACTATTCATCTTTTTAGTCCTTGAAATTCCGGATCAGCATCGGACTTTTGATGCAACTAACAAAAGAGGGAAGAATGCCAAAGAGGATATTAAAAGAGTTACAACAACAACAACAACACCCAACAAGTACAACGTCACGAATAACGGCAATGATAGCGGCGACGATGACAAAAATATACATTGAGTTGTTAAGAGCAAAAATTGGTTTAAAATCAAGAAACGCAAAAACCTTTGAGCAGCGAAACGGATCACTTTTAACGGAATATGCAGTAAAAGCAGCTAGCTCAGTCGTCGGTGGGTAGACGAAGGGGGACGGGTGGGTGGTATTAAGATGAACAATATTGAAAAGAAGCTGAGTAATAGACCATTCTGGGTATGTGCGGAGAAACAAATGTGTGAGGAGGAGAGGAGTAGAAGAAGCAGTAGGAAGGAATAAAGCCAGAAGTTTTTGTCTTCTATTCCGCTTTTACGCCCTCTCAATCACTCTCAACCCCGCAACCCTGACCCTACTTTTGGTGTCACTAGTGTATTCTATTGATGCTGTCAATTCGTACTGCCCTCCTGCCCCGCCCTATCCATTACTCAATCAAGCATTTTATTTGGATATTTACAGACACATTAAATTCGTATTGGCAAAATGCAAATCGGCAAATATTGGCTTTATATTCCCTCAAGCGAAATAGGTGAAAGGATGCGGAAAGGACATGCCAGCATAAAATAGCAAAAAAGAGCGAGAGGGCGACAGAGAGAACGAGTTAGGTTAGGTTAGAAGAGAAGTGGATTGACTGAGAAAGATGTTTTATTGTGTTGCTTCGAAGGCAATAAATCCATTTAAGGCGTTGTTCAAAATTGAATTGTATGAAACAGAAGAATTGCATTCAAGCAAAATGAAAATTATTTAGAGCATAGAATATTTGAAGAAGAAGAGGAAGAGAAAGACGAAAGTCAGAATGATATCAAGGCAAAAGCAAAGGGCTCTCATACCACCAAGATTAAGAAATTCTTTTAATCCTCTACAAGATTAAAATTAGAATGTTTTCAATCGGAAATCGAAGAATATCTTGCTCTTAATAAGTCCTGCAACAAATGGATTTTACATAATATAAAATGTATCTAAATAATAATACAGTATAATACTCCAAAACAAAAATAGATTATTGATTAATTGCATTCTAAACAAAAGTAGAAAAATTTTGAAAATATTTGCAAGAAATTAAAGGAAGATTACCCTTTTGCAAAAGATTAAAATCGTCAGCAAAATTCAGCAAATATTCGATTGACTAAATTTTAATATAACTAATTTAATATAATAATATCCAATAACTGCTTAGCATTCATTTCAATTCTTGTATGAAAATTCAGTCGATACTTTGGAATAATTGTGGGCGTTATTTCATAGAATATGCGATCTATTCTAGTGATGTTTCTAACGCTAAAAGAATGTGTGCTTGATATAATTTGTTATTTTTTTTTAAAATGAAAAATGATTATTATGCGATTATGGTATTACAAAGTTTATGAAAAAGGGAAATGTGTGTTTTTTGCATAAGAGTATTATTTTCCTGACACTGAGATAATTTTTAATATATGTAATTAAAAAATCCTGCGAAAACCTGTCAGTAAAATAAATCTGAAACTTTGTGTTTTACTTGTTTAATGCTTAAAATCATAAATATTTATTAGGCCCTCCTAGGAAAGCAACACGATATTATGTACAAGCTTTTTGGAGATTGCACGTCACGTCCGTTTTAAAGCAGAAATATTATTTTGAATGATAAACATAATATTTAAAAATATTTATGAAATATATTAAAATTAACAAATCTTAAAATAAATTTCGAAATTAAATTTTGAAGGAAAATATGCTTCTTTGAATCCATTTGGATTAGCTTCTTCAATACGCACGCACGTAAACCTGAATGTATGTAAGAATCTTAAGTATGCAAGAATCTGCGTGTATGTAAGAAATTTCATACTTAGTTTCGATATAGTTTTCGATAAACTTGGGTGAGCCCGGTGTCTTTTCAACTACAATCAATAGCACCAAAAAGAATTTTTCAAACAAGGTTTAGTAGAAGGTTGTCTATAACTTAAAAACTGCCAGCCATTAGAGGTAGATTAAGGGCATTAACTGACACGAATACAATTCTAACAAGAAAAAGAAGTTCAGTGCATTCACTGAAAGGTTTTTATAGAGATGCAGTAAAATCCGTAACGCTTAAAAGCACTGCCAAATAGACGACACCAACGCTAAGGTAAGAAATACGGTCAATCATTAATATCGAAATAAAATTTTGATTTTAAGAAATATCCCTTTTATTCTTTCAAAATAACCTTTTCAGTGAATGAGCTAAAAGCAAAAGCTCTAAGGACATTTCGAAGAAATTTGCTCTGAATTCATACAAACCCCTTTTCTTAACTTCGTCACTGATTGATTGATTTCCATTTTTCAAAATCGAAACTATTAAAAATTTTGTTAAAGTTTTACTCTCTCCTTTTTATTATTTTTCAAAAGAAGAACGGATTTTTTTTAGATTGAAAATAAATTTGAAAGGGGCAAAGTCCTTGAACAATTTCATTAACCGCCAAATAATACGCCCTACGAATTTGCGGCGAAGTTGAAAGCACTTTTGCTTCGCTTAGCCCATCTATCGGTCTATCCATCCGTATCTGCAGCCATTCTCATTCATCGTTTTCATCCATTCATCCATACACACCAGTCGCTGGTTCGTCCGGGTGCTCGTTGGCCGTTGGCCGCTTGCCGGTTGCAAACGAACGTTTCTCCTCTCGCTGATTCATGAGAAACCATTTGAAGCGTAGCATCAGGGTGCTATATTTTCTATATCACGTACTTCTCATCATTTTTCAGTTTAGCGCAGCTGATGAGTAAATTGAGTTAAAGTGATTGGGAGTGGCTGCTATAGAGTCGAGAACGGAAAGCCGGTCACTTTAATGACGTAGGTGGTGTGGTATGGTGTGGTTTGGTTTGATTAGATTGAGGCCCATTAGTCAGTGACAAATGCTGGCAAATTAAAGGAGAAAAAATAATGAAAATGAAGGGAGTGATTGAAAAGGTTAGAAGCTAGGAAGCTAGGGAGCAGCTAGGGAGAGATGGTGCTCAAGTCAAGTGCCGAATTGTTCGGCTCTTAAAGAAAATTAAGATAAAATGTGTTATCAATAAATAAATAAGGTTTAGATAGCGAGGATTTCTGCATCCAAAAACATATATTGTTTATACAGATAATCTCGAGGGAGAGAGAGACAGAGAATGAAAAAGAGGAAAGGGGTTTAGCATTTATAAAAGTCATTATAATATAACATAATGTCATTAATAATAGTTTTTGGTTATTTTATAAAGACAGCTTCAAATCTTTGCAGCGGGACACTTTCAAAATGTCTTTTGGCCTTTCGTAATAGAAATGTATTTATAAAAATTATATTGAATTTTCTCGCATCGTTGCTGCGATATAAATTTTGATGTATAGTCCTTTGGAGAGAATCAAGAAATGAATTTACTAGAAAATGTTTAATACTATCTCTATCTGGAAACTATAAACAAATGCATGACATAAAGCCATGGCATATTGACCTAATTGACCTGTATATAGCATATGCTGAGATACGTTTATACCACAATGTGAACCGATTGCAAGGTGTTTGGTGGCCTTCAGAGGAAAAAATAGATCATGTAAAAGAGACAGAATTCTTTATCTATGAAATTTCCGCCAGAAACAAAGTGTCTTTTTTAGGTTTTGAGAATAATATTGTAATAAATAATAGATAAATAATCTACAAATTGAGAGTTTCAAAGCAATTTTATACTTCTTAGGAAGATAATGAATTTATTATTTCATTATCATCAAAAAAAGTCCTGCCCGATGGATGCACTTCTAGATTGTATGTATTTGAAAAAAGACTCTCAAGTAGTTTACTTTTATTCCGAATCTTTTTTCTCTATGAATCATCTTTATGAATTCGATTCATTAGCACTCTTGGAGTTTTAAGGAAAAATAAATGGATAAATATGCAAACGCTATCTGGATAAATAAATGTGAAATTAGCGGAGCAAAAATCCTTTGAACTCCTGTAAAAATTCTAAACAAAAAGCAGAATGAAAAATAGAAAGAAATATTACAAATAATAAAAAAGAATTAGCAAAACCATAAATTTCTGTTTGTTTCATTTCTTTCAAAAGATTTATATTTCATGAGTTTAGGGAAGAATAAGTAAGAGGTGGGTTCCTTTCGGCCTGGGCGAAGCTTGTATCACCCTACACACGTAATAGAAATCTATTATTTGGCAGTACAGTGGGCGGTATATGATTCTTTTTAGTATTACATATATCTTTTTTTTTTGTTTAATTCAAACCTAAAACTAATTGTCAACACAATTTTTCTTAAAAAATTTTACACATGATACAATATAATAGTGGGCATGTCACGCCCATTCCTTTAAAGAATAATTTAATATTCGTGGATGAGTTCGAGATGAACATTTTGTCATACAATTTGGTCTACAACTGTCGCAATAGAGCCACACATTAAAAGTATCCATATCGAGTATCAAAAGTGGGTGCGGTTCTCATCAGATTTGAATACCAAACACCTTATAATAATGGGGAATACTTGCCCCAAAATTCAAGTGAATTTTAGTTCTCTCGTAATCGTTATTTATTCAGACAAACGGGCAGACAGTCAGACAGAAAAAACTTAATATGCTTTCCACTGTTTGGGTGTATGGAATAATAAAGGAAAAACTGGTAAACGGAAGAGGATTTTCTGAAAAGCAAAATATATATTTTTCATATATTTGATAATTTTTGTTTGTATGGAGAATGTTTAAACGACGGTTATAATGCTTTCACGAGTGCGTGTGTTGTTGTGTCTTTAGGAAACTCGTTGATTTTTTGTTTGAAATTATTGCAAAAATATTATTTACATATTCATTTATTCATATTTTTGACATCTTGCAAAAACGGTCATACGACCTTGACCACCAAATCAAGGATATTTATTTTGGAAACTTATAGGCGCGCATTTAAAACCGCTAATCGTATATTAAGTCATCTGTTTTAAAAATTTTTAATGAACAATCGAGTTTTATTAATTTAGCCTCAAATAAAATTGAACTACTAGAATGAATATTTTCTTGAAAAATCGTCACTGCCAAAAAAATCGAACTGAGAATTTTTACATTTTGGACTGCACCAAACTATTATACCACAAAGTTACGTCTTCTATTTGTCCGTTATTTTATACCGATATTCCGAAAGGACTATTAGGTCACTTTGAGCACTAGCTCTTTCATTGCTCATCCTTGATCGTTATGCAGAAATTAACAAATTATGAACTTTGCTAAACTTATCGGCAAAAAACCTTTTCAAGTAAATTCATAGAATGACCCAACGAGATTTCATCGACTCCTAATTGCATACCTCCATAAGACTCAGTGACTCCCAAAATCATTGCCATCGATCTTTTCGGGCCCCCTTGATGTAGACTGAACTGATGATGACGGTGATGATGATGATGATGATAATGGTGGTGTTGGTAATAGGGATGATTATAGCGTAGGTAGTTATGGTAATAAACTTTTCCGGCACACAAAACAAAAAATCCCTTACACACACTTTTTGAACTACATCGGAAAATAACCAAAGGGAAAAAAATGGTAAACCCTTTCGAATTGAAATTCGAACTTGCAGCGTAAATGCTGTGGATCATTGGTCGTAATGGTGGCATTACGATTGTTGATATTGGGCCAAGGCTATCGAGCTTGGTCTACTGGTGCTGTTGCCACTAATGCATTTAGTTGTTCTTCTGCTGTTGCTGCTGCTCCGACACCACCCAGCCTCCGCGCCTCCCCTTAAACTCTTTGTAATATTTGCTTTGGCTGGTTTTGTTCTTTTTTTCGTTAGCAATGAAGATGGTTTTAATGATGACTACGAATACCCCCGATCGTACATGAAACAAGCAAACCAGGTGTCTCGGTGCAATTGGTGAAATGGATTAAGAGAGAGTGAGAACGGATGCAATATTGCCAAGGATACTTCTCAAAGTTTTCACAATTTTGAGGTTGAAAAGCAAAATGAGTTCGATTTCAAGTCAAACAAAGTCAATTGCGATTTTTAGTAGAAGCAATTGCATTAGCGGTAGAAGTAGGAGAAACAGTAGTATCCAACTTATAAACTACTATTTTACTATGTCATTACGCCACATATGCGTGTGTGAGAGTGTGTACAAACATTGGGAGAGGGGGTGGTTGGTAGGTCGAAGCGAGTCACAGTAAGGAGTGTGTATGTAAATGTTTGTTCACTCCTGATGAAGTGAATGTTATTTGCTTAATCTTTCAATTATCGAATTACCGGTTCCTTTACGTAATTCATGGAAAAGGGGTGGAAAAGGAACACACTCTTGATGGCGTGAGGGTTGGTGAAGAATTCAAAGTATTTTTTAAGTAATTTTCAAACAATTTCATTCTAATTAGTGATTTAATAAACCCACAAAATTTCTCACAATAAATAATTAATAAAAAATAGTATCGCATAAATATATTCCAAAATCGAATATTAAGACAATTTTTTAATTTTTCGCCTTATAAAAAATATTCCTAAATATTTCTCCGGTATTCAAATTCCTTCTAATTAATTTCTTTCTCACAACCAAAAAGAAGACTAATATTGATTTTCTTGAAAATATTCTCTAAGCACTTCCTTCGCTTAGCAAGAGCTCTCTTTCGACTTTCTTTTAGTTAGCAATTTTTTTCTTTTTGGTATCCTTTGAAAGGACAACGAAAGTGGTTTGCAAATTTAATTTTCCGCTAGATAACGAAAATAAAATGGAATTATATAAAGGATGAAGGAATGGAATTATATAAAGGAACAAAAGATGGTGGATACTAAAATTATACTAATGAGAGAATATTACTTGAAGATGAGAGAATTTTTTTTAATGTAAAAAGCAAAAGAATGGATTAAAAGAAAGAGCACAAAGAAAATAACAGGAAGATGTGGGTGACTGAGTAAGAAAATGTTATACTAAAAATAAAAAACGTGGTGGTCGGGGTGGGTTGGTACGAGGGGTAAGTCCTTTTTGTCATTTCCTTGAAAAAAATGTGTTTGGATGCTTGCGTTTAGGATTCATAAAAGCATAAAATTAATTTCGCTTCAAACTTAATTGACACTTAATTACAGAAATTGTGAGTGAATGTAATTTTAAAAGAAATATTTTAAAAATTAAGTAAATAATTATAGTGATAATGACGTATGTTTTTAGTTTAGGTTGATTTAAAAATTGAAAATTTTTCAAGAAAGAAAGAAGATTGGAAAAATCTAAACAAGATCTAAACAATTTCTTCATAAAAATTTCCATGAAAATATCTAAAATTATTAAAAACCACAAAATGGTCTTCCTTGTTTTGAAGCAATCCCGGTCATTTTTTAATAAAACATCCTCTTAAGGCATCCTCTCCTCCCGATTTACATGTTTTTAATGTTGGATTTTAGAATAATTAAAACTAATTTTATAAACAAATTTTTTGTACTAGAAGACTTTATTATTAAATATCCTGCTCAGTTCGGGCAGGATTCGGGTGGCCATTGACCCCTATAGAACATTCCTTTTACTTGTTTTCCTTTCATTAATATTAATGTCATCTGTTATTAAGATTCATTTAGTCCTGAAAGTGTGAGGGGAAAGAGGTGGGGGTGAAGGTTGTTCTTGTGTCAATTTATTATGTTGCAATTGTTATGAACAAAATTATATAATTCCTTAACCTTACCGCGAGAGAAAGCGAATATAATGCCGGTCAATCTACTGTACCATAACCGTTACCTCTGGGTGGATTAACTAGCATCTGGTGGCTTTCTCATTCAACCTTGGCCAGATCTAGCTATTGCCTCGCTTTACACTGACCGATGTTAAGCTCTTCCCGTCATCCTTCACTGACATCCTTTTATAAAGTTTTGAGTGTATTTATTGTCACTTGTATATAACATAATTTTAAACATTTCCTCTCACCGCCCACCGCCCCCCGCCCACCTAATTGCTCGTGTACAATAAAATGCTATTCACACTAGAAAAGACCTGGAGAGTTTATAATGTTCTGTTGGTGACACGTTCACATGTTGGTGGTAACTAATGGTCGGTTGACAGTATCCGTTGTCACATAATTTCACGATCAGCGGACAATGAGTACCGCTTGATACTTGAGTACAAGTGGACTCACACGTAAAGGGATGAAAGAAATTATTTACGAAGGAAGATGGCCCAACACTCCTTGGCTTGTGCCTGAAAAAAAATTGGGGTTAGTACATTTTTTATTATGAGTTTATTTGACAACTTGATGGCCGTGTATCCACAGTAACAAATTTGTATGAGTATGTTTTTTTATACCCTACACCCAAGGGGTTAGTGTATATTAAGTTTGTTGCTTCGTTTGTAACGTTTTAAAAGAAGCGTGACAGTTGTGGAGAGGTATATATATATTCTAGTTCAGAATAAATTTCTGAGTCATTTTAGTCTTATCCTTCCGTCTGTTCGTCCGCCTGTCAGTCTATCCGTCTGTATACTTGTCTGCCGGTCTAGAGAATTCATGATTATAAAAGAACGAGGGATATTTTCATGAATGTGAGAAGGATGAAAAGGCTATTCTCATGAAAATTGCTATAAATATTCACCAATATTATAAGTTGTTTATTATTGAAATTAGGCGAACGAATGGGATAACAAAATCTTAGCCTCGAACTTACCCACGAATGTTAAATTATATTTCGAAAATGTGGGCGTGATACGACCACTACTTTACTATACCATGCTTGGAGATTTTTGAGAGAAATTGTGTTGAAAATGAGTTAATAGACCTAAATTAATCAAGAAAAGGGAAATGTAATATTAAAGGGGGCGTGTATTGCACCCTGTAACGCCCCTGTACAATGTACTGTACACACTGACCATTGAGTTTATATTGCCGATGTAAAGTGCATAGGCTTCGGCAATGGACGTTAGCGTTAGCGTTCTTACTTCTTTCAGTTTTAGCTTTTATCATTCGTCTTTTACGTTTTTTAGAGGGTTTACCAAATCGTCCTTTTTAAACTTTCTTTAACATATTTTACGGATTAAATAGTGGTTGAAATTATGCACAAAATCATTCATAAAATAATATTTCATAGTAGAAGAACAAAATCAACAACTACAAAAACGACTCTTAGAATCGAGGAATTGTTGAAAAACCTCAAATGCATGTCCATTTCTCAGCAATTTTGGACATGACCAACGTTAGCAAATCCTAGCCAATACAGCCGGGATAACCGCAATGCCGCCTCTGCGGACATTTCGCCGTGGTGTGAGCAGCGGGCGGAACCGCAACCACATGTAAATGTGCTCGAACATGCATTCGTAAGCACCAATGCACAAATACAAAATCACGCACGCCCCCATCTTCATCAACACACACACACAAACACGCTCTGTATGAAAGATATAAAGCACTTAATTTGTTAAAATTCCGTATTTTAGGAATTTTTAATATAAATTAATTTTTTCTTCGTCGGACAGAGCGGAAAAAGTCGTAGCAGTTGCTGTAACGATAGCAGTGACGTACTACAGAGTTAGTTCCAAAGAAGAAGAAGGAAAAGCAGCAGCAGCAGAAGAAGAAGAAACAATTATGATGTGGTCGTTATTTTATAAGTAAAACATTTACGATACAATGTAATTTGTTTAAATGTAATATTACAACACAAATTATGACTCATAAAAGTGCTGACAATATTTTAGTGATATTTTTCTTATGGTATAAAATGTTATACGATCCACAGTCTGACCTAAGGCTTAGCCGAGCTTTATCTACTTTCATAACTATCACTTCCTTCCTCTTCCGTTTCTACGGGTAATTTTCATGCTTTTGATCAAATTTTGTGTTCCCAAACTTGTTAATTTTATTTTAAAATATTTGCAGAACTTGTAGGCAGTATACAATTTTCATGATATGTATATCGTTAAATATTGTGTTCAACAATCACAAATTTATTAACTTTACTAATGTTAACTTTAGCCTTTTTAAGTTGAATTTATTGATAAAATGATCACTTTAGTACTTCTCTTTCTTTCTTAATAAAATAGTTGTATTGTTATGTTGGTAATTGTTATTAGTTGATAACTTTGAAACCAGTAGTCATATAATTAAAACGAGGATAGTACGGCTTGTTGTTTTTGAGTTATTTGTGAAAGTCTGAAAAAGTATTGAAGAAAATGTTTGTCTGTTACAATTAATTTTGTCCAAAACCTGAGAAAAACTGTTATATTTAAAACAAAATGATCAAAAATTCAAAATATTAATTTCCCCACGACTATTCGTTTTCGAGTTATAGGCAAAATTCTTCGATATCCTATTAGGAAAATAACGCTTGGGAACAACGGACTGTAAACGAAAAAACCCTGGAAATAACTATATTTAAAATCTCAAATTTCTAAAGCTGACCCTTTTTGAGTTATGCGAAATAGATATGTATAGATAGATATACTTATGGTTATGATGAAGAACGTATCACGAATAAATTTATTCAAAGATGGGTGAAATTTTTCTGAATATGATTATTTCTTGTATTTACAATACTTCCTACGTTCCGTAAAAAGAAATACAAAACTATTTACAGAGCTTTTATAACGTACGTAGAGAAATTTACAGAGGTTTTATAACGTACGTAAATAACTTTAGGGTTCAGAATAAGAGAAGCGTAGTTCCAGAATATGGTTTTGTGGGTACAAGAATTGTGGATACTATAAAAAATACTGATTTGATAAATTTGTCAAAAATAAAAAGGAAAAGAAAACAAGCCAGAAAATTAAATTTCAAAAATTCAACAAAGAAAAAAAGGGAATCTAACCAAAATCACAAAATTATAGACAAGAAAAAATGGATAGATGTTGTTGCGAGGAAGAGGAAGTTGAGGAATGTGGTAGTGTCTACGGTGTTTCCGGACCTGGTAAAGTATCCTAGGAAAATACTTTTCTTAAGCCAAATGCATTTCCAACTATGACTTCTAGTGGTCACCGCCGAGGAGATGGCAGGTTCAGCCATGTATGAATTGGTACGTGTTGGTCGTTCTCAATTGGTCGGCGAAATTATACGTCTCGAGGGTGATATGGCTACGATACAGGTTTACGAGGATACTTCCGGCGTGACTGTGGGTGATCCCGTTCGACGTACGGGCAAGCCATTATCCGTGGAATTGGGCCCCGGCATAATGGATAGTATTTTCGATGGCATTCAACGGCCACTACGTGTCATTCATGATCGAACAAAATCGATTTATATACCGAAAGGTGTTAATGTTGCGTCATTATCACGTACGGCCGAATGGGAATTTAAACCGGAAATGAGCGTGGGTAAAAATATAACCGGTGGTGATATTTTCGGGATCGTTCATGAGAATAATTTGGTTACGCATAAGATCATGCTAAGTCCGCGTGCGAAAGGAACTATCCGATATATAGCCCCGACAGGCAATTACACGGTGGATCAAGTTGTTTTAGAAACGGAATTCGATGACGTTACGACGAAGCATACGATGCTGCAAGTTTGGCCGGTACGTCAGCCGCGTCCGTTAACGGAAAAGCTGTGTAGCAACTATCCATTACTGACGGGACAACGAATATTGGATTCGCTGTTTCCATGCGTTCAAGGCGGTACTACAGCTATTCCCGGTGCGTTTGGTTGTGGCAAGACTGTTATTTCGCAGGTAGGATACGATATGCGAGATTTCAGAGAGTGTTATCTAACCTGAAAGAGCTCACTTTTCAGTCACTTTCCAAGTATTCGAACTCCGATGTAATCATTTACGTTGGTTGCGGCGAACGCGGTAATGAAATGTCTGAAGTATTACGCGATTTTCCCGAACTAACGATTGATATAGAAGGCGTAACGGAATCGATTATGAAGCGCACAACTTTAGTGGCGAATACGTCAAATATGCCCGTGGCTGCGCGTGAGGCATCGATTTACACGGGCATAACTCTATCTGAATATTTCCGTGATATGGGTTATAACGTTTCCATGATGGCCGATTCCACCTCACGTTGGGCTGAGGCGCTACGCGAGATTTCCGGACGCTTAGCTGAAATGCCTGCCGATTCTGGTTATCCGGCATATTTAGGCTCACGTTTAGCTTCGTTCTACGAACGTGCCGGACGTGTTAAATGTTTGGGAAATCCAGAACGTGAAGGCTCGATTTCGATAGTGGGTGCCGTATCGCCACCGGGTGGTGACTTCTCCGATCCTGTTACTTCGGCCACATTGAGTATTGTGCAGGTATTTTGGGGTCTCGATAAGAAGCTGGCGCAACGCAAGCATTTCCCCTCAATCAATTGGTTGATTTCTTACTCGAAGTATTTACGCGCTTTGGATGGCTATTACGAAGCGAATTTTCCCAATTTTGTTGACTTACGTTCGAAAGTTAGGCAAATCCTACAAGAAGAGGAAGATCTTTCGGAAATTGTTCAATTGGTGGGTAAAGCTTCTCTAGCGGAAACGGATAAGATCATACTCGAAGTGGCGAAACTTTTAAAGGATGATTTCCTTCAACAAAACTCGTATTCATCTTATGATCGGTTTTGTCCATTTTACAAGACTGTCGGAATGATGCGAAATATGGTCGACTTTTACGATATGGCCAGAGATGCGGTGCAATCGACGGCCAATTCCGATGACAAAATCACGTGGTATATGATACGTCAATATATGGGAAACATAATGTACGAATTGTCGTCAATGAAATTTAAGGTAAGAATATTTAAATGAATTTATTTATGAGCAATCCATTCAGTTCATTTCAATTCAAGGATCCTACAAAACAAACGGCACAGAGCATACTAAAGGATTTTGATAAGTTACACGATGATATGGCGCGTGCCTTTCAAAATTTAATCGATAGTAATTGAATACTGGATATGAATTGTATTTATAATACTGGATAGCAGTTATACCTATAAAACTATTTATAAACTGAATGGAAAACGTATCGCGTCTGACCCGTAATCGAATTAAATAAATCTAGAATTGGTGAATATCTTTCTGGTGAGTTTGGTGAATTGAATTGAGTGAAGATAGAAGTTTAGTTAGACGCCGTTTTTCAGTGAGGCGCGATAGATAACAAATACGAAGGTCAAAGCGGAATTGTGTAGTCAAAATGGACTTAAGGATGGTCGAAATGTGTGTTTTATTTCTCTGAATTAAGACATTTTTGGTATTATAATTCTGGACATCGAAATTATTATGACACAATTTCATTGTAGAGGTGGAAACGTTTAGGAAAGGTGGAAAGGATTTTAACAGAGCCAAACTGGGTATTCTAACGATCAATAACGATCACATTAGTGTATTTAACTGGTCGATCCATGAATTGCTTTTGATATAAAAACCATAAACATAACTGTAAAGACAACGCAAATATAAATGTACTTTTATCCACTGCGTGACTATCAGTAATGCCCTTTTACCTATCACTTCCTTCGTAATGGGTCGGGAATGGGTCTGCCTGATTGATGCTTGCCTACCTACCCAAATACATATTTCAAGCATAAGTCGCATTTTCACTTCCGGTTCCGATTCCATAGCGATCCATAACAACGCGAAATCGGAAAAGAGGAAGAATAATCTATTTATTTACGTAATTGTACGTTCACACATATAAAAAAGAAGTCGAATAGAAATATCGATTGTTGGGCATGAGGTTAACTTATGTTGCGGGGTGGTGGAAGTGGGCGGGGGTCCCCCAGTTGAGGTCAGGTTAGGGAGAGAAAGTAAATTAAACGTTTTCAATTAAACTTTTTGTTTTTAGTTGCGACACTGACTGGTATTTACACGGTGTTCAACATTGACGAAGCGATATTCGCGCGTGGCTTGGTGAGCCTAATTGAATTTGTGTTAGTGTGCGTGCTCGTTTGATGAAGGGAGGGTGTGGCGGGGTTAATTTGTAACCATATGGTGCAAAGTTTACTTTTAATTTTCGTAAGCACTTGGGTGTGAAATTGAATATTTTTACCGTGTATCGAACTTTTCTTTTAAAAATTACTTTGCATCCATCAAAAAGAAAAATAAATATAATAAAAACACAAATTCAATACTTTGTAAATCAATTTAAATGAGCCAAATATATTGACGTAAAAGTATTTACGTTATTTCGACCAGCCTTTTCCATTCTTTCGAAATTTTTCTATACTAAAATCGCAATGAAATGGATTTATTTTGGGGTGCTTTTTGATAACAAATTAAAAATTTTGTTTCTTTATTTCACCTTTTGAAATACTTAAATGGATTTTTTATGTTACCTTCGAAAAATCCACCCAAGGTTATCCAAAATCAATCTGATTTTCCATTGCAATAAAAATTATTGGCGCTGCTTTTCTTCAGTTGAAGTTTTTATTTTATTTTCGAAACGTCCTCAGACTTAATTAAAAAAAATAATTCATTATTAAAACCTGCAATTAAATTAATTTGGCAAACAAATTAGTTTTTCCATTTATATTAAAATTGACTGACATTTAAATAATCAATAATTTTAAAAATTAATTGGGAATGAATATTTAGTTCATTTACTTAAAATTTTTCAATGTTTTCGAAAACACAATTAAAATTTATTTAAAATTAACTAAAAAGGTCTAAAACATCATTTGGAAAATACTAGCCTTAGGAGAAGGTTGACCACACCAAAACGTCTCTAAATTAATATTTTTTCTTCGCATTTTTCCACTAATAATAAAAGGCTAGATAAATTAAACAAAAACAAAACATAAATTTCGAAAAAAACCAGTTTTTTGGAAGAAATGATAATTTTTAAAAATTTTAAGAGATTGAATTTTATCGTAATTTTTGTATTTATATATAAATATTTAAATATTTATATATAAATACTATACGAAATTTGCTATCATTTATAAAAGTTTTTTGGACATATTGATAGACTCAGATAGTTACAATTTATGCGCTATGAGTGTCATAAGTTTTATGATTCCCCAACATGACCCAAACTCATTAAATAAAATATGACAAAAGAATTGAGAATGAAGATGCTTTCTAATTCAGCAAAACTTCAATCATCTAAACGAAGTTAATAAAATAAGAAAATTAATAGAATTAATGAATCAAAAAGTTTCAATACATTTATTGATAAAACATTAATTATCTTTTGTGATCTAGTGACAATTTCAATTTGTCTTTAAATATTTACATTAACAAAACTGAGCTGATAATAAAACAATTTGTTAAATAATACTAATTAAAATGCACAGAAAACATTCCACAAATACTACAAGAAAATACAATTTTACAACAAGAGGAATGACATCAAAGTGTTGCAATAAATGCTCTTCTGCAATAAATATTAGTTTTGTTGTTGTAGAACATAATTTCGAAGGAATGAATAAATAGAATACTTTTTTTGGAAAAAAATTATTACTTTCGTTCAAATTTGATTTGGTTTTTCGACTATTTTTTCGAATTGGAATGTTGGCATTTTTTTGCGTATCGAATGTAATGCTTAGTAATGCTTAGTCTTCAATGTAAGTAAACAACATCAAAATAAAATGAAAACTGCCATTTTGTTTTAAGAAAAAAGTAAACACACACATTTTGTGAAAATTGGAATTAAGTAGAGGTGAAGAAACATTTGAACTTATTAATCTTCTAAGTTTCTGAAAGCCTGTTGAAGATCTTCGTACAATTGATCAAAATCAGCTTTTATCTTAGCTTCACCATCTTTGACTGGATCCTAAAAAAGTGAAAAAAGGGGAGTAAATTTACAATCGATCACGACATACAATTCGCTCAATGTTTCCTCTCTCGCCTACCTTAAACTTCATCGAGGACAATTGATACATAATATTTCCCATGGCTTCACGTATAACATTCCATGTGATTTTATTTTCCGATTGTGCTGTTGATTCAACCGAATGACGAGCCATATCGTAGAAGGCAATCATATTTCTTAGCATGCCAACAGTTTTGTAGAAAGGACAGAAACGATCGTACGACGAATACGAATTCTGTTGTAGGAAATCATCTTTCAGTAATTTCGCTACCTCCAGAGTAATCTTATCCGTTTCGGCCAAAGAAGCTTTACCGACGAGCTGAACAATTTCCGACAGGTCTTCTTCCTCTTGTAGAATTTCCTTAACTTTAGTTCTGAGTGGCACGAATTCGGGGAAATTCTTATCATAGAAATCATCCAAAGCTCGCATATATTTCGAATATGAAATTAACCAATTAATCGAAGGGAAATGTTTACGTTGAGCAAGTTTCTTATCCAAACCCCAAAACACTTGGACAATACCCAAAGTGGCTGAGGTGACAGGATCGGAGAAATCACCACCAGGCGGTGAAACGGCACCCACAATCGAGACCGAACCTTCACGTTCAGGATTTCCCAAGCATTTGACACGCCCGGCTCGTTCGTAGAATGAAGCTAAACGTGCACCCAAATATGCTGGATAGCCAGAATCGGCAGGCATTTCAGCAAGACGACCAGAAATTTCACGCAAAGCTTCGGCCCAACGAGAAGTGGAATCAGCCATCATCGATACGTTGTAACCCATATCACGGAAATATTCGGAAAGGGTAATGCCGGTGTAAATGGAAGCTTCACGAGCCGCCACAGGCATGTTAGAGGTATTGGCAACCAATGCGGTACGTTTCATTATAGACTCTGTAACACCATCAATTTCAACCGATAGTTCAGGAAAATCTCGCAACACCTCAGACATTTCATTGCCACGTTCCCCGCAACCAACATAAATGATAACGTCAGAATTGGAATATTTTGAGAGGGCCTAGAGGAGTTGATATTTTTTTTGGAAATCGAAGATAATTCTTTTTCACTTTTAGTTCATGAACTCACCTGCGAAATTACAGTTTTTCCACAACCGAAAGCACCAGGAATAGCCGTAGTACCGCCCTGAACACACGGGAACAAAGAATCCAATACACGTTGACCGGTCAATAGCGGGTGGTTAGCCGGTAGTTTTTCAGTAACTGGTCGTGGTTGACGCACTGGCCAAACCTGCAACATGGTGTGTTTCGTGATTTCACCATCAAACTCGGTTTCCATGACGATATCGTCGACACGATAATTGCCAGCGGGAGCTATATAACGTATAGTGCCCTTGGCGCGAGGATTCAGAATCATTTTATGTTTGACCAAAGTGTTCTCATGGACTAAACCATACAAATCACCACCGGTGACATGCGAACCAACTTTAACATTAAGTGGATTAAATTCCCATTCTTGGGTACGTGATAGTGCAGGGACATTAACCCCTTTGGGTATGTATATGGAACTGGTTAACTCATTAATGTCCTTCAACGGACGTTGAATACCATCGAAAATACTGCCCATTATGCCAGGACCTAATTCAACTGACAAAGGTTTACCAGTACGAAGCACCGGATCGCCGACAGTGACACCGGAAGTTTCCTCATATACTTGTATGGTAGCCATATCGCCTTCAAGACGAATAATTTCACCGACCAATTCGTAATAACCGACACGTACTAATTCGTACATAGCCGATCCAGCCATGCGCTCGGCGGTAACGACTACAAATTTTAAGGAAAGAATAGTTTTAGTTTTTATATATATAGATTCATTTTTTTACCCACCTGGACCGGATACAGCGAAGACACGTCCATAACGGGATTCATTATCCTCATCATCAAAGCGTTTTAAATTTGACATTTTGATTATGCTTTCTAAATTAAAGAATTAAATTGGAAATAATATAAGAATATAACATTATCAGTTTTTGGTATTCATAAGTTTAATTCTACTGCGCAAGATAATTACAATAAAAAATAATTACATAATCCTATAGTTAGATCTGATATCCTATTGTAATCCTTATAAATTAAAAAAATTATAATTAAGAATTTTATTCTAATTTATTTTTTTTATATTATATAATACGGTTTATAAATAAAAAATGTTTAACATTGTCTTTTATTTTATTTTATTTTAATTTTTTTTTTATTTTATTTATTTATTTTATTTTTATTTTTAAAGAATTCCTTGTAAATATAAAATATTTTATAATTGAGAGTTTTATTTTATTTTTAAAGACATATAGTATTGAATTAAATTTTCTTTTAAATTAAGAATCAGAAATTAAAATTTGTATTAATATAAAATTGTAATTTCTTTATGTATATATTATTTATGTATATATTATTAACAGAATTTTTTAATACTTATGAGTTTTGTATCAAGGAATTTTTATAAATTATATTTTATAAATATATTCATTCATAAATTAAATTTTATAAATATATATTATAAATATATTCATTCTAATTTTAAATTTTACTTAATTTCCTTAAATTTACTTCATTTGCTTAAGTTGAAAATATTGAGACAGACTGTCCTCATATTACACAAACCGAAACGAATGAAGGGACTGCGACAGAAGGTTTTGTCGGAACGATCGAAATTTTTGTATCATGCAAAACGTTCGTCAGCTTCCTTAAGTAAAGTACGTTTTCCATTAAGCATCCATTTCCATTTGCACGCAACACAAAGACCCATCTGTTCTACGTCTTTGACGACGACGACTTCTTAAATGTTTCGTTGTAAAAAAAATGGAAAATCGGTGCGAAAATTTGGACCATTGTCTAAATAGCATGCGCTTTTTTGGACTACGAGAAACAATTAAAATTTCGGCAAGACGACGATGAAAAAATTGGAAAATGTTCTATTTTATGGTGCGCTTCGTTGCGTTTATTCAAGTTTTCCTTGTAATGACAAATAAGAGCCCATTATTCGAAAATTTGGTCCGAATCTTCGCATCGAATACCCGTACCGAGTTTCAATGTGTTTACGATATAACTGACGATATTTTTACAACCGGTTTATTCACGGAACATTATTTTACTAGCTAAAATTTACAATAACTGCGTTTTCTGAACTTAAAAACATTCGGGTGCGGCATTCAGTTCCGGCATGGATGCACTGATAAGCGCTAAAATTGTTCATTCGTGTTAACCGAATTTTTATGTGCTGTTTATCTACAAGCTGTCAAAGTTTAAATACAAAGCTGTCAAGCAAAATTAAGGAAATCACAAAAGGGAACGAAGAAGCGGCTTCGTTTCGTTTTATGTAATAAGGGCCTAAAATCATATGTTTATCAATTTATAATGAAACTGGAAATTTTAACTTCTTCTTGCCAAAATTGTTCACACAACTCATTACTCTAAATAAAAAAAATATTAAAAGAAATCTACACTAATTAAATTAAGATTATTTTCGTTCAGAAAATTTATTACAATTTTAGTTGAAGTTCCTTTACATTTTTCGAACTCTAAACTTCATTTTCATCATTGATCACGAGACTGGCAATTAGGTCAGCTGACTGCTAATGATGACGGCGATAACTGCCATTTAGACCAATAGAATTGATGTGATAATACGATACTATACGTTTAAATTGAAGTGATAATACGATACGCATTATAATTTGTTCCATTATAATTTCGATTATACCCGTTAAAACTGGTTCTCCCTAGCAAGAAAACATCACTCTCGCACGTATCTTCCCAACCGTGAATATTTTGGTCACGAGACCGTCACCTTGATGAATCAGCTGACAAGAATGATTTCTCAGAATTTAAATATTTTCATAATATTGGCTCTTTTCGTGAGTATATACCTAAATTTTACATTATTTATTACGCGTAATTATCACTGAGACTTCATTTTCATCTTGGCAAAAATCTGAATTGTATAGTTTTCCATTTTCATTTGACGATTAGTTCACCTTGTATTCTATGGTTGTAACTATCAGAAATCTATTATCGCAAAAACTGTATTAATCTATGTTATTATATCTATATCTTATCGTTGCCTTATCTATATATCCAATTACCGATTTAAATTATTCCAATTATCTTTGATTTGTTATGCAATCTTAATCCACTTTTCCTCGCGGCTCGTAATAAAACAGTCCCTGCGTTTCACCAACTGAACGAAGAATTATTATTGTTGGGAGCTCGATCGCCGTGATTTGATCACTGGATCTTTCGAAATTCTAAGTTCGAAAACAGTTTGTTTAAGTGATGCCGTGTAGGTGTTTTTGGAGGTTATTAGCATTAAGTATGCTCATATGGTGTTTCTATAAAGAGGTTTGAGTTTTGGTCTATGTTATCGAACTTTATCAACTGCTAAGTGTTTCCATACGTACACTGACTTTATTTTGACTAAGAGGTGTTTACTTACAAATTTAAATCGAGGCAGGTGGATTAATTCAAACTATATTTATAAAATGAGTAAACAACACTGTGCATAAAATTTAATCAAATACTTAATTCTGTGCAAATTTATACTTCTTTAATCGGTAATCATAATCCTTTGGAAGAATTAAATCAAAAGGTAAGAATATTGAATTTGCATTTGTCGGTTTTGTATTTGACTGCACCATATACTATTCTCTACCAGACTAACTATAGAATGAAACAAGTTCATGCAGTGTAAATTCGAAATTCGTATTAATATTATGAGCTGCCAAAAGCAGAAATATTTATGGTTAATATGAAATTCATCACATTTTCAATATAATTTTTATGGTTTTATTTTGAGTTTTTTGTGTTATTTTGTGTTGTGAAAAATTATATATCTCATAAATCCTCCAAAAAATAAGAACACATGAGCACATAGTTTCGCAAATAATTATATTCCTTCATTTTTATAGTTATGTGTTTGCTTTGTGCAATATGTATGCCAAATTTGCATAATATATGTGCCGTCACTTGTTTTACATACTTTTTCATGTGTATAGGAATAGACAATTTAATAGTACACTTTCCGTCATAAATCAATTTTAAGGTTTTCTTATAAGAAAATGCAACCCTGAAAAGCTAACCTTATTTTACTTTACTGTCACATTTTCTTTGTGCTGTTCGGTCGAACGTTGGCTCATTCGTCACCAAGTTTTCTTTCACAATGGCTGGAAATGGGGAGCGTACTTTCATCATGGTTAAACCCGATGGAGTTCAACGTGGACTAGTTGGAAAAATTATCCAGCGTTTCGAAGAGAAAGGCTTTAAACTGGTCGCCATGAAGTTCACATGGGCGTCGAAAGAACTCTTGGAGAAACATTACGCCGATCTCTCTGCCCGTCCTTTCTTTGCCGGCTTGGTTAGCTACATGAGCTCAGGCCCAGTGGTGCCAATGGTCTGGGAAGGGCTAAATGTTGTGAAAACTGGACGCGTCATGTTGGGAGAAACGAATCCTGCCGATTCTAAACCCGGCACTATACGTGGTGACTATTGCATTCAAGTTGGCCGTAACATCATTCACGGTTCGGATTCGGTTGAATCGGCTAAAAAGGAAATTGATCTGTGGTTTACAGAGAAGGAAGTTGTTCCATGGACTTCAGCCAGTGAGAAATGGGTGTACGAATAGATCTTTATTTCTGTAACAACGCATGTAGTTTCTAGGAATAAAGTTTTTGTATTAGTTATAGGCAAGCAGATTCCATTGAATGTTAAAAATAATAAAAACACCTGAATTATTGCAGTTTTACTGGTTTTAAGATAGAATTTCAAGGTCATTGTAGCTGGGCGGATACCCTAAAAGTGTTCCATGAGAATATAATCCTCTAAATATTTGCATTTATTAAATTAGTCGATTAGAACTGATTGCATTATTTGAAGAGCGACTCCAGGGTTGCATAACATTAGTTGTGACAGCAATGAGTGAAAAATCGATATTGAATTGACAGGAGGTGCAATGCTACGATGACAACGAACAGAGCTCTCTTAACATTTGAATAAATTTCATAATTATTTTGAAAGCATTCATTTTCACAATTTGATATGACATGAATTAATAAGTAACGACATAAAACAATGTTAATTGAACAATGATAATTAAAATTATCTATATTTTAATTGTCCAAATATACAAGCGTACAAATTTTATATAAAATGAGAAATTAATTAATGCAGTAATTAAATGAAATTGCCGTCTGCTTTATGCGGAACAAGCAATAACTAATTATTAGGTGTTAGCTAAACCACAGAAATTTTATGTTCCAATATAAGACAGATTTTTTTTAAATGTTATATAATTAAATGAAATGATTATTTATAATAAATTCTCCATTATTCCTAAACAACGTTGTACTCTAATTTCGAAGAACGCTAACGAAGCTTATACAACCCACATCCGCAATATAAAAATTTGTGCAACACTTTTGTCAAAAAGGCCGCGTATGGCGTAGTATAATAGTGGCCGCGACACATCCATTTCCTTTGGGTTTAAAATTTGCAACACCGTTATCTCGGCGAAAACATTTCAGCTTTAAAATTCTAATGGACTGCAAAATGAGTTCTAAAATTTTATCTCATAAAGAAGTAGGTCCAATGATGTCAATATGTTATAACACTTAGCTCGTGACGACAGAATATTTATATAAAATTTCGTAATGATAGCCTTCGTTCGCCCTAATGCGTGATTTCCACAGACAGGCAGACAGACAGACTGAGAGATATACGGACAGACAGAGACGGACAGACAGACAGACGGACGGACATAAGTAAATCAAGAGATAAGATGATTTTAATCAAGAGTGTATATACTTTCCCATATTTGCCACGATCCCCTTAATTCGTCACACACAGAAGAACAAAATTAATACCACCGATTCTTCTGGGTACGGGGTAGAAAAATGAGAATAAGAATTTAGTTGTTCACAATTGCCAATGCAATGGAATGCGCTTTATGAATCAGCCCATAGTTCACTACTCAGACCAGTGTCAAGATCAGAACAAATCAATCTGAAACTGAAATTTTCACTTCGTATAGATCATTAATTTACTTTTATTGTTGTTGTAAGGTTTAGCCAGTGGAGTGATTCAGCAGGTAAAGTAGGCAATTTTATGGAATTAATAATTTATTGTTGTCTATTTGAACTAAACCAGAACAGATATAACGTAAAGCAATTCACCAAATGTCAATAAATCAAATGTCCGTTGACGCTAATTTCAAGCACAAATTCAATTTTCTGTCGTCTCTTGGTGACAAAGTTGGAAGGATACAGTTGGAAGCATTAAAATATCTTAAAACATGGTATGAATCCCACTGATAGTTAAGTAGATAATAAAGCTAATATAAAAATAATTAAGGTGTGTGAAATAACATTTCGTCGAAGTAAATAAAATAAATTTATTGGATTGGAAACAAAAAAATTTAGAGATTTACTGCTACTTTTGTTTCATCATTATCTTATGGAAAACAATTTTTATTATAAACAAATTGTACTACAATCGGAAATTAAATTCATTTCCAAAACTTGATTGTTTCGACAAAATGTGAATTTACACAATTAATTTACATTTCTATTATTTTTCCAACGGTTATCCGAATTGGTGTCATAGTTTGGGAGGTATTGGCGATTACATGTCCAACTTTAGATCACCACGCCCCCAAGAGGGAGTGATAAAAAATTGAAACTGCAATTAGTGATAAAAACAACAACGATTACAACTCCTTTCAACAGATGCGGCGTAAGATGGAGATTATGTAGTAATTTTCTTTCGAAGGTTCTTGTGCTGTCATAACAAAAACTGTGACAATTCCAATCTTTTGTTAAATTTTCCGATTGTTTTAAAAAGTAGATGCCTCAAAATGAGCAACATAAAAAGGTGCGATTATTGAAATTTTGTATGATCGTCATTCGTAGATTTTACTTTTGTGCTTTGGAGTACGTTTTCTGTTTTCTCTTAAGTATGTTATCATTTAATTATTTGGTCAACACACTCTAGTCCCAATTTTTGTACATTAATTATACGTACAGAACTTAAATAATACTGTGTTATAACCAAGGCTCGATAAAATTTAAACTTGAACATGAGTATGTTTTCGAACGAAGCACGTCAACTTCAAACCGTGAACGAATTTTAAAATTCAACAAATTAAATTCAAACACTTCTTTTATAAAACAGTTACTGATTCGCTAAGGAAAGTTACTCAATAGTGAGACTATTAGCTAAGAGTCAAAAAATAGCACATGAAACAATCAATATTTCAACGTTTCTAGAACGAAAAAGGAAATAGGAAATGTGCTGTATCGGTATCATTTGTGTTCACGAACTATCGTTTGTGATTACCACAATTACCACAATTACCACAATTGTCATCTTTACCCACATTTAAGTAACGCAACGACGGCTGTTTGATTTTAATATTATTATCGTTACTTTTCATTTATTTTCTTGAAACATTTTCTCTACTAAAAAGTCCTTTCTTTAATTTCCCCTGGATAAAGAGAGAACATTTGATAATGATTATAATAAAAGCGTAAGGAACGAAAGGGTAAAGGAATAGAGTTAAGTAAACGTTGAAATAGTATGACTGCGTAAATACAAAAGTCCGATTTATATGAAATTATATTGTATAAAAGAGAAATTCACAATGAATCACAATAAAATAATCATTGTCACGCTACTAACGCACACATGTACAATGGTAACCGAAACCGTACATTTACCAGGCTAACTAAACAAACGTGTTGGTGGATGTGTTTACCCCAATAAGAAATCTAATCGGTTCCGTGGTGAATACCAATCAGTTGTAGTGGTGAATGAAATGATTTTGTACAGTAACGAACAGAGAAAGATACCAATAATGAAATAAAAGAAATAAAATTAAAAAAAATTTTTTTTCGAGGGTACTGCGATTAAATAAAAGACACATTAAGGTAATTCTATATTGGATATTTGCTAAAATATGATGCGGATAATACATAACTTCGTTGACAGAAGAACCGATTCTATCAAAAATTTAAGCTTGAAAACAATTGCAAGTAATTTCAACTTTATACATTTTGTGGTTTTTTAGTTACATATAAAACTGTACAAGTTGCTCTAAGCCAATTGTGGACACTTGGTACAGATTTCTGCCATTTGTTTAACCTGAGCACCTGCCGTGTTGGCTTAATCTCAGGGCGGGCCATCCCGCACGGGGTTGCAAGTGCGAACTTTGTGAACGCACCTTTTGTCTTTATGGCGACAACCAACGCCCAATGCCTCCGGGTTACCAAGCCGTGGCGTTTGTACCTTTGGAAGCCATATGCATGGTATGGACATTCCACTAAGGTATACTCGAGGCCGATCTAAAACCTCTGCCGGTCTGTGGGGCCCGGCACCCGGTAATGTTTTAGTGCATTACCACACCCGAGCTGATCCAGACTCGTACTCGCGTAATTTTGGGTATAACCACAGCCACCACGAAGCTCCCGAAGGGCCTACCCAATGACAAGCATGTGGGGCTTGGAATATAAAACCAGATGGTGTTACTATTAGCATACGCTATTAGTACACATACTGGCTGTATGAACCAGATGGTGTGACTATTAGCCGAAGCTATTAGCACACATACTGGCTATGAATCTCAACGCTTGTCTCCCGTGGTTCCAATTTAGAGCCATATGGTAGGCTTCCGAACCAGGGAGTACCACAATCGTGGTAAGTGACCGCCTTATACCCTCTGGTCACTGCCATTTTGGGCCCATGCACCCGGGACTGGCACCCTAGGACACTTGGTACAGATGCCGCTTGGTGCTTTACGTGAGTACCTGCCAAGTATGGCTTAATCTCACGGTGGGCCTACCCACACTCGGGATTACTAGGTAGACTTTGTGAATACCTTATATACTGGCAATCATCAGCCACGGCATCAACTTAGCCCTATTGCGCCATTTGTGTACCTATGGAAGCCTGGGACGTGCAGGACATTCCTCGCAGGTTGACGATCGAGGCCTATCTAAAACCTCTTTAATGCCGGTGTGCTACTCACCGGCATTCTGAGTTGTCGGAGGCTGCCTCCTCACGCAACTCCACGCGGAGACTCTATGGTCTCTCCCCGCGTAATTTTGGGTAGTACCACAGCCACCACGAAGCTCCCACAAGGGGGCCTACCCACTGGTGTGCTGTGTACGTGGGCATTTATATTAGCGGGGTCCGTTTAAGACCCAAAATGAGCTGCACACCACCCGTGGCACCATTTTTACACCTTTGGTAAGGTGGCGGAACTAGCCTGCATAGTTCCTGGCAAGTGAACTACGTGCAAGCACGACTAGTCACTGCCATTTTGTCGCCTTTCATCCACGACGGGCCTGGCACCCAAAGGACACTTGGTACAGATGCCGCTTGGTGCTTAACGTGAGTACCTGCCAAGTATGGCTTAATCTCACGGTGGGCCTACCCACACTCGGGATTACTAGGTAGACTTTGTGAATACCTTATATACTGGCAATCATCAGCCACGGCATCAACTTAGCCCTATTGCGCCATTTGTGTACCTATGGAAGCCTGGGACGTGCAGGACATTCCTCGCAGGTTTACGATCGAGGCCTATCTAAAACCTCTTTAATGCCGGTGTGCTACTCACCGGCATTCTGAGTTGACGGAGGCTGCCTCCTCACGCAACTCCACGTGGAGACTCTATGGTCTCTCCCCGCGTATTTTTGGGTAGTACCACAGCCACCACGAAGCTCTCGCAATGAGAAGCCTACCCACTGGTGTGCTGTGTACGTGGGAATTTATATTAGCGGGGTCATAAGACCCAAATGAGCCGCACACCACCCGTGGCACCATTTTTACATCTTTGGTAAGATGTCGGAACTAGTCTGCATAGTTCGTGGCAAGTGAACTACGTGCAAGCACGACTAGTCACTGCCATTTTGTCGCCTTACATCCACGACGGGCCTGGCACCCAAGGACACTTGGTACAGTCGTTTATAGCCAAAATTTGATGTACAGACTTGGTTGACGTAGTCGGCCAAAATACAAAATATACATGGATGCATGGGTCCCTAGCCGTTTATTAGTTGTAAGGAAAACAGATTATTACCACAAATGGAGATGCGCAAATGGATGCTAAAGCAGTTCTCAGATTGAATTATTGACTTCCTATGGATGGACGTTTTAGAGTTATAAGCGGCCAGTTTTAACCAGAAAGTTAGGTCCAAAATGAAAAGTAAAGATCCTACGAAATATAAAATCTTAACTTCCTATAGCTAGCCGATTTTGCGTTATGCGAGGTATATATTTAAGCGGACGTTACGAAGAACGGAATATATATTCATAATTTAAAATCTGAATTTTTTGAGATTCCAACACTTTTCTGTTCCGTACAAACAATTTAAAACGATGTAGTCTTTGTACTTTACTCCCGAAGGTGTATGACTTAATCATTTACTTTTTGTTCTTGTAACACATTAAAGGAAGCGTGGTGAGTTTAGAAACGTAAATATATTCTTGCTCATTATTGCCACTCGACTCAATTTAGACATTCCCGCCGGTCCCGTCAGCATGTTTGTCCATTTGTCTGTGAAAATCACAATTACTGCCGAACAGTAAGAGCTATTGATGTGAAATTTGGCACGAATATTCTTTATCATTATAGATTGCACGGGAGTGAGTGACCACTAGAGGTACATGGAGCCATGCCCAACATTTTTCAGTCTCTTGATGTTATGAAGCTGATCTTTATGACCGAGACGACAGTGTGCATTGGGCAGTGGGAATTCATGTTTAAGTTTTTTTTCATTTAGTTTCTCAATAAGTTATTATCAATTTGTTTTGTGATCCGACTGGGGCTCATGTGACTACTTTTAACAGAAAGTGACTTCCTTAGTCCGGGGACTACACTATTGTTAGTTCGTTTCAAATATAATTTTATTACTTGCAGTGATTGTTATAAAGAATTATTAGTTTTATTTTGCTGAAGTCTTTTTCATTCGCAAAAGCCTTTGAGTGCGTCGACGCAATCGAATAGCCATACACGCACAGAAGCACGCATGCAAATGCACACATCCGCATATGTAGAGAAAAAAACGTGAAAATGCTCATACCCAAAAACATCCGCACGAGCGCATGAAGGAGAGAGAGACACATACATGTATGTTCGTAAATATGCATTCTTGGAAGGCGACGATAAAAAGGTAATAATGATTAACAATACATAATTGCAATAGAAAATCGTTTATGTAGCGTAAAAAAAGTTATGATTGCGCCAGTGTTTTTATGAATGGATTGCGAGGCACACAGTGGACAAGACAATGTTGAAATTGTTCTAAATTCTATAACACTGTAGAAGTATCAGCGCTATAACACTGTGTTTCTAAAATGATAATAATTGTTGAATATTTTGAAAAAGATTTTCTTTTAAGTCGTTTTAAACATTTTAATTTTTCGAAAATCTTCACTCATTCCATTTAAAAATGATGTATAATTTCCATTCTTTCTACTCAAAAATTACGTATAATTTCCGATCAAATTGAAGATGTTTGGAAAAACCTAAAAAATCGTCACAGAAGAGCTAAAAACTGCATCAAATCTAAGAAAATTTGAGGAGGCAGTACTTTATGACGGATGGGATCATACAGAAAGATTTGATAAATTTGTTATCTTCGAACATATTTGACTGCTCTTTATCTATCTCGCGATCAAAGGTTATGCAGTTTAGGCTTACTTTTTCTTTCTTTCGTATTCTGGCCCACTGTATGTCGTAAAACCTTTGCCTTCTTTTACTCTTTGCGTATTTCTCTTCTCTTAAGCATCCGTTCTTGTTTTATGTCGGTTTTCAAGGCGGTTTTTATTTAGTGCAGATTAATAATTGATTTAGAGAAAGTCAACTGAAGCCAGCTGCTGCAAAAAGATGACGACGACGAGGAAGAAGAAGGTTGAGTTGAAAAGATGGGGGTAGAAAAATATTGATGGTAAAAATTAATTAAATGTCAATCGCTAGGACTGCCATTTGCCACAAGAATGCTTTTTCCCTAAAAGAAAAAGAAAACCGAGAATTTTCAGAGACGTAAAAGAAATCCGACTTAACTTCATTCAAAGAGAAATTCTGCAAACTAGAAGAGAACCTCAAAGAAAAAAGAGCGCAATGAAGAACAGTAAATTATATCCTGAAAATCATATTGTAAATTCTAATTAAATCGAACTTTGTTGATTTATATAAATTTTAACGAAGTATTGACGGTTAGTGGCTTTTGCCAATTTGAATTTTTCGGAAATCTTCATCAAAAAACCACCCCAATTCTCAGTGGTGTAGACAAAAAATGAACACCTGGAGCAACTCCGGGGGTCAATAATAATCCATTATTGATTTTGTCGCACAACAACTAATAGTGATTTCTCTATTTGTTTTCGAGTGCGTATCGATTATAAAGAAGAAAAAAACAAGTTCGTTTTAAGGCAAGACTTTAAAAATTTTTAACGTCTCACGGGAAGAAAGGAAACGGTGAATGAAACCCCGAACGGAAGTAATTTTCTACCTAAAAATTTCTTGTACTTTCTTGGTTTTATTTCCATAACAAAGAGATATTAAATCAAGGGATCCTTTATAGTTGTTGCCATCTACACCATCTGCTCAAACATCGGGAAACATTTGTTTGAACAGCTCTTTTGCGAAAAATCAACTTTTCAAATAATCAATGACTGAAAGCAAAAGAAATGGCTAAAAAATGATTTTCAACAAAATGAATGAATGAAGACAGGAAATAGATTTAGAAAGAAATAGAAGGAGTTCGCACCTTCACGCATTCCACCCCCGGCCCGACCACCCCAACAGGCCCGACCAACCCACCAGGAATTCGTAATGTCTTTGGTGTAAATTTGTTGGACTGCATGCCAGTGTGATTGGAAACGGTGGTGGTGGGTGGTGGATAGCGGGGTAGAGAAAGGCTTTGAACAGGTAACACAAAGGCAGGGCAGGTGTTTAAAAACACCTCAAATAAAATTTATTAGGATTTACCAAATAAATCTTCAGCGTTACCTAAACATAAGATTGCAGTAAAAGAAATGTGTGCGATGATGCAACGCAGTGAGGGATGGCGAACGAGAAGGCCGGAAGCAAAAGTTTTACATTAAAACAACAACAACAACACTAAGAACAACAATTGAAGCAAAAATAACAAAAATGTAGGACTAAGATTATTTGCAACAATGTGCCTGACTGTCGGTGGTAATCGTACCGGTGTTGGCGTTGGTGCGTTGCTGAATTTCAACCTATAATTCCAAGGTTTTCCTCACTTCCTACTATGTTCGTCTTAATGGCTACCAATATTTTCGGTTGTCAGTTGACGCTTGAAAGGTGTTAAAGAGGCTGCGGCCATCTGTATTAGTTTCTATGCGGGCGTGAGCATCGTTTGCGTTACCGTTTACGTTACCTTTTTAATACTACCATACTACCGTTTCCCTTTCGCGCCACTCTCCCTTCATCATCGTGTTGTTAACTTTGTGATTTTATTCTCGTTTGAAATGAAACGAACAGCAGCCAAAACGAAAAAAATAGTTAGCTAAAAGTTGCTTCGAGTCGGTCCGAAATTCCCGAATACCGTCAAATATTGTACTAATGCTGCGACGTAATCGTTTCTGCCGTGTCTTGCGTTTGTAACGCAGCAACGTTTGTCATTGTTTTTTCGAAGTTTAACGAGATGGCATTGGCGTTGGCGTTGTTGTCGTTGTTGTTGTTGTTACTTTTGGGAAAGTTTCGAGAGATTAAGTTTTACCGTTTTTTCCCTTATTTTTCCGATTTTTCTTTTTAGCCATCTTTAACCGCAATCGTGTGCCATCTTGCAATTGAATTCGAAATTCAATTTCTGATTCTTTGGGAACGGTAAAGAATGGAGTTGAATCATCATAAATTATCAGGAACACACACACACATACACACCTGACTAGCTCTCATTTTGGTACAACTCAGCCAAAACACCGTGTGGTGTGAAGGGACAAGTGTTGTTTTAGGGGGCGGAGGGTTTGGTAAGGAGAGTAATGGATGATGGTGAGTCGACGCTGAGGAGGTTACGTAACGTAAATGATCCTTCCATTTGCGATGCTTAAGTGGCTTTTTGATGGCGAACATTGCAAATTGAATGGTAAGCGAAATGAAAGGGTATTCGAAGTAAATTTATTTCGGTGAAGGATATTTATTTGAAAACCACACCATAGAATGAATGAATGAGTGAACGAATGAATGTATGGATGAATGAGTGAATAATTGAGAGAATGAATGGGCGAATGAATGAATGTATGGATGAAGGAGTGAATGAGTGAATGAATGAGTGAATGACCAAATGAATGAATCAATAAATATAAAAGGAATGGATAAGTGGTTGAATGAATGAACGCCTGTAATGTGGAAATGTGTTAATAATTCCCGCAATGCTTTTAAAAGGCTAGCAGCGTATTTGTTGTGTTTGTTGTTTTTCAAATTCAAATTTTTTATATTTGTTTAAAAATTGTTTTAGGAATGGTTTGAAATAAATATATTTACAAAATTGACCTGCCAAGAAGTTTTAATCCGCTTGAATTGAACTTAAATGCAAATTAAATATTTATATTCTTAAATCGATTATAATGTAAATAACCGAAAGGCATAAGGACATTTTTATGGAGGATAAATTCAAGGATTTGGGTAGTTAAGAGACTTAGGAAGCTCAATAAGAAAACGAGAGAGAGAGAGAACGCGTGATATAGGGTGAGAGAGAGGGGGGAGAGGGAGGATTAGATAGAACGAAAATAATATTTTCGTGTGGTGGGCAATCTAAAAAGGCACAAAATGGGGAGGTGAAATGGGGTCGATGGCTTTACTTGCAAATGCTACGTAGGAAGAATCTCAATTTCTATTAAAGTTAATCTCGAACCTGCGTCTCGAGGCACGCGGGGAAGAAATTCCCATCGTTTTTCTTCTATTTAACATAAAAATCTTATAAATTTAAGAATTAAGTTGAAGGATTTGTTATTGGTTTAGTGTACTTTCAATTGGAAGACTTATAATCTTATATTGGGTTGATAATCTGACGGGAGAGATTCTATGGTCTTACTTTATCGCCATAAATAATTAATTTATAATCCTTTTATTTTCAAATTAGTTTGCAAATGTCACATTTTGGAAGTTATTTCGCTGAAATGGTTTATATTTCTTACACTTCGGGAGATGTTACTCACCTCTATTCTAAAAATTTCTCTATGAATAACAAAATTAATGTAATTTTAATTAAGCGATTTAGTTGCTAGACACAAAGTGATATTTGACTATCATTGATATCAAAAAAGAACTCAAATTAGAAGCCTTGGAAATTTTTTAAATAAACATTTTTACAAATTCATTTAAAAGGTCGTTGGTACTTTATCTAAAATGTTGATGATTATAATGTATTTAATATATCTTTAATACATTTATTGAAAATAACTTTCCAAATTCTTAAACCTCATTTAAAGCGTTCCAACTATGAAAGAGACAGAAGTCTTTAAATGAAAACATAGAATGAAAAAGGCTATTCTTGAAGTTAAGAAACGTTCAATAGACGGGAAAATTATTTTCATCAACTAGATTATTTATTAGATTCTCTGAATATTGTGTTGATGCATTTCCATAATTGAATATAAATCAGCTGATTAGCTCTATAAATTAATGACATATTTGACAATTTGTCACTCGGTGGGCGTCCCCCGCAGTAGATTATATCTTTATTTATCAAAATTCTCATTAATTCTATGAAGATGGTAAATAATGTTATGCGACTGTAGTTTCGAAGTGAACCATCCAGCATCATAATTTTAATAATGGTTAATAATCCTTGCGAGTAAAATCGAATGGTCTGCTAGCACAAATTACTGATCAGACATATATATTTAAATATATCGATATTATGCTGGGACGGTCGTTGAGGTCGTTCAGTCATTTTCTCTGTCATTTGCTTTCTTTTCTATTCTCTTTCTTTTCTCTTTCTTTCATTATCATATATTTTAACTCTCTCTACATCTCCTTCTTTCCTTTTTTCTTTGCTTTTATACCCCGTCTCTCCCTCGTCCTTTCTGTTACTTCTACAGATAGTCTTTACTATTCATAAATTAAAATTTCGAAATGACTTCCGACAAAATTGCAGAAATTCGACAGATGATGATGATAATGGTAGTGTCCGCCGTTAGGGGCGAAGCGAATTGCATCTAATTATCTCATTACAGAGATGCCCTCATTTCATATTTCGATCGCGGTTTGAAATTTAAGAGATATCATCGGTAATGCAACATAATTCGTAATGTTGTTCGCATTGTTGCGTCGTAGTTGGTTTGAATTGAAGGGTGAATTTGGTGTCTATCTGCTTGCGATTTTGATCTTCCTCCGGGTGTGTGCATATTGCTGCTTGATTGATTTTAGAGAGCCTCTAGAGAATGCGGAGAATATTTTGAATATACGCGTGCACGCCATCGAAATGTTAGCATCACAAATACGCAAAACATGCAAATGATACAAAATGCCATTAACGCAAAATGGACATTACATAACTGAGTAGTAACCATAGCAGCAGCATGAGGAGCAGAAGCAGCAGCATGAGCAATACTAACTAATACAGTTGCTACCAATGCGGTCTCTTAATTTATTATATCAATGCAACAACTTAACCACCATCGGAGTTAACATAATGCAACTCAATACAATGCGACCTATACCCAACCCTTACCCGTTGCATTTCCCAAATTCATTGTAGTCAGTTTCGGTTCAGTTGCCACGGATGACCGAGAGCTACACACGGTGAGCATTCCGTATCATTGCGCCGTTGGCTTTAGAAGCAGGAAAATTGAAAATTATTGCAGAACCAACCATTAGACTAGAAAACATTTCATTTCGCAATGAGATGAATAAATTAACTGTGAGATGTCAAACGATTGGATTCCGGGAGAGTGGGAGGAGGGTAGAGACGAAGAAACAGGCGAGACGTGTAAAATAAAATATGTGAGAGAAACAGGCAGAGTATTTGACTGTATATTTTGGCATTTGTTGCAATTGTTGGTTAGCCTTTAGACGACGTTGATGGAAACCATGCAGGATTGTGGCCAAATTAAAATGTTTAACACAAACTTATTGAGATTATTATTTATGTGTAACTGTCCATGTGTCATGCCAACGTATAACCTTAGATATTCATCATAATGATGTTAAATCAAATTAAAATCGTTGTCATAGGAATTTGTTTGAACTGCACATGAAAAACTCGTATATATGCGTTTTTCAGTAAGTGCATAACAATTTCGTGTTTCTATTCTAAGCTAACTGGGAAGCTTTTGGCCACCTGGCGACGTCTAGACGTCACCTCAGCTCAAGATTTTTATGTATTACAAATATATTTAGGAATGTGGGACTATCCTAAAAGTGAAATCATTAAAAAATGCTTAAACTTACTAAAAGCTGTTAAAAATTAAATTATTAAAATATGGTTGAAACTTATTAAAAAACTATTAAAAATAAAATTGTTAAAAAATGCTAACGAAATTCTGATTAATTGAATCTTCAGCTACGAAGAAAATTTGCGACTTGATCACTAAATTATTCATTATTGAATTGCAACAAATACGTATATGGTCCAAGATACTCCATTGCATGACCATTAAGTCGTCGTCGTTAGTTTCGAAGAAAATGGTTCAATTTTTTTTATTATTCGTTAAAATCAGGATAGGTGTTCATTCGTGAGGAGTTCGTCAAAGGGCGTGATACGTGTATTTCGCCTTGAATAGGTTTATAATAAAACGACATTATCACTTTATCGTTATAACCAAACTGTAATGCCTTATTGAAGAAACCCTTTAAAAATCCAATTCTCCAGAGATTTTACGTTTAGGAAGAAACTTAGGTAAGGTAACTATAAGGCAGATATAATTTCTGGCACATGACTTTAACCCAAATCAACGTTCCTTCGTATACGTATAAAATTTTAAAATTCCAAAAATGCAAATCTTTTCGCAGGATTTATTTCTGCAATAGGAAATTATTAAACTTTATCCCTTCCTTTTGCGAATCACAAAGTGACGGCGATGAAATATTGCTTCGTTAGCATGTCTGCGATTAAGAGGCAAAGGAACGAGATGCATAACAAGAAATAATAATAAAGACGGAATTCACTTAATCAAAACTGAGTTACGAGCATTTCTGACAGCGTTTTAAGTAATTTTCAATTTCCGACCCTACTTCATTAACTATTCAGATGCTCTTAATCTCGAGCATAAGATGAACTCAAGAGTCGATTCGGTTCTTCAACCGATGGGGTGAAGCCGCTATATATAGTACGATAAGTACTTATCCGTTACGAGGAGCTTGATAATTTTAGGGTAAGTAAATAGAATAGAACGGGACCAACCAACAAATGCTGTCTGGCTGTTTTATATGTGTGTATAAAATGCACTCAGAAATCCTCTACAATATACACACACACACTCGAACACACATACACGAACACACAGCCACACAATACGCACATACAAACACATGCACTCACACAAACTTATTCTACAAATACATGAGCAATTCGGTTCTCACACGGGTGAAACGATATGAATGTATTCTTCCCTCGTTTTAATTTCCGTTTCCTTCTTTCTTTTTTCTTTCCTTAAAAGTTCTTTAAACTGCTAAAATTTATTTGCTTAACACTCGCAGACTGTGATGAGCTACTTTTTTCTTCCCCTCCTTTCTTCTTCAAACAATTCTTCTTCTTCATCGGGATAAAGTAAGGTGTAGAGGCAGAGTAGTCAGAATGTTTCTACCACAATGATATTTTTATCCGACAAATTAAAAATATGTTTTAAATTTTAAAACAGAAATTTATAAAAATTTTATCGAAAACAGTAAAGTGAACATTATTCACTCAATAATATTGAGTGAAGAAGACTCAATAATTTGAATTTAAAGCAAGTAATTAAAATTGAAATTATTCGAGAAAATATGTCTCGATGACAATTATGTAGTCGATCGCTAGGATCCGGGATGTTACGACCATCCTAGCCACAATCGGCGAAATAGCCGATTTATTGCATTAAATTGTGAATCAAAATCGTGCACTGATTCCCAAAAATTCGATGATAAAGCTCGAAGGAGTCATCGGAAGTGAGGTGCACGATTTTATGTCAATGTTTTACATAAAAAAAAAAAACAATAAAAAAATAAAAAATTTGATAATAAATGTGAAAATGGTGGGTATGCCAAAATTAAAAGAAGTAGAGTTGAATTAATTTCGTGTGATACCATTTGTGATAAATCGAAATCACTCCGATTATTTCAAATTCTAATTTGATAATTTTAGGTACAAAATTAATTTTTCAGAATGTTAGAAAATGTTAGAAAATATGTTGAAGGAATTGTATCGAGTTGAAGGAAAACTTCATTAAGAAATATGTCGCTTATTTTTTAAGATCAAAAGGTTTTATGCTGTATCAATGTATGTGCATCTTATATGTGTGTATATATGTGTATCTTAGTAAGGCCTCAAATTTTTCCATTACCCCTCGAATTCGTATGAATTGCTGGAGTAAGATAAGTTTTTACAAAACTCCCGAAAGCAACCATTTGTATCTCAATATCTTAATTAAACTGAATCTAGAGTTTTGAAAAACTCTACGACAGTTCTTTAAAAGTTCTGAGGGTAAGGAATAATCAAATTTATAATTAACGCAATACGTTTTCATTTTTTCCTTGGTTCTTTGCTTCGTGTCTGCATAAAAACACTTCAAGACATGTGTATTTACGTCTACTTTTAGGAAAGCGTAAAAGTTTTGCATTTTCTTCAAATTTGTTTTGTATTTTAGAGGAGGTGTGCTCCGGTTAAAATGACGGTTTGCCTATTTCCTTTTCCTTTTTTGGGTCGATTTTGTGGCTTCTTAAAAGCTGCTGATGCAAGATTTTGCATATAAAATCAAGATGCCCGAAGAAAGCTTTGGCAACAACAGCATACAGTATGCAGAGCAGCGTACTTAAGCATCACCGCAAACAGCTAGTCAATCTACAGATACCACTTTAATCACTCGTTAAATACATGCAAACAACTTCGTACTTATGCGTGTGTATGTGTCAGTGTGTGTTTGTGTATGGTGTGTGTTATGTGTGTGTGTGTGGTTATGTGTGTTTGTGTGAGGGGGGCTTTGTGTATGGGCGTACTTGACTGCCTGCCTTTGTATGCATATGCAATTTGCATTTGATTTGCTCTTGACATCGTTGAAGTCGTTAACAATCTTTTCGAGCATTTTCTGTCAAAAGGCAAAAATAAGAAAAAGAAGTAAACCTAAAATAAAATTAATCCTATCAAATTTTGCTGACAGAAACAGCTTTTTAGTAGCTCCTGCACAAAACCATCTTAAATGATCTTTAGAGTGAAGTGCGTTAACATACACGTACCAATAAACTAAGGCTCTTTTGAGATATTTTCACGGAAGAGATTTTCTCGGAACCTAGACAGCAATAATTGCGCGATATGTGTAGATAATGTCGACAATGGCGACGGTGATGATGATGTTCCTTGAAGGCAAGTTAGCTGCAAATATTTTAATATATCAATAATCTTAAAACAGATTTAATTATATGCTCGAGATGATAAAGTCATTACGGGGATGCGACTGAAGACTGAATCTTCGATAATATGCCGAAGCGATCGGTTACCCAAGCACATACCATTTTGGAATTATGCAGAATTATGCGCGTTTGGTATGAGCTCTACAGGGACATCTGAGGCAGCCACTTAACTGGAGTTGTTCAGTTAAATGGAAGATTGTTCGATTTTATATTTTCTTGTTATTTAACTTTGTTTTGCTTTGGTTTCCTTAAACCGCTACAGAGATCAATGAAGCCCTAGGAGACAATAAGAAATTATCAAGCATCACGGAAATCGGTTTTGCGTTGTCAACAACCGCATGAACAAAAAAAAAAAAAAAAACTGAGCAATCGACCAGAAGTTCCGTAATTTGTTCAACGTCGCAAAAAACCACAGAAATGTGTTGCGCGACATTTTTTCAGTTGATGGAGTTAACACTTTTTCCCGCCATCTAAACGAATTCTGAATTGATCTGCTACTGCTGTTGCCGTTTTTGCTGCTGTTAACGTTTTTGTGATTACACCCAAGGGTTTTTTTAAGAAAAAAGAACAACAATTCTTTGTTTTCAGCTCCGAGGTCTTTTAGAGGCAGTACGGTTAAATAGAAGCGGCGAACTCAATAAAAACTATAACAAAAACACCAACAGCAAACCAATCAAATCCGGAGGTGATCATAAAAGCATTGAGCGTGGCTGGCACTCGACCAGTTTCCAAGTGGGCACCGAGTTAAACGTTGCTCGAATAACGAAAACTACAAATTCTTTCTATTCGTAGGCAAAGGTCTTTTACGAAGATGGCGCGACCACTGACTAAGTTGCGGTTCTTAATATGGAGTTGCCTGGCATGGTCTCTGGTCCTATCGGTTTTAGAAAGCCGGATAAATGAAGGAATTAAAACTACAAGTGCTGGAGGAGTCGCGGCTTATCCAGTCTCATCCGATACAATTCCTTCCATCGCTCTTCTTCACACGTTATATCCCAATGAACTCCAAGGGGGGTTTATTGGGGTTGGGAATGAGAGTGAGGCTACGGATTTACAGGTAGCTGAATCTAAATATCACGATGATCATGGGAAAAAAGAAGAGGATGAGGAGCAAGAGTCCAGCGAAGAGTCTAACAACGAGAAAAAGGAAAAAAAGAGTGCGAAGAAAAAGAAGGGGGGAAAATCGGAGGAGAAGTATGAGAAAAGTGAGAAGGCACATCATGACAAAGATGGAAAAAAGGGTGAAGAAGAGGAAGAGGAGAGTCACGAGAAGAAGCATAAGCATGAAGAGGACTATCTGGGAAACAATAAGAAGGGTGATAAGGGTGAGAAGGGACACGAATCCGAAGAATACGGCTCTTTTAAGAAAGGACACTCAATCAAAGGCAAGCATCACGTGCACAAATTGCACGAAGACAAAAAAGAGCACAAACACTACGATGAGCATCACGACGAAGGTGGTGAGGAGAAGCACGGTGGCTACGAAGAGGGCAAGAAACACAAAAAAGGCGGTTCGCAAAAGAAAGGCCACAATAAGGATTCGGAAGATGAGGATAAGTTTGGCAAAAAGGGCCGTAGTAAAAAAGGCCATAAACATAAGAGTGAAAAGGGCCATAAGGGTGAAAGGGAGGAGGAAAAGAAGTGGGGCGATGAACATGAATCGGGAAAGAAGAAGGGTAGAGAGGATAAAAAAGAATGGCAATCTAAAAATAAAAAGAAAAGCAGTAGTAGAAGCAGCAGCAAGAGCGGCGGATGGCACTATTAAGAAGATGGAGGGGAGATGATTTGAAGTAAAGAAAGGATGAATTAGGCAAAGAAATAATGTAAGAGATCACGCAGAGCCAAGATATAGATTTACATTGTAATGTTTTTTAATAAAATATAATATTCGATTAAAGCTCTAAAGATGATGTTTTCAGTAAAAGTGTCTTAATATTTTTCGCGGATCGAAAACTCAAAAGTCTACTAAAACGATTCATTTCTATATGTAATTGAGAATAGAACAAATGTAATTACGATTTTTCATTTGAAAATGAGATTTAGTTCAATAAATGGCGTAATATTCCTTTTGGTTATTACATTGGAGCAGATGTAAATGAGATCCATCCATCTTGAAAATACGATCAAGTTGAAAAATATGAAATTATATTTCTAAATGAGATTGGGGCTATCTAAAACGATATCTGGTAAATAAAACGGATATATTTAATTTGAAATGAGAATAGGGCTAATAAAAATGGGAAAAGACAAAACTTTTTCTCATAAAAAAGCCAACCTACCCTACAGGGCTATTGTGGCCAAAGTGATTTTTCTAATCTTAAAACAAGTTTTAAAAGTTTTAATTCATGAACTCATTGTACTACAAAGGTAGTTCATATTCAGCAAAGCTTATGAAATGTCCTTTTTTATGAATTGTTAACGAAATATGACACAAAGACTTTTCTTCTTTCTGCTTCTTTGAAAAACATTAAACACTATATGATTACACTAAGCAATTAATGTAAAAAAGCAATATTAAAATATTAAAACGGTCTTAATAAATTGAAATTATTCGATAAATTTTAAAAGAAAAAAATCGTATTTTGTATTCTTTATTTAGGCAAATAAAAAACCTTTCCAACAATAATTATTTCTCATTTATATTTCTTCTTTTCTCATTTTTCAATGGAATATCACATTTTCAATGGATGGAATATCACATGAATTGATGCAAATCATGTCGAATTACACTCGACTTGTTCTTATTTTCAAATGAAAATAGTTTAAAAATTAGGAAAACATATGAAGGGAGAAAACTAACGAGAGAGACGTAATTAATTTTGTATTGTTTATTGGGAAAATGTTTCGCAATATTCATTCAATCGAACTAATTGGTCGATGCATTCATTCAAAAAATTTTCCATCATCACGAATATTTTCTAACTATTATCAATATTTATACATCTGTAGCGGATTTCATTATCCTTAATTACTTTGGTACAATAATAACACATCTAACGCTCGGTATGCATTACACTCGTACACACGTATATCGTGGAAATAGTCACTACTCGTATTTCAAAATTTAGCAATCTCCTATCGATATCCTTTAGTTCCGTTAAAATGTGCCAAAATGGAAATCGAAATGAGAATTCATTACTTCTGACTGTGGCTACAAAAACAACAACAACAGCAAAAAAAGCAGGGGATAGAAAGAATGTGAAGTAATTACAAAATTCCATTACGACTCATTCAACTTTTTTTGCAATTCTGGACCTGTAGAGTGAAATCAGCTGAAGCAATGAACTGATTGAGCATCGCCTAGTGTGGTGGATTTCTAAGGATGTGAAAGGGAAGTGGTATTATAAATCCAAATAATGTACATGCATATGCCAATACTCATACCAATACGTACCAATACATACACACAGGCACTAATGCACACATCATTGAACCACCATCAATTTTCGTAAACTCACGTAATACTCAAAATGCAGTCAGTTCGTATGATTCTGCTGATAAGTCCATCGGTATCGAGACATTATCGGTATCGAGACATCAATTTTCGTAAACTCACGTAATACTCAAAATGCAGTCAGTTCGTATGATTCTGCTGATAAGTCCATCGGTATCGAGACATTGGTTAGTTCCTATGCATTTATGTATTTCCTGTGGGAGTGGTGTGTAAATGGCGTTAGTTGTATGTAGCTGATGAAGGGAGTAAGAGGAATGGAGATATTATAATAGAATAGACAGAATCAGAGACTCATGTAAAAACATTCTGCTTTTGTTTGGATCAGAATTTTCCACAATAAGTAAAAGGAAGAGAGAGAGAGTGGTAAAAGGGGGGGGACCTAAGTAATATTAATTGAGAAACCTCAATTTTTTACAAATTAAGCGAATAAAAGCAAAATAAATGAATGTAAGGAAAAGATTATTGTTTTTAAAATTTAAATGAAGCTTCTCTATTTCCACTTACCGAGAGAGTGACGATACGGGTGAATTCCCAGTTTAGTGGGCAACACAAGATAACGTATGGCGACCAATGGGCATGATTTCATCCTTGATCTTTGGTTGGCAGACTTTAAAAAAAAATTAAAATTTTTATGTTTAGATTTAAATGTTTTGAGTCAATGCATTAAAGCTTTCACTTCCTATTAGGCCCGTGAAGGGCTCTCTAAATAGGACCTAAGGTTCTCGATTAAAAAGGATTAAAGAGAATTAAAGCAACTGTCTGTGTATTCGTGTTTCATTTGATGAACGAAATTCGATTAGGGAGTAAAAGGCTGCTTTAGGTATGTCTCATGCTAGAATTTTAGGGAGACAGAGAGAGACAGAGAGAGGTTGTGTATGTAGGAGAGAACGAGAGAGGAAAATATTGAGGACTACAAATGTCTATAAATCAAATTCACTGAGCAGGATAATTGTAACAGCATACGATTTTATCAAAAGGATTTATCAATGATAATAGTTTTACATTTGTAGAGTGTGTTACTTTTGCTTACAACAAATTTTTATAATCACAACAACTACGACAAAAATGGAAAGATTTGACTCTTTGATCTGACTGAATTCCATAGCTGTTTGTTATTGTCGTTTCATGCTCTATCTCTTTCTAATTGTTTATCATAAACATGTACCGTTATAGACACGTTCGTCATAGATCCTGTTCATCCGCTTTGAAATTTTCCTTGAGAATTTGCACATCCTTTAAACACTTCGAGTGTATTTTGTATTTGTTGTTGCTTTTGTTATTTTGCTGCTGCTTTTATACACGTTTCTGTTGCAATATTTGTTTTGTTTGTTGGTAACAATCCTTTGGATCTGAATCTTGTGATGATATTCGATTGATCTCGATGATATTTTTATCGCTTTTTCGGCAAGGTCGAATATTTTACGGACAGATCTCAAAATTCAGTTCGGCCTGCTTTGAATTTTATTATTTAGCCATTTCTGCTTTCTGTCTTTCTGTATCACGCAACGTTATTATTGTGTTTGGTATTTGCTTTTACCTTTGCTTTATCGAATTTTAATGCTTCATCGGGTTCATCCTTATGGTTTCTCTTTTGTTTTGTTCTATATTTATGTCGAAAACAGAAGCAATAGAAATGTGCGTCGAATAGTTTTGGAAGTGTTCACTCGTTTGTTTGTTTGCTTCTTTGTTTGGGCTTTATCTGCTCTATTGCTACCTTTGATTGTTGTTGTGGTTAGTTAGTTATTATTATAATTATTTTTGTGGTTCTAAAGTTATGAATATATTCCTTTTTCTTATTCTTGTTCATCGCATCATTGCTTTACGATAACAATTGCTAAGCCGCTTATTTGTCTCAGAATATTGGTCTTACGAGCTGTTTTCCATTTCTAATCTCTTTTGCACTATACTCTATCTCTCTCCTATTCTCTCTACCTCTCGCTCTCTCTCAGTCACTCTGTTTCAGTGTGAACCAAATGAACAATGTTCATATTGTCGTAATAATTCATAAACCCATAAATGATTTAGTTCTTCATGCATTTTGTTCGTTATCTTGCTTTGTGCTCCATGGTCACTCTTCAAGATGATGACGATGAAGAAGAAGAAGAAGAGAGGAGAGTGTGAAAATTGGTTATTAATTTCCTTTGAGTTTGTTACTCGAAGTTACGTCAGTGCTGCCTACATTTCATAATTACGATATAATAAACGATTGGGAAAGGAGTAGATGAAGGTATTGCATTGGATGAGCCACACAGTGTGATTAAGTGAGTTGGTAGCTTTATAACGATGTGAAAGCTTTTGTGAAGGCATTTTTAAATTTTGGACAGTCTATAATTTTTGAGAAACCTTTTAAGACTATTCGAGAAGTCGATAATTATTGTATATAGCGATTCTTTGGCAACGAAAGCTTTACTTTCAGAAGGATAAAAGCTATTTGAAAGTTCTTAGGAAGTGACAATTTCCATCAGAATTAATTATCAAGAGCATAATTTATAGTATTGTCGAGATGAAGATCAAGTAAATGGATAAACCCATTCTCAAACATTATTGTTTGAAGGCTGTTTTGGCCTATTTTTAAGGAACGGAGGGGGTTCGATTGGTTATTAAATGTTATTATTCTTCGATTTAGTGATGTCTTTATATTATAGTCTTCACGGACATGGAGTTTTCTGTTAAAAAAGCGATAAATAAAAAAAAACAACGAGAAAACAAAATTTAATAATGATGAATAAAATAGTTTCCTAACGAATTATTGGTTGCTTAAAAAAAATTAGAAGGATATGGTAGAAGAAGCAGAGGTATCACCAAACAACAAATGCTAAGAAAAATAAGAATAATAACATTTACAGACACTTAACCACAATGCACCACCACCAACATCAAATTCATTCACCATCAACAAAAACAACAACAAATAACGTTCAATATCGAATTTGTTATCGATAAGATTTATTTTCACTCTGATCTTTTTTGCCTTCCTCCTTTATAAGTTTCTACCTTGTTGCTGTTGTTGTTGTTGTTGTTCTTTATTAATATCGTTGAACGTCGAAAGGGAAAATCCAATAAAATGCTCGACCGAAAGGAACGGAAATGGCAAAAAATGCTAAAAGAACACTATTTGACTTATCGAAATAAAATAAAAAATTTATGCAATTTTTTTTGGCATAGAAGAAGAAACCGCGAGATGCGCAAACTTTGTTGTAGAGTAATAACAAAAAATATGTTGTCAAAAGATAAGGCCAAATTTGTTTAGGCGAGTTGTTTCCTGAGACGAGATACGAGGTCGGAAGGAGGAGGCGTAAAAGAATGCATTCTGGCAGTGAAGACTAACCAATAATAGAGTAAAAGAAAGATAGAGAGAGGGGGAGATAGATGTAAAAGAGTGGGGGAGGGGGTGGTAGGGAAGAAAGCAAAGGGGTACCATATTTTGGCAAGAAATATTTGGATAAGAGTTCAATAAATTTATTACCGGATCTGGAGTGTGTGCATGAGTTGGTGTGTGTGTGTTGGTGTGTGTGAGTGAGGTAGTGGATATATGTGTGAATAAATGCAAAAAGTCTTTAGGAATGTACTATTGCATTTTTTGTACTATTGCAATTTTTTGCCGCTGGTGATGATATTCCCTTACATCTTATTTTCATTCTTTTGCTTCCATTTTATTTTCCGTCTTTTATTACTTTGTGCAGATTTCAATGCTTCAATAAATAAAATGAAAAAATTATCTACATTTCATGCTCGCGATATTTGTTTTCGCCACGCAAATGGTTACAATTTTTTGAACCGGCTTTGAAAATATGTCTCTGGATTGTCTTATTAATTTTCTTTCTCTGTTTTTATCGAAAAACTACAAAAACTACTTACACATACGCACACACTTACATGTATACTTATCATCGCATGTGCGATAATAAGTAGAAGTTCAATTCGACTTGACCGAAGCTTATGCGCACTACACTCGCATATGCGTGTTTGGTTATAAAAAGTGGCCAAGACTACCATGCGATAAAATCGGTAATGAGATCTGAGTTGGAGTTCTAAATTGCGAGTTGAGAAATTCGAAATCGTTTCATTCAAAATGACTTTCACAAATAAACAGACGTATGGAATGGCTTGAACCGAATTGACAGCCAGTCTTCAAATGAATTAGAAATGGTAGAACAAGATGAACATACCCTTCTAGTTGTAGGGTGTGAAATTATTTCTTCTGCGTGTAGGATGTAAAAATTGCCGGGAAAAGTTAGCGGAAGCAGCAACAAACTGTGTTAGGAAACTATGGAAAGGATTTTTTTATTCGTTAAAAATTTTTCTCTGTTTTGCTCCTTGTTTTCTTCTCTTTCGCGTTCCCTCTCTCTCTCTTCCTCCCTCTCCTTATCTAATTCTTAGTAATATTTAACCCTTTTTATTGTTGCCAACATATCGTGATTTCTGCATCCAAAAGTTCGCATGAATTGTAGCGGGAAGTTACGGAATAAAGGAAGGAGGTGCAAAGGGTTATTAACGATTTTAAAAGAATTTCATTTAAAGAAAATTAGGTTGGCATGAGCGCGTATTTAATGAAGTTGAAAGAATGCGTGGCATTAAAGTCGTGAGAGTAAATGAATCTCTTAAAATTGACATTAAAGGAATGTGTGTAGGACCTTTGGAAATCTACTTCATTTGCAGAGTAATTAATTGCCGAAAGCACTTTATTAATTATGTCGGTTTATCTCTAGAAGAAAAATATATTAAGCATTTTGGTGGGGCGCGACTAAGGAGACATCGATTGTCGCTCCCCGGGAAGATAATCATGATTTCTTATAAATCTTGACGTTGTCAATTTTCGTATAAGACAAATACATATTTGTCTTCTATAAACACACAATATTCGCCTTTTTCATGGCTTATTAGGCAAGTAACGGAACAATAACGAAGAAAATACAGGAACAATGTGTTATGGAATGTAATAAATGGAAAGAAAAAGAAAAGAATATCATTAGTTAGGATTTTTTGGATAAAAGAATATCATTAGAGTTTTTGTGGAATTTAATTTGCATACAAGAAACTTATCAGCTTAAATGAGTTTTACGCTGTGAAATGTTTGCTTCCATGTAAATTATTCTGCTATTATAGCATATTATATAATCTCTAATAACTTTAGTGATTACATAAAAATAGTGTGCGTTGAACCTGATGTTATTTACTTGTCACTTTAATCCGTACAGTTTGAGCTCATTAAGTTTACATTCGGTTGGGTTCATGTTAATCATATGGAATGCTAACAAGATGTCATTACTGGCTATCAATTATTTAACAACAACAACAACAACGACTTCAACAACGCAACAAGATAGTTCGTGTGAAACGGAAGGAATGATTTTGAGTTGAACAACCACCAACACAAAAGCAATAGCTCTAACAAATGATAATAAAATGTTGTAATTAAAAGTAAAAGAATCAAGCAAGAGACGACGCGTCGGTCAGAACTATTTGAAGTAAATTAATATTAAATTGAAATTTAATTACTTTAACGAAAGAAGAAGAAGAAGAAGAGGAGGATAAATAAGAAGAAGTAGGTTATAATAAAATTGTAATTACATTCGTTGTGTACACGATAATATATAAACACACACACACACATATATATATATATACGCTTGTTCAAACATAATTGCAATTGCGACAGATTGCAGACAACTCTCGAAAATAAATACAGCCACATTCAGGGCCGTCATCGCTTCATCACTGTCATCTCTCCATCGTCATCGTCATCGGCATCGATGGCCATCATCGATCAATTTTGTAGCGTACATATGCACACATGTTTACACACAGACACACATATTCATATATATACACACACACACTATCATACCATTAGTTTTTTAATACGTATCACTGAATTGACACGTTGACAAGCACTTCGGCATGAGTTTCAGTTTTGATCTTGTTATCGCTGTCGGGACGTTGTTTTCATTAATTCTCATTTGTCTACGATGTGATGATGTCTTTAGCTTTCTTTAATTTTTTATTCTTTACCTTCAGCTTTCTTTTTGTCCAACGAAGTGAAAATCTATTTTCTCCTTCCTTTTACTTTCTTCTTTTTCATCGTCGTTTTTCTTCGTTTTCTTGTTAATTTTTTCTTTGTATTGCTTCTAGGTTTGTCCTTGCCGATGTATTTGTTATTTATTATATTTCGAATGTAAATAAATGTAAATCTTTTAATAGAAAATTGTGATTTTCAAGAGCTGTTGTAATTAATTGAAGGTAAAATGTATATGTACTCGAGTTTGTTCCTCTTCTTCTTCCCCTTCCGTCCTTCCATGACGCTGTCAATGTCACTTCTGCAATTAGGATTACTTTCATATTTTCTCAAGTTGATAATTTTAAAATTTTCCCTTGATTCGCCTCCATTCAATTTACTTTGTGTCAGATTTATAATGCGTGAACTTTGAGTATGTGTGTGTGTGTGTGGGTGCGCTTGTAAATGAATGTGTAAACACTAATTGAAGTGGCAAAAAGGAAGAAAAATTTTTAAGGTTTGAGTGATTTTATTGCATGCCATCTCCTTTGGAAGGCTGAAGCTTGGATATTTTTCAACAAATCTTCAAACAATATACACTAGTATATTATTTTCATTTACGCAAGCAAAATGGTCTAAGAAGAAGAGGATCAAGGTCATAGCACATCATCATCTTCATTGATCCAAAATCGTCATCTTCGGGATTCATAACGAATGCGTGCTCTGATTTCTGAAGCTGTTTACACAGAGGCAACTGCGATTTTACTGAACCGTGACAACGATTTTGTTGACAACAATACTAAACTTTTGCTTTCGATAACGACCATAAAAGGCGGATCAAAAAGGAATGTATATGTAGGAGAATGACAATATCTTGATGGCCGGATGAGGTTTTCACGGGACGGATCTCTGAGTATAGGCACAGAAAGTGGGTGTTCGGGGGGGGGGGGTGGTGCATTAATGAAGAATTATCTGAAAAATTAATTCAAGCAAGAATACTTTGGGAATTAATTTGTATAAATAATTTTGTCTTAGGCTGTGTGTGCGATGTTGCCTCCTTCAACATTTTTTCCCCTCGCCTTCTTTAAGTCAGTTGGAGTGCTTACGAAAGGTGTTTTTAAAAGATAAACCAATATTTAGTTTTAATAAATATTAAGACTAAATTACTTCGCAAGAAGTTATTAAATAGATTAAATAAATATATGAGAAAATAAAATATCAATCAATCTTGTCTTGGTAATGCTTTTAGGCTCCCGTCGTACCACGTTTTGTTTTATTATTTATATCTACGATCTTGCATATCGCGCACGTCTTGCTTTTTGAGAAAATCTTACATCGCAAATCTTACATCCCAAAGAGCCGGTCTTTAGGTATCGCAATTGTTATTGCTTGTAAACAGTAATGTGATAATAAAATTAATTAAAGCTTTAAACGACGTTCAGAATGCTTTTAATGGACTCACCGAGTGTTGTTACGAGTATTGAGCTTGTTTTATCCACAAAAGTCTACCATAAGAGGGGGTAGAAGACCATCGGGTTAAGGTATTTTTTTGGTAGGAAAAATTTGATTTGAGTTATATTTAATTATTAATGACAATAAGAGGAATGATAAAGGAACGGTTTAGATTGATTTTCCTTTCACTGTATCTGCATCATTACGAAAGAAAGCAGTGGTAGCGCTCTATATTCAACTTAATATTCCACAGCTCTTAGCGTATCTTTAAGTTATCTTCTCCTGGGAGAAATTTAATGTTAAGATGAATGATGTTGTAACCTTCACATTCTATCTTAATTTCATTCTGTATGTCGTATTTTATGGATGCAAAAATAGTTCCTAAATAGTCTAAAGTGGCGATGCTGAATTGGGACATAATTCATTTTATATGTCGCTTCTTTATCGCGCTTTCCGAATCCGTAACATAAATAACACAAATCTTGCACACACGCACATACGTACATATACACATGCGCGTGAATAATACTCGTAACAAACTTTCATATTCTCCAAATACAAATAACTGAAATATAATAATTATTTTTTCCATGATTATACGACCGGGACCAATATAAATGGCAGTGACAATAATGTTAAAAACAACAAGGAAAACAGCAATATTAGTAACAAGTATGCAACAATCACAACAGCGTATTTTCAATTTGAATTGTACTAGAGAGATAGCCGTGGTAGTAAAAACTTATAAATTTCGCCAGGGATAGCCAATCTTTTCCATTGCTTGCGCTACAAACTTATATAAACAATCACTGTGAAATCAGTAACGAATTTGGTGGGCCAAAACGGTGTGACGCTCTTTAAATTCTGGGGCCTTGATTTAACATATTTAACATATTTTCGGTAACGCTGAGGGATAACTAATAATTAAATTGAGTCAAACAAATTTAATAAAATTTATTAATTTTTAAAATTTATAAATTTAATGCTAAATAAGCTTATTTCGAATATTTTTGAAATTACTTTTCTGTAAATAATTATAAAAGCTTTAATGCTTTAGAATGCTTTCAGAATGAAAAAAGTTCATTCCAGAATGAGATCAGACTTGCATAAAGTTTGACTTATATAGAATGTATTTTAATTGGACAATCTGCTTTCTATTTGAACAGAAGAATTTATTCCGTCATGATTGAGATCTCTCTTAAAACACACTTCGTTTCTTTTATTGAATAATCATATTTCTTGTGCGTACAATTAAAAAACTTATCCCTTTGCCAATACTGGCACGCGTACTTCGTATTCGCTATCCATGAATTAGGCGTCGTCAAGCTCATAAACAGTGGCTGCCAGATACGAAAGTTTTAAAATTGGGGTGGGGTTGAGGGAGCACAAGAATAAATTTATTTCCATTCTTGAACTTTTACTGCATGAAATGAAATGAGATTCATGAAATTATATTCTGCAATATTAAGTTTTCCCACGCAATTAGTTCGTCCATTTATGGATTACCAAGTAAGGATTATCATTAGTAAAATGTTTAAAATCAACAAAAATATTTTTATTGTATGATATTTTTTAAACATACGAGTATGACTAAACATTTATCTAACACTTTGGATGTGAAATGCAATGAATTGATAAGACAAAATATCGTCTGGCGTATATTATTTTTATCTTATTAAAAAGTACTAAACTACTATAAAAATGGTACTAAAAGTACTATCCCACTAAGAGTTATCGCACTTTATGAAATTTTAATCATATGGCTTACCATTACACTCTTTCTCCCGTTTCACTTTCCCCCTCTAGTCTTCTCTCTGCGTTTTTGTGTATTGTGAAAAATTTTATGTTTAGTAAAATTGCATCTCTTTTCTTCTCGCATTATATTTTGCATCTGAGTCTGTCGTTTGCCTTGAAATATCATATCCGAACTGTTTAATAGCGTTTATTTGTGCTAATGCTCAAACTGCTTTGTGTTTATTTCACGCAAATAAATTCAAAATAAATTATTTCAAAAATTAATTGTATTATTTGAATAGCAAAATAAATAAAAAGTGTTAAATGAAATTGAATATAAAATAATGACCTAACGATAAAACAAAACAATTCGATTAATTTATGACAGCGATTAGTCTTTAGGATGTTGTATTTAGACAAGCTAAATCGCTAATCGAGAGCAAACCTAATATTGCTTTCTCGTTGAAAAATATTTTAATTAAAACACTATTATGTAAAAATATCATCCAATTATTTGTTAAGGAAAATCAATTTTAATTTTAGAAAAAATTCATCTGATTAAAAATAAAAAATTGTTTTAATCATTTTTAAACTTATCAAACTCAAAATTGGTTTTCTTTAAAAATATTTGATTTTCTCTTTCAATTAGTTTCCCAGTCACTTATCAGAAATCAATAATTTTAAAAAACTGTTCTGTTTTGAATTTTAAAAAACTGTGTAGAATAATTTTAAAAATTACCATAGCTCTTAAGGAACGTCATAGGACTCTTTAAGGTTTTTCTGAAAATAGATAATTTCGTTATAATATAAATTTTGATTATCACTCTGCAGTATTTTTTAGAAAACAGAGAATCATCCAGCAAAAGTGAAAACTTATATATCTTTAATTTTTAGTTCAACTATGGACCCTTCCTTATTTGCATTAAAGACCCTTATAGAAAAAGTACATTCTTACAAAAGAGAAATGCGGACGAAGGAATATTAAAACAAGTAACCTCAAAATTTGCTTATCATCATCAGGTAATTTACTCACGAGTGATTCAATTTTGTATTCGGCACCGAGATCTCCTGGATTTCAAAGAGGGGACTGAACTTTTCGTTAATTCTATTCTCCTCCTTTCCCTCGCATTCGTACAAGCTTGTTTTTTAGCAGTTCGTCATATTCCAAGTGGTCGATTCATTAATCAAGTAACCGGCCAAGGGTTACCGGCCAGCAACCTCTGGACGCATTTTAGTCCCCTCTCAATGGCAAAGGTTTTTACATGGAATGGTTTGCGGACGCACTAAAGGGAGAATTAAAGAGACGTTACGTTTTCGTTAAGAAATATTACGTACTTTAAAGTTCGGAAATAATTTGCGGTAAATATTTTAAATATTTTCAAGGATACTACGAGGTGTAAATTTAATTTCAATAAGAAAAAATTAATATTTATTGATTGCAAGCTGTAGTTAATGATAATAACCCCTTCCAAGTAATCATCACGAGTTCAATTCGAAGGATAATCATACTTAGGAGCACACATGAACACATATGCACTCACATACACGCACGCACACGCACGGACACATGAACGCACAACGTTAACAAATTCACGTATCCGACCATGGGAAACAAATGAATTTTTTTGTGTTCGCGAATTCACGTAAACGTATTCCAGAAAATCGATGCAAGATTTTGTATTAAACCGTGATATTATCCCAAAATGTATCAAGAAGGAGAAGAATGATAGTCGTAGAAGAATAGTCGGTTTGTGGCAGAAATAATACCAAATCAAAGCAAACAGTCAAAGGAGACTCAAAGAGTTCAAGGCAAGCGCTGGCCTTAAGAGGAAAGACAACAACATCAATAACAACAACAACAATGTTGTGGAACAAAATGCTAAAAATACAAAACGGAAGCAAGAAAATAATACACAATAACAACAACAACAACAACAATAACGACAACGATTATGAAAAGCACAATAAGGTCTACAACGGTTTTAACTAAAGTTATCCTACGCTCAACAACAAGTTTCCAAATGCACGCAAGAGGAAACTTTGTTCAAGGCGATGCGTGAAACGTAAAGAAAATTAGAGAAAATTGCAAATGAAAATTATTAGGTGCAATGGCTGTGACGTATGGGCACGAGGTTGTTGTGAATTGTGGAAAATGCATGAATGTGTATATGAGTAAGGAAAACAAGTAATTGCTCTATGCTGTTGCTGTTGTTGTTATTATTTTTGCTGTTATCTCGAGCAAGCAAAGCGCACCAAAAACATGATATTTAGAGATGATTTCCCATCATTGTGGATTTAAACAATTGCGCAAAATTGCGTTTGTTTCAGACCGAGAACGTATTTGCGAATCTGTGTGCATGCGTTGATGTGTGTATGCGTTTTTCATATAGTTAGATACATGAATCGAATTACGAAAACTCTTTGAAAACCCATCCACGTAAGGAATTCAATAAAATTTCTTGTTTGAGTTTTCAATTTTGATTGTTTGACTGCTTTTGCGTTGCTTGTTGTTTCTGTTTGGTCGATTTCTTACATCCTTTCACTTTTGCAAGCAAAGTTAAGCAAACGCATTGACGTGATTTGCTTCTGCTTCATCGGTTTCTTTGACGATGATCGTAGAGGTTTTTGCTTCATTCACGTTGGTCTCTGAGGTATCCTTAGTATCGATGCTCTAAAACCGGATACAATGGATTGATGTCTCTGGAGGATGTGCGCTGCCTCTCGATTGAAAGTATAAGCGCGTTACGTAAATTAAATGTTTGGCGTATTCCCTTAGAATAATCCGCGACAAAGGCGGCAGATGAAGTAGTAGAAATAATTTTCCGATCAACATTTTTGCCCAACGATCGAAGCACGTTAAATTCGTGGCGCATTAATGAGCACATCGATTGATTAAGCCAACCGATTGAGCTGAAATGGGGCGTGGTTCGTACGTTAGCGTTCACTGTGTGCTCACGTCTCGCGAGAATTTATTTGAAATAAAGAAGCTTCTCTCACGCGTGTCTAAACATTTCAATGGAATTCATTAAAATCTGGGTTGCCGAACTTCTATATAGTTTTGCAATGAATGCGAGGCAATACGAAAACGTTGCAAACGTTGTTGCCACGTCTGCATTCTCTTGAGGGTAACTTCAGTGAAATTCAATGAAAGAAACTATTATTCTCCAAAATTGTTGTGTGTGTGCATATGCGTGTATTTATGTGCGTATGCATGTGTGTGTGTTTGTGCATGTTCGTCCGCTTGTAAGTATTTCGGCGTCTGAGTGCTAACATAGCCGTACATGTTCTTTTTCTCTCTTTATTTTAGTTTCGCTTGTCGTTTGCTCGGCGTCTGGCGTCTCTAATGATTTACAACATGCACCAGTTAAATATTAAGTGCCGTTACACACTCTTGAGGCTAAAGAACCGAGAACCAGGTGAATGAAAGTAGTCGTTGTTGTTCTTGTAGTAGTAGTAGCAGTTGTTGTTGTTGTAGTCGTTGTTCTTGCTTATGCTGAGAGGAATTTCACATGTCCTTTTTTCGTTCTTACTGTTTTTATTATTATTATCTTCTTTATCATCTTCTCTCACCACGCTATCCACCGCTTCTAATTCCTTTTTATTCTTTAATTTTTCCTTGTTCTTCTTCTCCTCCTTCTTCGTCTTTCTTTTCTGTCCTCGTGCATAAGTTTTATTTATATTGCAGTAACTAAAATCCTTCAGATCCTTTACTTACCGTGATGTCCTTTCAGATATTGTTCTGATAAAGAACAGGTGGTGTTTTTGTTGTTCTCATTGGTGGTGATGTTGTTGTTGTTGTTACACGTGGCATTAGGATTAGATACGGATTATATGACAGCTTTTCTTCTTCTAAAGAACCAAAACTTTTTCTATTAAATTTCTGGTCATTGCACACCTAACGGTAACGGTAACGGTAAAGGTAGCATAGCAGAAATTGACCGGATCGAGTATTGAACATTATTAGTCTTATTCTTATCATAAAACTTTTGATCATTTTTGAGATAACAATGATTTCATTTTCTACAAAATTTTTGAGGAAATCTGAAGATCTGAAGGGACGCTTTCGAATTTAAGCGTGACGAATAATATCAAATAATGGAACAGATTTTTTTTTAATTTTCGACATCGTGTATTAACTCATATTCACCTCTGCCCTTCCGACCAGCTCTGATTTTATTCTCTAGTTTCTTAATAAGCTTTTTTCTTTTTGTAAAATTTTAGGAAGAATTCTATTCTATTTTAATTTTGTTTTAAATTAGTTTATTTTTGCCTCAGTTTACGTTTATATTATTCCTTGTTACTGTTGCTGTTGTTGTTGTTGTCATTGTTATTGTATACGTCATGTAGTGTCGCTTGCTTTTAATTTATTACATTAGACAAAATGCACGATGTTGAGAGTTAGACGTTGATTAAAACGGAACAACAATTAACCAACATCAATCGAACAAACAACTAGACAAACAATCTAATAAAACAATCTTTCAACAATTGTTAGTGACGTAATATTGTCGTTGTTGTGGCATATGGTTGTAATGCAAGTAATCGTTGCTTGTTGTTGCTGTTTTTAATTAATTAAGTGCGCGGTTAGTTTTGTTGTTGGCTTTCATGCAGAAAATTCAATATATCAACGGAAAAAGAAGCAAACACACGCACACACAAAATAACAAAACAGCGAGAATTTTAACAACTACTTACTATTGTTACGACAATAACAACTACAAATGCAACATTCCTCGTCAACATATAAATAACAAAAGAAAGAAATGCATATGATCATTTATTGTATAAGTTTTTTGTTTGTATGGCTACGTGTACGGAAGTGTTTATTCATGGCTCCACACGTAAACCGTAAATTCTGAAATGAAAATAAATAAAAACAACCAACAAACGAGCGTTCGTTCTCAAAGGAAGAAAACAACGAGCAATGACCGATAGAATTACAGCGTATGCATCGCGTGAGAACGAATAAACCAAGTAACAAACGAATAAACGAACAAATGAACAAACGAACGAGTTAGCGAACAAACGAACGTATTGGCGAATCGTTACCGTTACGTGCAACGCTAAGTTCAAATTGTTTACGTGCCAGCGATCTATAATCGTTTGTGTTGAAATATGTATATAAGTTGGTGAAGGTGTGTGTCGATATGTGTATATATATTCATGTGTATGTGTGCACGCGCGTTCGGATGTATGTTTGTATACGTTTGTGTGTGTGCACGTGCATGTATGAATGTATGTATGTATGATTGTATGTGTGTGTTCGTACGGCTTTGAAACATTTTTTAAGTAACAAAAATACCTTAGAGAGAATTAAAGGAAAAAGCGAATTAAAAGCCAAATGGAAAAAACCATTTATCATATGAAAAATTTCACCGTCTGCTAGTACTGTATTTGTATGCGTGCAGTGCAAGTGGCGTTCAAAACGTCGTTTTAGAATGTTTGTAAAATTATTTGTGGCGCACGTTTCTTCTTTTTTTCTTTCTCTCCTTTTTCTTTATTTGAAACCCAATGATTTATGAAGTTGAGCTCAAACATCTGTAAGATGGTCACCCGTATGACCTCACGAGTTAACTTGATTCTAGTTGGGGTCGCTACTCGTTATGTTTTTAATTAGTTTGTGAAAATGAAAGGTTTAAAATTAGTAGGAGAAATAAGGCTAATCTTAAATTCATTTAAATGCATTGAGCATATTTTATGTCTTTATATTATTAAAGGAAATCGGTAAACTACTTTGAAATTTTCTACAACCGATTATTAAGAAAATAAACACTCGTTTTACAAATAAAATAAATACTATCGCGTTATCGTTTTCAGCTATTTGTGGAAGAAGTTATTTTAAAGTGCAATCATTGTCTCCTTCCGTTACTGCATGATGTCTTTCACGATTCTTCTTGAAAATTTTCATTCTGTTTCTTTATTGTCCGTTATTTTTTCCCTTCACCTTAAGTAAGAAAAACTTCATTGAACTTCCATTCGTAAAGTTTCGATTGCTTTCTGTTTTGTGTTTTGTGTTTTAAATATTTTGTGTTTAAATATTTGTAAAAATAAAAACAATGGAAACAAGACAATTTGGCCAATAACGAGCTGAAAATATGAGAAAAAGTGTATGTTTGCTTCTGTTGAGGTGAAGTAAAATAAGAAATTTCCCTTTAGTGCTCGTGACTGCAGCGCGAAGTGTGACGTCGTCAGGCAATGTCTTGGGATATCGTTTGCATGCGAGATAGCTAAACTTCGTGTGAATCATTCAAACTTTTCCTATTTCAACTAAAGACAGCTCAAATGCAACTACTACAACAACAACAATAACAACAACAGTAGCAATAACAAACATTTAAAGTTATCCCAAAACATGGCAACTCCCTTAAGTCGAAACTCGACAATTTTACGGAAAAGTTGTTTAGAAAGTGGTTAAATGTTTAGTTCCTTTTCTATAGATATTGCTATTGTTGGCTTTTGTTGGTGTTGTTGTTGTTGCTGTTGCGGTGGTATTAGATATTATTATTTTTTTGCTTTGTATGAATTTTTTAAAAGAAAAATCACTTAGAAAGTAAATTAGTGGATAGGTCGTTCTAGAAGAAATTGGCGGGCAATGTTCTTCGCATTTCAATTCAATTAAGAATTTATTCTGCTCGTAACCTAAGCTCACTTTTGGTAACATTTTAATACGAGTGTCCTTAAGTAAATAAAAGATTTCAGTTAGTAAATAATAAAAGCAATCAAAAATGGTTTTTCTTCATTTTCGGCAATTCCGGAGTACGAGTAGTTTAGGTTTCAGTTGACCGGAATCGGAACCACAATGTTTCTCAAAACTACGCAAACTCAAACTTTAATTCAAACTTGTGCTGAAACGCATTTACAGCTCTCTCGGGCTTTGGGCAAGTTGGCGGCAATCTTTTCTTTGCCAAAACCAATTTCTTGCTCGGCAGATGGCGCAGCATGTGATGCAGAGCAGAAGTTTTTCATGGCTTCGTTGGATCGTTTTGTGGTTCGAGGCGATCAGAGTTTGTTGCTGTTGCTGCTTAAGACCTTGAGGGCCCAGAGAGGCCAAATGGGGTGATGTGAAAAATTGCAGAAAAGAAAGGAAGCAACGAATTAGAGAGAGAGGAAGAGAGAATATAATTCGGGAAAAGGGAAGCACAAAGCATACCATCATTTCACACTTGAATGGCCCAAACTTAGAATAAAAAAACAGCCAGACAAACTTTTGCAGAATGTTGAAGAGGTTTTTCTGGTCAATTGATGTTGGCTGGTTAGCGTCTTGTGCTCTTCGAGGTCTCAAAGTGTCTAAGTGTAAAGCCGTTTGTTGTATGTTCGTGTGTGTGTGTACCCGTGCCAGTTTATAGCTACGTGTGTTCTTCGTTTCTATTCCATTATACCAAAATATAAAAACGTGCCATTGCTACCTTTTCTACGTGTACCAAAAAAATATTAAAAGAAAAAATTTTGTTTTGCAACAAAGTTTTCGATTATTCATTGCGGTTGAATGAATGATTGGCCAAATGAACGGACCAAATAAATTGGAAACACGTGCATCTTATTCGGTGATGCAGTTCACGTTTGTCTATAACGTACTATTACTGTTTTACTAGTAAAACCTTGGTAGAACGACTGGTGTTGCTGCAGCACGACACGTGTCTTACAATTCAATTAATCAAAGTCGAAAACTCCTAAATGTTGTCTTCGTTCTCAAAAAGTTCTATGTTTATAAATGCAATTAAAATCATATAAATCAGGCACTAAATTTTAACATTCAAAGTGGCTTCGGTTTTAGTTGATGATTTTTGCTAAACTCTTAGTCGAAAATGCTGCTAAAATTTAGCATCATTAGTGGAAAAGCGGTAAATTTGGTTATACGGTTTTGAGTTTAGCGAAGTGAGTTTAGCGGAGAGGGAGAGAAGGATAGAGAGCGCGAGCGAGATAGTGCAAGAGGTGGGGGGTGAGACAGAGAACGAGAGACATTGCAACGAAATAAGCTTCTTTCGCTAATCGAATACTTAAACGAGCTCGCGTTTGAAAATTAATTTTTTTAAGTTATCAAAGTGTTGGTCGGAATTTCCAACTTCCCGAACAAGTGCTCTGACTTATTTATTTTTAAAATTAGTTCATTCTTTCACAGCCACACGTGCACTAAGACCTATTTATTAGTTTTTTTAATGCACATAAATATTTCATTATGTCATCATTTCATTCTAAAATGAACCGTTTTCAATGAAACCTGTCATTGTGGTGTTATTGCCATTTCGCTTACGTTTAGGCGGATCGTTCAGGGTCATAAAAACGAACTGCACGAACTTTTAAGTGGAAATTTGTGTCATAAAGTTGTGTCAAATATTAATTGTTTCACTTTCTCATTTTTCATGGGATTATGACAAGTCCGTAGTTCCGTTTTTTTTGAAGGACCTAATCTGTTGCATGACATCCCCAAGAGGAAAGCTTTTCAGATGAAGCACTTTAGTAGCTGGAAGCATTTGCTTTTTACTTGGATTTCTATGAAAAACCTAAGTTAGTTGTACCTTACGATTATCGTACTTATGTTAGGTTTAGTTAATTGTGTTTATATAATTCTTTTTAATAAAACTTTTGATCTTTTAAACTTTTACATGTTTTCCTTTTGGAAATGTTTAATTTGAGATTTATTTTCTCGAAAACTATCCGGCTTATTGACAAGATTTAAAAGCATTTGAGACAATGATAATCTAGCTTACTGTACAAATTCTTACAAATGAGTCCAACTGCTATTTAATCCGTTTTTCGAAGAAATTTATTTTCTTGAAATTGTTTTAATGAAATGAAATCATTTTCTCTAATAGAAAGATTGAAATATTTAGTTTTGAATGTATTTTAAAACATATTTACTCGATATTTCAGTTAATAATAAATAAATAAATAAATAAATAAAGTTAATAAATAAATAAAGTTAATAAATAATAATTGTTAATTATTGTTCTGAATTATTTTATTACCATTTTTCGTTATTCTTTCTTATATTAATTTATATATTATTCGATATTTTATAATAAATTAGACCTTAATTCGATATTAAAAATAGCACGTAAGCAGAACTTCGTTCTCGCTCACTCACTCTTAGTCTTCACTAATCTTAAATAATCTTCATAGAAAAACTCGACTTTATTTCGATACTTTCTCTCTTTCATTTTAATCTCCAATTGTTACTTCGGTCATGTCGCAATTTTCTCTTTATTTGCTAGCATTGTTGCCAACTTCATGCCAACTAATGGTTCAGTATTTTTTTATGGAAAAGTGTAAAAGTTCAAGATAATATATTCAAAAGTCACACAGGCCTCGAAAGCATGATGGAAGCATGTGTGGACGTGAAAAGGATGGCGTCGGGCTATGAATATAAGACGACAAAAAATAGTAAGAAGATTTGGCAAAACTTCTTTATGGAATTTATTTTTCTCAAAAAAAAAACAACCTTTTATATTATCCCTTCGTGATTGTCTTAATGTGTGCTTGTGAGAAATACAGACGGCGTGCGTGAGTGTATGTGTGTGTACGAAAATGACAGCGTGTGTTGAGTGCCAAACTTTAATGCTTTTTAATGTAAAAACTTGAGCCATTTTTCTATCAAAATCACTAACAAATGCCAAAATAAGTTTGACAAGATCCGATTTAGATAAAAAAAAGACAGAGGCAAACATGAAAATATAAATAAAATAAGTATTTTCAATTTTAGAAGACAAATATAAAGAAAAATTTGTTGCCAAAGCAAAAATTATTTTGAAAATTTTTAAGTATTAATTAGTTTTGTTTTGAAAAAATTATTTAACTTTAATGCAATTCATTTTTGGTATACACGAGCTGTTACTTTTACAGTTTTTGTTTGGTTTAGAAATTATATAAAAATATTTATTTTCTTCAAAATTCGTATGATTTGTGTATTGTGTATTCGTATGATTTGTGACTGAACCAAAAATCTACAATTCTATTGGGTCTACCTGATGTAAAACAAAGCTTGAAAAGGACTTATGCACTAGAGCCTCTGTAGATTCGAATTCTTTTGGGTCTACCTGATGTAAAACAAAACCTGAAAAGGACTTATGCATTAGAGCCTCTGTAGATTCGAACGACCGAATTAAGAGCCTTCTTTGAATTTCACGCAATTTTGAGACTTATTTTTCGTATTCCGTGGCAGATATACGCCGCAAGTGTTTGTTGATTTTGTTGGGCAGTTTCATAAAATTTGTTGTATAGTTTCATAAAATTATACATAATTATAAAATCAAAACAATGATTGAATCAAATTAAAAAATGAACTAATTACGAATAATTGAGAATCTTTGGGTTAATTTCTGGTTCAAACAACTTTGAGATTGTTTAGATTGTTTTGACTGTTTAGACAGTTGGAACGGTTTTGTGAGGTTGTGAAGGTTTTTGAGTACAATTGCAATCGTTACAATACAATACAATCGCTATAGTACAATTTGCAATCGTTAGAGTAGATTTTCTTAAAATACTCGAATATACTCGAATATACTCGAATATATTTGGATGTAGTAACAATTCTTTTCTAAAGTTAGTCAAGTCAATCAAAGCTTAAAGTACTTAAATCCTCGATTTCACCGTTATGATTATTGTTTTATTGTTCTTCTTATTTATTTCTGATTTTTTGTTAATTTAACCTTTCCTTCTTGTATATAATTTCTTTAGAAGCATTTAGTTTTTTAAAATTTCTTTAGTTTGAAATTAAAACATTTTAACTGCTTACCTTTTCCTTACTTCTCTTTACCTCTCCCTTGACTCAACAGTAACTGTTCAAATTAGTTACTCAATTTTGTTTCTCATTTCTACATTTACCGCATTCGTTTTCTTTGCTTCACCCTAAAATTTTATAAAAATTTTGAAAGGTACTTCCAAAATTGTTGCGCTCAAGTAAGAAAGGATACACCGGAAGCTTAATAATGGGTCACCCTTCGTATTTAGGGTGTGGGGGTAACTTTTTAAGAGATCTTTAATAACTGCGTTATGCAAAATATTCCCCCATGCTCGGTCCAATGGGCGGTGCTGAGGATTTCATGGTGTTTTTAAGGATGTGATAATTTTTAAAGGAGAGTGGCTTTAGTGTCAGTTAGCAATAAGTACTACTATGTACTTGTTTTTGTTGCTTTAAAAGGTTTATTTTAAAATTATTTTTAAAAAGGGAAAATTAATTCTAAAGGAGTTTTCATTGTAAAGCGTTCTATTGCCATTTGTATTTTTAGTTTCTAAATGGCTGCCCTTTAACACCTCGTCTTGCCCAAAACGGTATCAAAATTAATTAAACATTTCCTTTCAAATTTAATTTAAAACAAACTGACCCCAACGAATCTCGCGAGAATCTGCGGGATTAATTAAAGTTTGTTATTTCAAAGAAGCAGAAGTTCTTATTGGAGGTTTAATGCAGATTTTTTTTAATAACGCCGTAATGAAAATATTGAAAATCGGTTTTAAACAAAAACGTATTTATTTTTTATTTATTTTTTATTTCAAATTTATTTTGACTTCCTTACGTGGAATAGTTTTTGAAAATTATTAAATCAATCCTTGAATCTAGCTTGACTAGTTTCTTCGTAATGTCAGTTTGAATGTTTCTATTTATCAATAAGTGAAAAAAGGTTAGTAGTAGAATGTTGAAATCTTGTATTTGGAATTGTTTTATCATTCAGTTGATAAACCTCGATTTATGTCTACACCCGGTTATGCCCAAGTGACAATTTTCTTATAGTGTTCTTGTAGGAATTTTACATAAAGCTCAGAAACGGCTAGCTGTATCAAATCGGGTCATTGTACTTTGTCCTGCTATAACACCCAATACGGAATCGTTGATTTTGATTATAATTAATGCAGAATAATTATCGTACCTTTATTAATTTTTCGGGATGCATTCTTTTCTAAAGCCACTTTTAGCGATACTCTGAAATTAACTCCTTAGCCCCTTGGTAACCCTCTAACTGAGTCTCTGAGGTCAACTTGAAATTTGGTGATGTTAAATTTTTGAAAACTTTAAAAATTTTGAATAGTTTTCCGAGTGGTCTTTCTGCATCTCTTTCTGTCTCTGTCTCTGACTCTGTCGTTCTCTGTTGTCTCTCTTGTACCATAAAATCGTGGAAGCGAAAAAAATTATTATCTCTCTTAATGACCTTCCTGTTTCTCACGCGTTTCTTCTTCTTATGCTTTTTCTTCTTCTCCTTCCTCCGCTTCTTCGGTTTTGTTTTAATTTGGACGGTCTTTTTAACGAACACTTCGGAGACACCACTTAATAATATTGCAACAACAACAACAACATGGGAAAAAAGCAAATCAGTTCGGTTTTTTTTGCTGTAAACATCGCGGTGCTAATGTTCTTACTTATTGTTGTTGTTGTTGTTGTTATGCGCTGCCGTAGAGCTGTTTTAGCACTTAGCTAATTAAAGTTATTTAAATATACTGCTAAAAAGGGGCTGCAGTTAAATAAAATTGGTGCCCAAGTTCCTCGAAAAAAGTTTAAATTACTTCTAAAAAAAAATAAAAATAAAAAAAAAAAACAAAATTTCCCCCAATCTCGGGAAAGCTGTCGCAACTACTTGTGATTTTCAGGGAGTGTCTGTTAGTCAGCTAAGCCAGTTTTTATCGTGTGTTATTATCCTCCAAAGACCTTTTCTACAAAGTTTTTAACGGCGCATTAAAATGAAAATAGCCGTAATTAAGTGTTTTCATAAAAGTAGGGTGGAAAAAGAGGAGGAGAATACTTGCGTTACATGAATATACTCGTACAACTTAAGCATTCATGGATGGGGTGATTGCTTGTAGTTAAATATTGTAAGATTGACAGAAGTATACAATATAAATAAATCATTCAATGGCTGGTTGAAGCAGATTAATCCTTGACATACGTCAGGTCGGGTCGTTGTACTTTAACGATATCGTCAGATTTCAAACGTAATAACAAAACGTAATAACAATGGAAAAACTTTTGCTCTAATTGATGTTTTGAAACTTTTCCATTGAAATAATTGTTGCAAATCGTGATCAGATTTTTCACGCTTTTGTTCATCTTCTGTTTCAAGTGAAATGAGACGACAATGCATGCTTCACTACTATCTCACTTTATCATCAGCGGCTGACGAGATTTGAAAACTTTTGAAAATGCGCAAATGTTCATTCAGTCTCAATTGTCTCACTCTTAAGCTCCTACACTTGTTCCTTACTCTGCTCTTCTCGCCGCACCTCCCTAATGCTATCTTCCCGACAGGCTATAACTGACGTTGTCTCTGGCTCTCTAAGCTTTATTCTATCTGTTTATCTCTACGGATTTATTTAGATCCTTTTTTTCTGGTACTGTCTTTCTTTATTTTGATCCTTTCGTTGTTTGTCGTTTTTGTCTGTTTACGTATTTTTATCTCTATTTCATTTCTATCCCTCTTTTAGGATTTTTTCATTTTCTTTTTCTCTCGGCCTATCTCTATGCTGTCCGTTTCTTATCGGCCGTTTTGTGTCTTTCCCATGGAGTTAAATCCGTTTCGTTTTGGCAAAACCCTTTTCTCTGCCTTTCATGTTTCTTTCCGCCATTCCTGTCTCTTCCCTCCCCTTGTATAACTCCCCTTTCCTTCTGTCCTGCCTCCCTTGTTCCTCACTTTCCACTGGGTTTTTTCGGCTTATCATTTTGTTAGCCGGGCTATAAATCCTTTGTCTCCTTTCGTTTTTCTTCGCCCATGAGCGAGATAGTTTATTGTCCTTGCAAAACAATTTAGGAATAAATTTATATGTGTGTGTTTTTATATACTTTTGTGTGGAGAAGCAGCGGTGTATGTGAGTGTGTGTGTATGTGCATTGGGGTGTTCGTAGGTCTTCTAACAAATGTGAAAAATATTATCTTTAATTCTTTTGAAAGTCATTTTTTTCTTATAATTTTATGCAATATCTAAAGGATGTAGAAATGATTGAGAAATAAAAAAGCTGATTTTATTTTATTGTTCATTGTTTTGTCGTTGTTGGGGTTGTTGGTATTCATTTTTTGTTGTTGTTGTCTCCAGGATCTTAACAAAAGAAAAGCCGATCAAAGGCTTTTCCGCTTCGTAGGCTTCAAACCATAACCGCGAGGAAGAAGAAAAAGGAACAAGAGCGTTGAACAGAAGGCAATGTGATTGTGTTATGTGCGCGTGTGTGTGCGTCAGTGTGTTTCCTATTCATTAAATGTACATTACAAGGATAATTGAGAGGATAAAACTACAGAATATGAGAAAAAAGGGGATGCTTTAAATCATTAATTTGAAGACATGGAGAGTCATTCACTTTCGGTTATCCAAAGCTTATGCAATTTATGCACTCTACGAAGAGGAGACGAAGTGTTTTTAAGTCAGAATAATTAGAAATTTATTAATTATTTACGTCAATCACGCACCGTTTGATGGGTAAGAGGTTCTGGTGGGTGAAGGGTGGTTCTCTGTGAGAATATTTGTAGAGGAGAGAAAAAACTTATGCGTATGTAGAAGTATATAAAGCATCTAGAATATACAAATGTATATTTATTTGTAGAATGACCAAATGAATATTCAGATTGAGAATTAGGAGCCTCTTATTTTTTTAATTAAATGGTTTTGGTTATTTTGGTTCAGGATTCTTTTAGTGTCTAGTATTAGATAAAGGATGAAAGAATAAGAGTAAGAGCTGATCTGCTAAGCAAGGAAATTACCAAGTGCGCGCCGATTTTACATTTTATGAAAATAATCCTTGTAAAATTTGGTTCGACTTTAAAGGTAAAATTTTTAATAGAAATATTTTTTCCTTTAATTTCCTTCAATTTTCACACAATTTCTTGCAAGAGATTTTATGAGAAAATTAATAAAATTTTGGCTAGTTTTCGTAATTTAACAAACTCTGTTCACTCCCACAAAACGAAGCTTTATTTCGTGTGGAGTTTTTAAAAATAGTCGAAGAAAGGATATGTGTCGGACACGGAAGTTTCATTCAGTTGACTGACGTTTAATTCTTCTCTATCGCATTCGTTGTCCTTCTCTCTTTACCCCTTCAAATGAAATCAATGCTCATTTGGTGACAATATACTAATCTATGATTCCTTCGAGGTATTAGGAGGCTAGGAGGTTCAAGAGGAAAAGAATGGTAATGCCATTTCGAATTTCATGGTTCTAAAGCAAATTTAATAAAGTTTATTAATATTCCAATGGGATATGAAGTGAAACAACGAGAACAGCGACATTCCCAAGGAATAAGCGAAAGCAGACAATATTAAAATGGAGGGAAACAATTTCGATAAATTTGGAAGGTACGTAAGAGCTTTTGATTTAGATTTTGCGGTAAATGATTGCGGTGAATGAGTTCGACAAACATTTCTAAGCATTAATGGGGGAACAGCAAAAGCTTGTTCAGTTTATGGTTGTCAATGCGTGGGCAATGTATTAGAGGTGGTAGGACAGGTATGTGTTAAGGACAGGTCGACTTACGTCGATTTTATCCAAATATCTATAGTCTTTTAGAGGAAGCAAGCCATAACGAACATTAGGGAAGTGAACATTGAAGATGCTCTTGAGAATACTTATTGTGTGGATAAGACTGATAAGGCTCAAAATTGGGTTTATTATGTGTATTCTCGATTTGTTGTTGTTGTTGTTGTTTCGAAATTGCCTCAAATATATTAAGAGCGTTCAGCAAGGATGTATCGAATGGTATATTTAGATTATTACCGATAAGTCGAAAAATTTTTATACGTTTTTGTTGGCCTAAGTTTAAAATTCAGAATGTGCCTTGAGTAAAATAATGATGAAAATATTTCTGATGGATACTCACTGATTATGTACATTGATAATTCCATCGTAATTTCATTGGTGTTTTTATCATCGTTATTGACATTAGCGTTAACTAAATTTGAACTATACAAAATAACAACCCTCGAAGCTATTGATAGTCGAGGTAAACTTTAATAACGCAATTTGTCCTAATAGTTCGTTGTCTGACTGTCAATCAGCCATTCAGATTTGTTACTCGGTTATTTTACATAATAACCAACTATAGTTATCCTTCAATTTAAATACTGTTTTCATTTGCACCGTTATGTCAACAAATTAACGTCATATAATTTTTCCCCTTTACCAATTGTTTTCCTACCCCCCCCCCCATTCTAGATAAACAGCAACAAAAATACAAACAAGAAACATACCTCAACATAGTCAGGAAGAGAGAGAGGTTGGTGGGGCGGGGTGGGGCAAGTAGATATGAAGAAGGACGGTTCTTCGTAGTTTGCTTTCATTCCAGTATTCATGCATTCTGTGGAATTCAGTGGGGAAAGTTTGTGAGACTTGGTTGAGATTCTTAGTTCGGTGGATTGGTCGGTGTTGAGCTTGTGGTTTTTCTGAGAGTTGCGGGCTTGTTGGGGTTAGCGTGCGATTTGGATCGTTTGTTTAATGATGTGTGTTTGTGGAATAGTTGGAAAGGTTGAAGAAGTAACAAACTATTGAACGACGAACTTAAGAGGTTTTTCTTATACATCATCAACGTTTTGCTTTGTCACGTCAGCGCATAACGAAATGCACGTGCTTTGAATATATTATGATTATAATTTCTGTTCACTTGCTCCTTGTGCTCGCGGGGTTGTTGTTGTTGTTGGCTTGAGTTTTTATGGTATTGTCATTATCGCAATTTCTTTTGTGGCGTCTTAAAAGAAAGTACAGAAGGTTAAACGGTCGACAAGTAACCTCTAAGTTAAAATGCGAAATTTTTTATTATCACTATTGTTCGGCATTGTTCAGCGTCGTTATCATCGACATCGTCGGTATTCATTGTCATCCACATCATCGTCAACATTATTGTCAGATGTTTAAGGGTAGTTTACTTAAAAAATTTTACTGTTAAATAGAAAAAATTATGTATAATGCTTTTTCCCACTAGTCATATCCCGATCGACATTTTAATGAAAAAATAATGTAATTAATAAATTATCGCTGTTTTTAATCTTTTTATCGTGTTGAACATGCTCATGAATCATTATTAACATTTTAATAAAATTATATATTGCACACTACTTAAAGATATTTTTAACAGTAACAACAAAAAGCAATTAAAAGCTTTATTTTTCAACACACACAAAACAAAAAACAAGAACAAGGAAAATTGAATATTTCCAACAAAATAAGAAAAAATGCATAGCAATGATTACTTTTAGTCTATAATCGGTAAAATTGAGTTCATTGCGTGTGTTTTATTGCTTGCGGTTGTTTTTGTTGTCGGCGCTTTTGCCGCGGTTATTGCTGTTGTTGTTGTAGTTGTTTTTGTCATAATAATAATAGTAATTGTTGAGCTTTAATAGACACAAGTCTGAAATTGTTATTTCTGTAGCAGCAGCTGCTACAGCAATTCTTTTTTTACATGAAATCTAACAATTAAATTTCATTTAAGCGGAAAAAAGAAATCTAGTAAACAAATTAATGTATTTTAAAACATTTGGTTTACTGATTAAAGCAAGGGATAGAAATGTATGGAGGGAGTGTAAGAGGGACCAACTCATTCCGAGCACACGAACGTATGCCACGCAATGCGATAAACGATTGACTAAATTAAATCGCAAAATAAATATTTACTTTTAAGTGCTCGAGTAGGTTATTATTATTTTATTTACTATTATTATCTTCACTGTTATTGATATTATTATTATTACCATTATTACTATTATTATTATCAATATTATGACTATTAATATTATTATTATTATTATTTTTATTATAATTATTATTATTTTTGTTTTAATTATAATTAGAGTTATCATTATTATTATTATTTTTATAATTATTGCCATTATCATCATTATTATTACGTTTTTTTATCATTATCATCATTATGTTTTTGCTATTATTTTTATTATTGTTATTATTAATATTTTTTAAATTAGTATTATTGTTATCATTATTATTATTCTTATTGTTATTATTATTATTATTATTATTATTATTATTATTTATTTTTATAATTATTACTTTTATATAATTTTTATTACTACCATTACTTTTATTATTATTATTATTAATATAAATATCTACTATCATTACTGTTATTTCTTCTACCATAATTTTCTTCATCATTATTTCCTTCTGAATCACGTTTGCGTGTTAAATGACGTAGAATGCAAATGAAGGAGGATGGAACAGGAAACCATAGAAGGTAGAGTGAAATACATTGCCGAATAATTTTATTGCAAGCCAGCTTATGATTTCGAAAGGATTGTCTGACCTACTTTTACTGGAACAAGTCACGCCTTTCTGCCCCTTTTGGGCGATTTATTAATAAATTAATTAAAGGGTTCAGCAAAATCAAAAAAGGAAAAAAGGAGGATCTTGATAAACGAGAAAAGGCCGTTTTGAGTATTTTGTGACTTAATTTGTGTTTCTTAAATCATTTTATGCTTTATCTTTACGCTATTTTTAATTCTGGTTAAAAAAGGAAATAAAACGTATTAATAAAGTTTTGCATAAAACAATCATTCGTTTTGGTCTAGCAGTTCAAAATTTCTAGCAGTTCAAAATAAAGAGTGTTCTTACGAGAAAACTGATTGCTGCCAAAACTTGTGAGAAACCTGACAAAAACCATCTATCTCACAATTTCGTTTTCTGGCAATCTTGGAATGTTTATTAGTCTAACAGAGGCAAATATAAATATTAAAACATAATCGGTGTAGAAAATGTTTTTAAAAACTTAATTGGAAAAATTGATTTAGAGGAAAAGTCATAGAAGGTCAAATATTATGATAGCTTTGGTTTTATGGTATTTTAGGGATTAAGACACCGAAACATTTTGGAAAGCCTTAAGGATCGGTGAAATTCATTTGATGTGGATTCAGTTATTTTTAAGAAGTGCTTTCGGCTTCCAAAATTTTAGATTTTTCGAAAATATTCGATTTCTTAAATACATTTTAATTGCTTTTAAATTTAAACAAGTTTTAGCAGATCGTTGTTTTATAAGAGTTTTCCTTTAATTGCAACTTATTTTAATTTTATTATTCTTTGTATTGTTTTTTGTCTAAATTTTCTTTAATTATCCTGAAGTTGGCAGCTATTCCGTATTTATTCTATTAATTTGCTTTTAAGCTTTTAATCTTTGTTTTTGCTAATTTTCCATTAATTTTTCTCTGAATTTTCCAAAGCATTCTTTAATTATTGTGGTTATAATTTCTTCTTGTTTATCCTTGTCTTCCATTCCTTACCGTTTGTTTAGTTAACCCTAAATGAATCTTAAGCATTTAAATTGCTTGGAATGCAAATAATTAAACGAGGGGAGAAAAGAAGAAGTAAAGACAACAATTTGAGGTAAGAACGAGAACAAGAATAGCAACAAGGAGATGGAGGACAGCAACAACACCAACAACAACTACACAACTCTTTTCCAAACACGTCAAGAACGAATGCCAGGACTGCGTTCACTTGAAATTGTTGTGTTGGTGGTCGGTCGTCTGATGGTCTACTAAATCGTCAAGGAAATTAACACGTTCAGATCGTCTTCGTCTCTCTTTCTCTCTACCCTTCCTCATCCTGTAATTCTCCTAACTTTTAAACAATTTGCACTTTGGGATGATAGGCTGACTAACTGAGATACTTTTCCGTCGGCCGGTGTATTTTTGTTTGTGTTTGTGTCATTGTCGTTATCTGTGCATGTTTCTGACACAACCCCATTCACATTTTCATCTATGTCTCAGGCTTTCTGGCTATCTGTTCATCGTCGTCTGTTGGGATTCGATCCACTTTTCTTAGCTGATTTCTGATTAGATTGAGCAGCTACCTGAACGAGCCAGAATTGCGTCCTGGATTCTTTCCACTCCAACTTTTCTACTCCTGTCTTGTTTTTATTTTTCTTAAGCTCATCTGCTCAGTGTGGTGGAATGATAGCATTGTAGCTAATGTTGCTGCTGGTGCTGTTGATTTGTTATGCTTCATTTGCTGCATTTATGCCGGTTGGTATTTGTTTTTTATGGCCGTTGTTGTTGTTGTCGTTGTTGTTGTTAGTAATAATAACGTTCTTGTTGTTATTGTTGGTGTTTAGTAGTTGTTGTTCTCGTGGCTTTCTGTTAAATTGTTTTGTTTTGTACTCATTTGTATGCACTGCGAACACGCAAATCGGTTACTGCAACCATTTGACTCGATACACATTCGTTTATACGAAGGAACGTTGAAGGTATAGACGTTGAAAAGGCGAAGGACATGGGTGCTGAAGGGGGGGGCGGGTTGGGAGCGTGAGGATAGTCATTGGTTGTTAGTGCAAATTGAAGAGAATTATTAAAGCGTTTGAGGCAAGCGTTCGAGACGGTTCCCTGCAGAGATTTGGATGTATCGGCAGAGAGAGAGAGAGAGGGAGAGAGAGTGAGAGAGAGGGAGGGAGAGGGTGCGAAAGCAAGAACGAGAGAGAGGGTGTGTGTATTTTAATAGTTGTTGTTGTTCTTGTTTTCGTTGCTGATGTTTCATCGGTGTTGCTGCTGCAGCAGCAGCAGCAGATTTAATGACTAACTCTTATTCTTTACTGAAATGAGGGCTTAATTTGGCTCATTAAAGTTTATTGGCAACAAAACGAAAGCAATTTGAAAAAAGATTTGTGCTTATGCCTTAGTGATTTTAGTTGTGCTTGTATTTGTAAGTGTGTATATATGTGTGTGTACGAATGTATACGAATAGAATAATTGCATATATGTGTGAGCATTTTCATTTAAAAGGGAAAATCTTTACTTCTGAATTTGCTGGGAGGAAGTTTTCTAAGAAACAAAGCAATAAAATTAAATGGACTTTTTGGTAAGTTAGGGATTAACCAAGCCAGGCACCAAATCGTTGCTGGTAGCATTACAACAACAAAAATGCATTTCGAAATGCTTTTGTTATTTGCATTTATATATTTTCGGTTCCTTGAATTTTATTCGGTTATTATTTATTCGGTTAAAAAGGCATTGTGCGCAGCGCGCCAACTCTCGTTTACAGTAATTTTATTAAATCGGTGTATCTTCGCAATTTAGTAATGCTTTAAATTCTCTTCTATTACAAGCAATCTCTTGCGTCTTTATCGTTAAATAGAATTAACAACAACAATCACATAAACAACAGGAACAGCAACAACAGAGAGCGAGAACAATACGAAGCGATGGACTGTCCTTTACACACATTTATCAAATTCAAAGTGTCTAGAGGCACTTCTGATAGTTTGTCATGTAAATGGACATATCGTTACACACACACATACTCACCCAAGCACACATGCGCATACAGATACACACATACACATGTACGTTCGTATATGAAAATATATTTTATAAACACAAACACACGCACAGAAACACGTGTCACAAATCCATATGCATGATTCAAGTATACCAACATGCTCTCCATCATATCTTTTATCTGATTTTCATTATCACTGACGATTCATTTTCATTCTCATTCTTCTTCTTCTCATTTCCATTCCATGTAGATTTCATATCCTTTGTTTAGTTTACGTTCTTATTGTCCTTTCCTTAATTTTATTCTTATCGTTTGGAATATAAATTATTTATTTAGAAACAAAAGAATCTTTTTGTTGTGATAAATGCTTTTATAATGTGAAATAATTAATAACGTAAATTAAAAATATCTAAATGACCATATGTTGAAATTCATTCCCCATCCTTCGGAAGACTATTCCCCCCTCGGAAGACTATTTTGCGTGTTATGAACGAATGTTGGTAATCATTCTTGGTACGAAAATTACTCTTCCGAAAGAATAGAAGATAATCACGAAATAACCACGAAAGGATTGTTTATGATTTGACCCGATAGATGAGTCATTACTTAAGCTTTGATAATAAATTAATTATAATGGAATTGAAGAAGATAAAATAAGAAGAGAAATAGCATTAGTTATTTAATTAATTGTGATAATATTTGGTAATGAAAATGTTTCCAGAGATCGAAACACTTGATCTTCCTCTTGGGAATGTAATTGATGAATCCGATGAATGAAAACGACAAATTTAGTTAATACATAAACCCTTTGTGAGAGCTTTCTAGACTTCGATTTGAACGTTTAGATGCATTGCCTTTAAATGCATTGAAAGAGTGTTTTTTCACATAGATTTCTTTCTGATCCGTTAGCTATTTTATCTTTTATAATTATCCAATTTATTTTATTCAGTTTTTATATTTTGTTTTTCAAAATCTTTAAATGATTCGTAAAGAAATTCAATAATTATTTCTACCTAAAAAAATTTTGCTAATTCTGTTGAAACCGATGGCTTTAGGTTCTTCATTAGAGCCAGTCAATGTGGCGGTATTTAAGAGTATAAAGTCGCGTGCGGTTGAAGTCGTGGCTAAAAGGTAAACTACATCACAACAAAAGCAGCAGCAGCTACAGCAACAATAACTTTAACAGTAGCAACTACGGCGACAACAACATTTGTAATAATTGACATTTCATTTAATTAAATTTTGAATAAAAACAAGTGAGACCGTTGAGCCCGTAAAGTGGGTGGTATAAGCGGCGCTTCAGTCTGTCAAATCACCGGAGGGAGAGAGAGCAATAGAGAAGTGGTGGGAGAGGGATACAACAAGAATTTAAATGTGGTCGTTGATTTGGGCATTTGAAATGTTTAAATACTGACAAATTTATTTTGCGTATTTGGAGCGAGACCGCGCATCCGTGTCCGCACATTCGAGCGGATCGTTTTCTCTTTGCTTGCTATGCTTCAACCGCCCATTTTTTCTCCATGCCCATCCCTTCAATTTTTTTATCCTTTCTCCATGCATTTTTAAATTCTATGCTTGTTTCGTAGAATTCAGAAGGAAAGTTGGGGAAATTGTTCAACGTGGCGTATGAGTAATCAACCGTTTTGGGATAAGAGATACATGTATAAAGAATCACCGAGTGACCATCATCAGATCGTTTCTTTCTATTCCGATGGCTTAACTCATTTGTATGCTAACAACGAAATTGGCTGCCGTCAAAAAGTTTGAAGAGTAGAGAAACAATGCGATGCTGCAGAAGGATTCGAGCATGATTGTGGCGTGCGGTTTTGATATTGGTATCAGTATCAAATTATAAAGACCGTTCTCGAAAATAATTTTATGAAATTGTTGACGTATCTGAATGGAAAAGGCGGAGGAACTTGTATACCCATCGCCAGCTGTTATGTTGGGAACGTCTATATATGCACGCTACAATTCCTTTATCTCCTTCTCTCTCGTCCTTCTCGTATTACTGCCTTTTTTCCTCGAGAGCAAAGAAAATATTAACTCGTTGAAAATGACATACGAGAATAGAAAACTATTGATTGTTGTAAATGTCGAACGTATTGGTATGACCATCGTTGTTTTATTAGCAGTAATAGTAGTAGTATTAGTAGTAATATTTGTTCTTGTTGTTTATGCTTTGATTATTTGAAAAATGATAATAATAATAATAGAATTTATCGTGCTTTTCTCTTGCGCTATCCGGTATTCTGTTTCATTGCGGTCGCTACTGGCGGGGAAGGTAAGGCAAAGTGAAAAATTTATCAAAAGCAGGAAAAGGGAAGAAAATGCTTTTCGACGAATTTTAATCCGTTTCCTTAGCATCTCACTTCGGCTCAGAATCTTCCTCTTATACATCCTATTCCAATTCATCCCCTATTCATCTTTCTTTTGTATTTTACGTTATTATAACGGTTTTGTTGTTGCTTAATTTTCATCGCAGCTACTGTTATTTTTACTATTATTGCCACGTCTTTGCCGACAACAAGTAATTGCTTCTGTCATGAGCAGATTAAAAAATACAAAGAATCGTAATATTTTAAGTTTTATTATTTCTCTTTTTCTAAACTTTGATTTCTTCTTGTTTATTATTTTTATTATTATTATTATTATTATTATTATTATTATTATTATTATTATTATTATTATTATTATTTTGTTTTGATTCATTACAAGGCAGTCTTTATTGCTGGGTTGAATTTCATTTTCGTAGGAAAAATACTCACAATAGGAATTCTTAAGCGCTTTCTGACCGACTCTTTTTATTCCTCTTTATTTTAGTATCCATGAGCGGGTCACGTTGGATGCCATTTAATTTTATATTAAACCAATTGCCTAGAAAATTAATATATGATTATATATTTATGTGTATCTGATTGCAATATTAATTGATATAATCGAGGAAGTCAATGGGGATAAAGTAATAAAGATAGATTTTATTTGATCGGTTAGTAGTGGAAAGGATTCCATGTTTCATCGGAAAATCGAATGTTTCAACTGTATTGAGGATTGAGGGAGAAAACATTAGATGTGGTTTATTTCAAATGGAACAAATTTGTGGTCAGATTCTCAAAAACTGTTTCAACGATTTAGTTTTAAGCTTTGGCTGGATTTTTGTTTTTTTGGATTTTTGTTTTGTATTGAAGTAGATTATTGCGAGGGGTTTCGAGGGATATAAAAGATTTATGGGAGAAACGGTAGATTTAGTCATTCCTAATGATATTTCCAAACATGTTTACATTTTTGTGATAATGTTGAAATGACCTGTAATGACCCCATGACGCACAGTTTTTACTAATTGTGAATTAAGGAAACCTACAAAGGTCTCCTTCTACATCCTGAAGATATTACTTGATAATTTACTAAAACATGCACTTGCACATACACACATTCTCTGCCTCTCTCTCTCACCCTCATTGCTTATCACTGCCTTTTCAAAAGTGCTCGTTTAGTGCGCCGTCATGGAAGCAATGAGAATCCGTAACGTGAAGATATCATCGTTTATGAATTATTGC